>CM062814.1:792087481-792466460 GCA_031772625.1 Pinus tabuliformis
TTGAGTTGTAATTAGATAACTCGGTCTAACTGAGGTTATAGTCAGTTTAACTAGTTCTAAATTGTTGGAGGAAACTAGTAGAGGTTTTGTTGTGGAGTAGTGCATCAGTGCATCACTAGTTAACTGAAGGTTCACTCATAAATAACTCATGCATGTCAGTTCAGAGGAAGACCCAATTGTGATTACAGTTCAAGGACAGTGTACTATCAGTGGTATAATTTTCTGAATTTTACAGATGGTGCATGCAATCAGTTGAGGACCTATGATTGAATTGTGCAGTAATGGAGAGGGAAATTCCACATTAAATAGAGGGTAAATTTCTTAGTGATTGCGCAAGGAAGTAGGGGCTTGGTAGGTAGGAGATTTGACTAAGTGTTGGCTTGAGCTGGTTTTTGAAGCAGAGAGTTAGATTTTACTAGTGCAAGAATTGTTCAGGATGAACAAGCATTATATTTTCTTCTCAGATCTTCTAGTTAGTGCAATATAGATAGTCAGTGTTTTTAGCAGTTGTTCTCCCTAGAGAAATATTATGTGATGTGTGATTGATATTCTTCCTTTTCTGCTTATTGTTTTCATCGATCAATTTTGGTTTCCGTTGAAGAGTAGAGTAGATTCTTGTCTTGTGTTTTAGCATATCACATAAGTTGTTGAATCTATGGTAAAAATATACATGGTATCAGAGTTGAAGACAGTATAGAAGAGGAGAATTCGAGTTTTTTGTGCAGGTGAAAATCGAATTTGCAAGTTCATACTTCATAGTAGAAATATGTCATTCTATAGTTTGTGACTTGAGTATGCCTTGGAGGTTAGCTCAAATTAGTTTCGACAAAACACCAAAGATGGGACCTCTTCCAAAGAAGTGGAAGAGGACTTTGCATTAGTGAGAAAAGAAAATAAATCCAAGGGAAAGAAGTCCCAAGGTGAGGTGGGTGGAAAGAAGAAGGACTTGTCGAAAGTAAAGTGTTTTCACTGTCATGAGTACGAGCACTTTGCCACGAATTGCCCACAGAAGAAATCAAGCAAGAAGGAGCCTACAGTTGTAGTAGCATATGAAGCTTTAGCTTCACAATTTGAACTTGATTTCACTCTCATTGCATGCATGGTCATCATTGTAATGGGAAGCGGGTGGTATCTCAACAACGGTGCCACGTTCCATATGACGGCGAATAGAGATCTCTTCAATGATTTTGAGGAGAAAGACCTCAAGCAGAACATAGAGTTTGGAGATGATGGGAGGTATAGTGCTACCAGGATTAGTACAGTTACCTTTCAGAGGGATTCTTACTCCCCTCTCAGAATCACATATGTGATGTGTGTTTCAGGACTAAAGAAGAATCTTGTTTCTGTCGCGGTATTGGAATATTGTGGCTATGATGTGATTTTTAGTAAGGGAAAGGTTTTCCTTAGACGCATCGCCACAGGACAAGTGAAACAGATTGGTGTGCAAGTCAAGAACCTGTATGCTCTCAAGGTTGAAGATGCATGCAAATCCTTGAGGAGCAAGGAAATGGTTAGAGACTTGGTGGTTGAGAGGGAGCATGAATCACCTCTCAACATGCAGCCCCAGAAGTAGCCTTAGAAGCAGTCTTAGAAAGCTGTGGAGCAACCATAATTAGAGAAGCAGAGAGGAGACCAAGTGGAGAGATCCACTCAAACAGAGAAGAAGCATCCTCATAAAGTTGTGGAGCAGCCACAATTGGAGAAGCAGAGAGGAGACTGAGTGGATACATCCACTCAAGTAGAGACCTCTAGCAGTGGGAAATTTCGAGCCAAGTGGGCAGAGGGAGCACATGCAGCGCTACCTCCAGGTGAGAGGTTGGGCGATGTGAAGTATTAGTCCCAAGAGTGCATAAATTTTGGCAGGGTCCATTGAGTGGTTTTGTCTCATGGATCATTACCTGGCTATGAGAGCCCATAACAAACAATAGCAAGATGGCTTAGTGGCAGTTGATGGAGTCAGATATCAGAGGAACAGAGGCAAACGCTAGTAGCGGTTAGATAATAGGGAGCGTAGAGAATAGTTGACAGCAATGTAGATGGCACAGAGGCAAAATCAGCAGAAGTGCAAAGTTTTCAGTCAACAGAGGCAGAGCTAGTAGCAATGAGAGAGTCTAGTGACAGATGTATCATATTCATTTAGTTTGGATGCTTTTTCAGTTTCAGAAGTTGCAGTGGCAACAACACTAGAGAGAAGTGTTGTGTGTAGAACATTCCAAAGGTACCAGATTGGGATAGAGTTGAATTCCTTTCTTGTTGAGAGGGAGTGTTGAAAATAGCAACAAGAAATGTTAAAAATAACATCTAGAAACTCCAATTTAATTTGTCCTTGAATTAAATTGTAATTATATTCTCATAGTAGTTTGTAGCAATTAACTAAGTTAAGTTGACTTAGTTGGCTCAGTAAATTCAAGTTGGAAGTCTATGTAGAGTCATGTAGAGTGATCCCTAAATTTTAGGGGCCCAAGTTGAGTTCTTTTGAGTTGTAATTATATAACTTAGTCTAACTAAGTTATAGTCAGTTAAACTAGTTCTAATTGTTGGAGGAACTAGTAGAGGTCTAGTAGTGGAGTAGTGCACTAGTGCATCACTAGTACCACACCAGTTAATTGAAGATTCACTCATAAATAACTCATGCATGTTGTGGAGGAAGACACAGACTTCACACAGACCTGATTGCCCTCCTAAACTCCCGTGGCATTAGAGTGCTTGCGCAGATCGCTGATCATGAAGGCTCGGACATATTGCATCAGGCTTGGAAATCTGGCACACAGTTGGACATCCCGATCAGATGGCACGAACCATGGAAAGCATATTGTGATGCCCTCTCAGAATCCCATATCAGAATTGTGGAAGGACCGGATGAACTCATCTGGCAGATTGCTGATAGTGGGGTTTACTCTCCTCGTGAGGGATACAAAGTCATTATTTCTCACAGAAAGCCGGAGGTACTTGATAGATGGTGGCACCAGATTTGGAAGCTTAGTGCATCGCCCAGGTCTAAGTTATTTACTTGGTGTGTCCTTCGAAACCGCATTCCCACTGACGAACTCCTCAAGCGCAGGGCGGTATCCGGTCCTTCGCGTTGTGTGCTGTGCAAAGCAGACACAGAGACCACCGAACACCTATTCTTAAGATGCCCCATTGTAAAACAATTATGGCATCATATCAAACATCACATTCAGTTCTCGGGCGATTGGTCTGGTACAGACCTTATCAACGCGTGGATGGATTGGGGGAACAGACACAGTGGTTCGAAATCTGTAAACCTTCCGATCATTGTAATTTGGTCTATATGGAAGACTAGGAACAGAATGATATTCGATGGATGGGAGCCTAGATGGACTCTCGTTGAAGCTGGTATCATTACAGCATATAACGAACTACCGAATCCCCTCCTCCAAAACAGCGTCGGCCGTCCCCTCCTCCCATATAGACATGAGCTCACCATGGGCTTACTTCGATGGGGCTGCAAACGAACATGGCTGTGGAGGGGGCATCATTATACACAAATCCTTGAGGCACTTCTATCACATCAAAGTAGGACTGGGGGCTGGCACAAACAATTACTCTGAGCTCATATCTCTCCGCCATTTACTTCATTTCGCACTCAGCCATCATTGCACCAGCATCAACATCTACGGAGATTCTCAGATTGTAGTAAATTGGGTCAATAGAGTTACCACATGTCACTCACACACTCTCAACATACTGCTTGATGAAGTCTTTATACTAAAGGATGCTTTTAACTCATTTCACATATCTCATATATACAGAGAACATAACCAGACTGCTGACAAGCTTTCCAAGGAGGCCGCGGTGATGGAAAATGGCTTATGGGAAATCACTGAATATTTGGATCAGCAGGAGCAGAAATACTTCCACCGGCCTTATATAGACCCGTCATATCCTACTGCGGGTCTACAGGCGACATAACAATCAGTCTTTTTTGTTTTTTGACTGCACAATATGATATATATGTAAATAGATCGAGGTTTGCCTACAATGGCACCTTTTTTGCACAATTTTTGTAAATGTAACAGACAGATATACAGCACTGATCTGCAATATCTTGAAAATGTACTGAACAGTTTTGGCATATGCGACAAAGCATCTACATATGTAATCTTTCATATTTATAATGAAATATTACGGATTTTTCCAGTGGAAAAAAAAAAACTCATGCATGTTAGTTCAGAGGAAGACCCAATTGAGATTAGAGTTCAAGGACAATGTAATATCAGTTGTATAATTTTCTGAATTTTACTGATGGTGCATTCAATTAATTGAGGACCTATGATTGGATTGCATAGTTATGGAGAGGGAATTTCCACATTAAATAGAGGCTAATTACCTTAGGGATTGCACAATTATGGAGAGGGAATTTCCACAATAAATAGAGGATAATTCCCTTAGGGATTGCGCAAGGAAGTAGGGGCTTGGAAGGCAGCATATTTGGCTAAGTGTTGGCTTGAGCTGGTTTTTGAAGTAGAGAGTTAGATTGTACTAGTGTAGGAATTGTTCAGGACAAACAAGCATTGTATTTTCTTCTCAGATCTTCTAGTTAATGCAATATAGATAGTCGGGGTTTTTAGTAGTTTCTTTCCCCAGAGAAATATTGTGTTATGTGTGATTTATATTCTTCCTTTTCTGCTTATTGTTTTCATCGATCAATTTTGGTTTTCGCTAAAGAGTAGAGTATATTCTTGTCTTGTGTTTTAGCATATCACATAAGTTGTTGAATCTACAATAAAAATCTACATGGTATAAGAGATGAAGGCAATATAGAAGAGGAGAATTCAAGTTTGTTGTGCAGGTGAAAATCGAATTTGAAAGTTCATACTTCAAAGCAGCAATATGCCTTAAAACTATTTTGACTTCTCAGTATCATAGTAGTTGTGCTAGTATTGAAGAATACCCAATATAGAATTACCAACCCAACAGAGAGTATCTTGATTTCACTAAACAAATCAGTGCATTGTGTAAGGATGGCCAATTGCATGAGGCATTGGACTTATGGGCACAAACGAGCCAACATGGAGTCCCAACAGATTCTAACGTGTATGCTCATCTATTGCAAGGGTGTATTAAGATAAAAGCTCTGTCAGAGGGCACACAGATTCATGTCCATATGATAAAACATGGATTCAAGCCTTGCCTTTTCTTGCATAACAATCTCATCAATATGTATACCAAGTGTGGTAGTTTAGAGGATCCACGCCAAGTGTTTGACAAAATACATAAACCAGATGTGATTTCATGGAATGTATTGATTTCAGGATATGCCCAACACGATCTCTACAAGGATGTCCCAAGGCATTTTCGCATGATGCATAGGTCGGGTATGAAGCCAAATCACTTCACTTTTGCTAGTGTGTTGAGTGCGTGCGCCAACCTAGCAGATCTGGAACATGGCAAGCAGGTTCATACCCAAATCATTAGAAGTGGATATGATAACCATATATTTGTGGGAAATGCACTTGTTGATATGTATGCCAAATGTAGGTTACTAGAAGAGGCACATGATGTGTTTAATGAAATGTTTGAAAGAGATGAGGTTTCATGGAATGCATTGCTTACAGGATATGCGCAAAATGGACATGGTGTGAAGGCGCTGAAACATTTTTGGCAAATGAAACAAGTAGGTTTGAAGCTGACCCACTTCACATTCGGCAGCGTTCTCAAAGCATGCAGTAGTGTTGTAGCTCAGGAACATGGTAATCAAGTCCATGGACGCATTATTAAAACTAGATTTGAGTCTGATGTCTATGTGGGAAGTTCCATAGTTGATATGTATGCTAACTGTGGAAGCCTAGAGGATGCAATTACAATGTTTTATAATATGCCTGATCAAAATGTGGTAACATGGAATGCAATGATAGTAGGAATTTTCCAGGTTGCAGATGTTGAATCATGCCCGAAATATGGGGTGTAGGCACTGAGTATCTTTAGGAAAATGCAGCGGAGGGGAATGAAACCTAACCATTTCACCTTCTCCAGCATCCTTGGAGTTTTCTCCAGCCTTGCATTTCTGGAGAATGGGAAACAAATCCATGTTCATATCATTAAAAGAAATTTTGAATTAGACGAATTTGTGGGAAGTGCTCTTGTTGACTTGTATACCAAATGTGGGGCAGTAGAAGATGCACATAGATGGTTTGATAAAATGTCGAAACAAGATATTGTTTCATGGACTACAATGGTTGCAGGATATGCCCAAAATGGGCATGGTGAAGATGCCCTCAAACCTTTTCAACAAGTGCTAAGGGAAGGGATGAAGCCAGATTAGTTTACTCTATCTAGTATCCTCGGTGCATCTGCCAGCATAGAAGCTGAGGAACAGGGCAAGCAAGTCCATACCCACACTATCAAAATTGGATTTGAATCACTTGTTTTTGTGGGAAATTCTCTCATTGGGATGTATGCAAAGTGTGGAAGCATAGATGATGCATGCACTATGTTTAGTGGAATGCCTAAATGAGATGTAGTGTCATGGATTGTGCTGATATCAGGATATGCTCAGAATGGATGCGAGAAAGAAGCCCTCTAACTCTTTGGGAAAATGCAAGAAGAAGGAATAAAGCCGAACCATATTACCTTTGTTGGTGTCCTCTATGCTTGCTGCCATGTAGGCCTAGTGGATGAAGGTTGTCGCTACCTCGATTCCATGACTAGAGACCATGGCATTGAACCAAAAATAGAGCATTAAGCCTGTGTTGTTGACCTTCTTGGTCATGTTGGACGCCTAGATGAGGCAGAGCAGTTCATCAATGAAATGAAACTTGAATCTGATGTTGTAGTGTGGCAGGCCTTGCTTGGTGCCAACAAGATCAATGGGAATATGGACATAGGGAAGCGTGCAGCAAAACGTGTTATTGAGTAAGAGCCCCACACATTGGGAACATATGTGTTGCTGTCAAATATATATGCCTCCTATGGCATGTGGGATGATGCAACAAAAGTGAGAAATATGATGAAAGATAAGGGGGTTAAAAAGGAACCATGTTTAAGCTGGATTGAAGTCAGGAAAACATTTCATTCTTTTGCAGTAGGGGATAGATCACACCTACAAACAGCGAGTATCTATGCAAAATTAGAGAGTTTGATGGAGGAAATTAAAGAGGCAGGGTATGTGCCCAACACGAACTTTTCTCTGCATGATGTGGAGCAAGAATAGAAAGAACTTCTCTTGCCCAGCATATTGAGAAGTTGGAAATTGCATTTGGGCTTATCAGCACATCACATGGAACACCTATCAAAGTGATTAAAAACCTTCGTGTATGCGGGGATTTCCACAGTGCTTCCAAGTTCATTTCTAGAGTATCTGGAAGAGAAATTGTTTTGAGGGATGGCAATCATTTTCATCATTTCAAGGATGGGTCGTGTTCCTGTGGGGATTATTGGTGATGAACAGATAAACAAAATAGGAAATGCTTTGTGAAGTAAAGGTTTGATACTCTGTTGGATATCTATGTTGTTATACTCTCTATTGTGGAGAATGGAAGAAGAAGGTAACATATATAATATCTTTTTATGATTCTTCAAGGCACACAAAAATATTCTTTGTTTGAAGGCCTTAAAATCTTGGAAAAAGCATAGTTTTAAAATTGGCTTCAAAACATTCAATAGTGATTTCTCTTATAACTTCCACAGATCTCCTACTTCTGCTGCATGAAACCTAACTTCCTGGTACCACGGATCCTACAGGATTCTAATCACAATTTTGTACTCTTGTCTCAGTTCTTTTGACTATGCAATGTTTTAGGAAGTATATGACTTATGTTGTCGCTATAAAGATTCACATTGCGTTACATATGTAAACAGATTGTAAATAGCAACATATCAAATCACTAATAAGGATTTAGTACACTAGCATAGTACATGTTACTCAGTACTAAACTTGTGGGTTACTAGTTTGAATAGATTTTAGTAAATAATGTATGAGGGCTCAGTTGGACTAAAGTGAGAATAGTTTCTTCTTTATGTGCTATGATTTTTTAATAAATGTTGAGATCTTTAAGACAGTTTGATTTAAAATTTTAGAGTTAGATATCTCATGATACAATGGGTCTAGAGGATACTCTTTGCAACTTTGTACTCCTGCCTCAGTTCTTTTGACTATGCAATGTAGTAAAAAGTGTTTTACTTATTCTTTGTCATAAAGATTCACATTACATGGTATACGTAGGCATAAATTATAAATAACACACATAAATTCATTAGGAAAGAGTCATTACACCAACGTAGTCCTTGTTACTTAGTACCAACCCTTGTGGCTATGTACTCACTATCCTGGCTTTTTCTTGCTCTATTGGCTATCTTAACTACCACCAACAGGCTTACAAAGAGAAATGAGAGATTCAGGAGCCAAGGAAGTGTCCTCAAAGCTCTCTTGAAAGTTGAAGTATATAAATATATTATGAAATATTCCAATTACTAGAGGATTGTTAATCATCAATGACCATATTTCCTACAAAAACGTGTGAAAATTCCTTTGATATTTTTCCTTCTATATAGTGTTTGTGTTCCTGATTCTTGGCAGTCCTTTTGTTGCAGCCTTCTGGAGTCTTTAGCAATCTAGCTTTGTTGTGTGTGTCAATTTACTTGTTGTTTTATGTATCATCCCAAATTGGCGTTGTAGTTTCTTTGTGTTTCAACAACTCATGGCATTGTAGGCCTCTGTAGTATTCCTGCAACCTGGGATTGTAGTCTTTCCGGTCTACGTGGTTGGTTCTTGTGACCTTTTTTTCCTTTGGTTTTTAATTTTTAATTTTTTTTTGGTTAATTTTTACCTTGTGGCTAGGTTTCGAAGTCAGAAACTGCAGCAATTATTTTGATCATTTCCACCTTGATTTGTAGTTTCATGCAATTGGAACTTTTCAACATTATAATATGGTCCACTTAGTGATACTACAAACTGATCTTGGAGACTATGTCTGACCGACATAGTGTCTTGTCACAATGTTGATTCTTCTAAGATTTGTGATTGTCTTAACAATATCTGCGAGGTTTTCATCCTCATGAATTTAACCTTAAAGATGTGATAGAAGTTAGAGTTAAATTCATGAATTATTTGTCAGAATTTATTTTAATGTTTAACACTAAAATTTTATAGATCTATGTTGCAACTAGAATTGTTATCTTGTCACTATTCATTTGTGAGATACACGTTATACGATCTCAAATTCTCAATGTTATGCATGCTTCTGTTAATGCAGTTTATGGATCCTAGGAATTCTAATGTCAATATCATTTTTATTTACATAACATCTTCCTGACCTCTTTGCTCTGTTGGTAATGCAGTTGCTTGCTACAGTTTCTCATGAAATTCATACACCAATGAATGGCATTCTTGGTAAGTCTACTCTAGTATATGCTTTGAACATGGTTCTTGACTAGAGGTGGCTATCGATTTGTGACATTCATTTTTCAATTCTTAGGCTTGCTGGGAATGCAATTGACATTAGATCATTATGTGTTGTGATATATGGAGGTTAGCATCTAGAGCTAGGCTCATTTTTCCTAATGACGGAGGTTCATTAATAATTTTTTGTAAAGAACAAAGCAGGGGTTCATTGTTTAGGATGCATCTCTACTTTTATTCTTATAAATTTTGTGTATAATTTTATGCATATTTAATAACATTTACAAGTATAAACATTCGGGATATGCTTTAGTGTAGGAACAAATTGAACAAGGACTTTGACTGTAGCACAATTTTTAGTTGATTTTTATTTTTATTTTTTTGACAATATCCATTGTTCCACCAAGGGATTGTTGAGGTTTTCCATTAGACCAAATTTTGAAGGTATTAGTAAGTATCCAATTCTTTACCATTATTTTGAGTGGGCAGTTAGTCCCATGTTCCTAGGTGGTAATTAGGCCACGTGATTGATTCCCAGAGGTGTAGCAGTTAGTGCAACACACCTCCTTTGATGTGACTCAGGGGGGTTAAACTTGGGCAAAGGCTATGATACCATGTTCAGGATTGCCATTACACCAAAAACATGTAGGCATTAGTAAATTTCCAAATCCTTACCATTACTTTGAGTGAGCAGTTAGTCTCATGT
The DNA here is from genome assembly GCA_031772625.1 of Pinus tabuliformis. NCBI lineage: Eukaryota > Viridiplantae > Streptophyta > Pinopsida > Pinales > Pinaceae > Pinus > Pinus tabuliformis. The sequence goes on from CM062814.1 coordinate 792,097,549, forward strand.
TCCCAGGGTCTTGGTTAGTCCATGTGATGGATTCCTGAAAGTGCAACATTCGTCCAACAGGGATATATGGGAACGTACCACCAATGTGTTTGAAGAAACCTCTCTATCTCAACACACTAGTGTATGGTGGGGGTAATATATCCTAGCATGGGTGATTCAGCCCTAAATATAGAACATATATCAAATATAAATTTGGAAATCTGAAAATTGTTATGAATTTTTCATCAATGGTTAATGATTGCATAACAAACAATGAATCACAAATAAGTTACATTAAAAACAAAAAACAAAAATTATCATTTATGAAAGCAACATCATACCATAGGCTTGAGAAATGGTCAGGTCCAAACATTTGTGAGTGGGTTTTAGTATCAAGGAAAAAATACTTATGTTTCATGTTTCCAGCTACTGTTCCAGCTATAAAGTACCAAAATTCCATTGTTGTCCTTAATATTTCCTACAGGAAAGCTATAAATCAAGCTTAGAATTCTCCTCAATGATGGCCAATATCTCATTAGTGAAAAGATGCCACAAATTCTCTGTTGTTATCAGTTTTCAATTACCAACTTTCCAGTCACTGCTTAGAAGTTAGAAACATCAATCTTGAACATGATATTTTGTATTGGTTTAGTGTGGGTTTTATCTGTGTAATAACGCAAGCGGGGTGACTAGGTGTGAGCTGGAATTAAAAAAAAAATGTGTGTTTATTTTTTAATCGACTTAAACAACACCCCAAGAACAGGGATGCCCGGAAGTGCACCAATTGACAGGGTCCTGCATGTCCTTGTTTGCAGGGACGCCAAAAATTGTGAAAGGGACATGCCTGACGGGATTCCATGACATAGAGGGTGTACCAGTTACTTCTAGGATGTATCAGTGACATCCCCACTATCCCCTGTATGGTGTTTTTGCAAGAAAGGATTTTTCTGGGTCATGTCCCTAAGTATAATCAAAAAAAATTGGTGCTACAAGAACGCACTCAAAATTAATTTATTTAGTAATTGCTTGGAAGGCATGCTCTAGACTCTTAAGTCCTATTGTTGTGACTTCAAAAGTTCAAACTAGCCACAAAACCACAAAACTCTAAGGGTGGTATCTTTTTGTAATCGGTGCATGCATTTATTCCGCAACTATCTTGGTATGATAAACGTGGCACTTTTGATAGTGCTTTCCCTTCACTATTTTCTCTCAAGATTTTGCAGGTCAATCTATAAGTGGTTTGTTGCTGACTATTTGTGTCCTCTTGTGTGTCTTTTTTCACTTTTGTATAGCACCTTTTACTTGTCAATTTTTTTTGTAATATTACTTTTGAAGGTTTTTTTCATTGATTACTTCATTCTATATGGTTTTGTGTTACTATTTATTTGATGTCGCTTCCTGTTGTCCAACAACTAGATTCTTTCAAGAGAATGGAATTTTCTGCAATTTCTCATAGTTGTTAGATTCGTTAAAGAGAATTGTACATGCTGACATTTTAGGTGTAAGAAATCACCCATCATCAGAGAACGTGAGTAATTGCATCCAATTTTAAATTCTAATGTTTATTCTAGTCTGATTTTTTCTTTCCTGCTGCAATGTTAACAACGGTAGCCTTTCTTATATTAGCTTGTTTCATGCTTTATTAGGTCAAATCTATACTAGGTAATTTCATATTATATTTTCTTTTGTAAATATTATGCATTAACCTATTTTATTGGATGGGACATGGAAATCTTCCTCCCATTCCCATATCTGGAGCATAAATTGTAATGACAACTTTTCAATCCGTCAACATGTCCTTTAATGGGGAAAAGCATACATAATTTTATTCCATGCGTGCATCTATTTCTACATCAATAATAATATTTGTAGTTTCTCTGATACTTGAAGATATCTTGTGTTATATGTCTTATCCCTTTTTATTGATGGTTGAAAAATAAATTTATAATTTTTATCTCAAAATTCAAATCGACATTCCTTTCATTATTTCAATGTTTAGTAGCATACCTAAAATACCCAAATAAACTCAACTAGAATCTTCCAAACCCTAACATTAAACCTAGGACAATAAAATAGAAGAATGTGAACCCCAAGAGAAGAAGTTGCATCAAGTTCTAATGAATGGAGCTAGGTTAAATGACAGGGATAAAACCAGTAATTAAGTTTGTTCGTATAAAAAATAGTTTTGCAATTTTGGAATCAGATGACAAGAATATATTACATGACTGGGAGAAAACCAATGTGTAAGTTTGTTTGCAGAAAATATAGTTTTTCAATTTTGGAATAAGATGACAAGAATAAATAATTCAGGAAAGGAAGAAAACAACCTCAAGGAACATGGGAAAACACAGGGAGTGTTGGAATGAGGAGACGTAGGCAAGGCCAAATAAATTCAAAGCCATCTAGGTTTACTAATTAATGAAATTATGAACACATATAATGGGAATTATAATCTATAATGTTGATCCTAATGTTTTATTTCTTCTAATTTTAGTAGCATAAGCCTAAAACATCTCATAAGCTCAAAGGGAAAATCTTCCAAAGCATAGGTGTTAGAGTGGTCACATTCATTGGAGTGTTTGTTGGAGTCCTGATGTTAAATAAAGTGTTGTTAATAGTCATGATGTTGGCAGGGTCGTAATTTATGTTAATGACCCACATTAACTATAGGTTAGTTATAAAAAGTTGAAACATTTTGTTCACTGATTTTTTTTCCTTTGATCTTGACAACATCACGAGTATCTAGTTGGACCCACTAGATTGTGGGATTATGGTGGTTTTTTAATGATGTAGATGCTAAACTTTATAGGCTTTGCAAGAGAATGTAGATAAATAACTAGAAAATCTCACCCATGGTGATCATGTCATCCTAGGGGTTCTGGCTCAATATGCATTACGCCAGCAGTAACACATGTGGTGGAAATTGACATTGATCACCAATCTAGACCTAGTCGACTTCATGTTATCATTGATTTGACACTATGATTCTTGTAATTCTATAATTACAACATTCTAAATGCATAAGATAATTTTCACATTGTTTTGTTTCCAGAATTCTAGATAGTAGAATGTAATTGAGTCTATAGACTAATATGATGTGAATGTGATTTGTCTACACTCTAATGAATTGAAATTTGTAATACGATTTTCTATTTTTCTATTATGATGTGCGGTTGTATATCCACATTCATTTACATTGTGCAGTGTATTGGTTGGTTCTTGAAGGAAATGCTCTTTTTCTTATTGTAGCTTGATCTAGTGTTGGGTGGGGTAGGGGGGAGGGTGTTCTTTTCTTGAAACCATGTGGATCTTGTTTGTCATACCATTAAAATTGAAAGTATTACTAGGCAAAAGTTAATTTATTAATTTATGCATTTTCATCTCTATAATTTTGGATGGCAGGTATGCTTCAGATGCTCATGGATACAAACTTGGATGCTACACAGAAGGATTATGCTCAAACAAAACAAGCAAGTGGAAAATCTTTAATAACATTAATAAATGAAGTTCTGGACCAGGAGAAAATTGAATCTGGACGTCTTGAACTTGAGACAGTCCCTTTCCATATTCGCATTGTTCTTTACAATGTTTTATCTCTCTTTTCTGCCAAAACACAGGCCGAAGGCATAGAGGTACCATACACATATCCATGCTTGCTAAGCCTGTATTTCTTACCAAATTAGTGCAGGGATGGAGTATACTTGCATGTCATTCATAAGAAGCAAAGCAAGATGATGTAATTGGGAAGTTGAATTTGATGGATGGTATTTATGGTTGTAATAACCAGTTGACTAGATTCTTATTTTTTGTTTCATGTTCTGATCTCTTGGTGAAGAGAAGCTAGCAATATTTGTATCTAAAAGAGTCCCAGAGGTTGTCATTGATGATCCTACATGGTTTCAGTAGATTATCACCAATCTTGTCTCAAATTCTGTCAAAGTAATGCATTCTCTTTTGCAATCTTCTTTTTGCTACATTTTTTAAGTTTGTTAATAACGAACTTTCTAATAATAGCTCTTTTTTGGTGATTACTTTCAGGATATTTTTAAAGGCATATGTGTATTTGGCATTGTCATAGTGTGTTCTTTTTCCTCGAAAATAAAAGTAGTTTGAAGCAGTTACGAGTTTTGTTTCATGACATTCTCAATATAGTTTTGATTAATGTTCTTTTTTCAATCGTAATGTTTATTTTCTCCAATCCCTATAGAATGTATCATTTCTCATGTTCTTTTCTATTTAGGCCTTACTTAAGGTGTTTACATTCTTGCTATAATTCAATTCGCTTTTGTGGATTCCTTTTCCTTTCTGCTATTTTATTTTGGTTTCTCATTATTTCCAGGTACAAAAATTGATAGTCGAGTTGATGACAAGGGGAATAAGGTGAATAAATATTGCAAATTACATTGGTGTCCATGAATGACCAAAATATGTAGTATATATTGTTAATTATAAACAAATAGTCTTATCATCATGGAAAAATACTTGCTATGAAGACAATAGGCATGGCATCTCCTCTCAACTCTAGTAATAGGGGTATGTCTAAAGCTATAAATGAATCCATGTGGGTGCAATACAATTGGATATGTTTACTACCATCCATAATTATAAAAACTTGGTTGTATGAATATGGTATGCATGGCATAGTCCCTTATTGATGGACAAATCTTATCTTGAGGACAACACAGATCTCCCTAGACCTGGAAAACAAGACTAGAACAAAAAAAACACATAAAAACTTTCTATAGTTTCATTACCATGAAATCATAAATGAAAGCAACGGGATGAATAACTCATATTGTTTTTATTGATGTTTGTCCTCGCTGTTGTCTGTTGTAGCTTTCAATATCATCCTTGATGCTCTGAGCCAAGATATGCAAAGACGTCGACAGACAAATCATCAAAGAACATGATCCATAAATGATTTAACATAACCTATATAAGTGATAAATGAATCTTGTATCAATCATTATAATAACGTTTGTGGGAAAGAAAAATGTATTTGCATTAATGAAATATGGAAGCATATTACAATTGATGCCATATTTAGGCAAGATTTGGTAACTTTGGGTATTTGGAAGGGATAATGGACATCGTGTTAGGCCCCTTGAATTGATTGAAAGAAAAATTAGTCTCAAGTTGTATCGCTCACAAAGAAGGTTCCTTATTGGTTATGGTCATAAATTGTTCTCAGATGTCAATGACAAACCAAATCCAAATCAATTTAGGGTCGCTAAGTAAAGTCAGTAGAGAGTAACAAGTTGAATGAAGACTATCAAGGATAGATTGACCAAGGGTATTGGTTAGTCACTCAACATTTCCAACCACAACTTGTGGCAAACCTCTTGAGATCATTTCCAACAGAGTTGAAGATTTTTGTAGTGTTATGTTGAGGGTATACACCCAATTTATTAAATGGGGGAAAGGTGCCAAGCTGAGAACAGTTCCCCATTTTCAGTAAGCTAAGATGAAAGAAATCTGGTACAACCATACCACAAGGGAATCCATATCCAGTTATGTGTATTTTCAAAGGACGAAAATTTCAATGTTAATCCCTTTAACATGTCCCTGAACCATATAAGTGCAAAGAGAAAAGGTTCCATAGAAGATCCTACAAGCAGATCCATGAGTTCTATAGTTGTCTACACATTTAATTGTATCTATATTCAGATGCAAATAAGGGGGAGGGGAATGTAAGAACCCTGGTTTGTCTCTGAATTGTAATGCATATGTATGCATGTCACCTAGGTTGGTGAGCCGATACAAGTTAGTTAGGCTGGTGAGTTGGGTTTTGTTGAAGCCTGTGTATTTGTGTGTATAAGCGTAATGGGTCTATGATCCAGTGTACATATATGTTTTGAGGCTGGAGTGCATGAGTGGTGAGGCCAAAGAGGTCGTGCATTAAAAAACTAGTGAGCCTAGTAGATATAATATGTAAACATGTTGAGATTAGTAAAATTAAACCATGGTTGTAGACCAGGAGGCAAAAGAAGTATAGAGGGCTAGGATTCTACTAGAAGGAAAGGTGAGAAGGTGGAAACAAGGCATGGTTACTAAGCTAGATAACTTTCATTGATATATCATTAATTTATTTCTAAATTTATGGGTTGATATTAAAATATATTATAACATTATAATATATTTTAATATAATAATAATGGTACTAAGCTACAAATAAAAGGTAAAAGGGTGGGGAATTGTTATTATGTTGACTTTACAAGTGTTAGTTTCATATTTAATGTCTTGTGCAAAATTACCAAGTAAATAATTTTTTTTATTTTTATTTTTATTTTTATATATCTCTGTAATAAATAAAATCTAAAAACTACAAATAGAGAATTATTTTACACTTTAACTTAGCAAATAACAATGGAAAATATTTTGAAAACAACCCAAAAGATTGAAGACAACAACAAAAATCAACCCTAACTTCTCATCATTTAATTTCTTATAGAAACCATGGGCTCTCTAACTACGGAAAATGGCCCTCATAATTTACAAGGAAATTACAACAAAACTTGAGATAAATTCTTTCAGCAAAATCAACAACCTACTTGGCCTCTTCAAGTCCCTGTCATCCATAAAAAGTCAGTATTTGCCTCACTCATTTGGTTCCTCGCTAATTTATTCAGCTAAATAAAATTATCCCACTATGTTTTTCCTTCTTCCTCTATTCCTATGAATATTTGATAAAAATATGCAATATTACTCTTGCAACCTGTTCATGAAAACTCTTTCTGGATCTCTCTCTTTTGTGTTGTGTCTTCGTCCTCTCCCTTAAACTGCTTCTCCATTGGACAATTACCTAAACTCCAATGTGTTTGAGGGCTAGGATTAAATCTTAGCTTTCTTTGAGCAATGATGGAGATTAGATCTAATTCACATAAATAATTAATTGCTTATTCTTATAAAAATGTTAGCCCAAAGTTTGCATTAATCAAATAGCTAATAAATGTACTTTTTCTAAGTTAAAACTTAGGAATGAGACCATATCAGTTGCTTCTCTCGAATAATCACCTAAAGAGGACTTCACTTCCACATGCTAAAACACCAAGCATAGGTGGAAGACCTTTTGAAACTACAAAATCAACACTCCCTCCTAGCAAGGAAGATATTTTCCACCACCCCCAGCTTGTCCCTATAGAACATGAACTTCCCCTTTATTAGGGAATTGGTGAAAATATCTTCTACTTGCTCCCTTATGGAAATGTATTGTAATTTCACAATGCCTTTTTGGACCTTGTCTCTAAGGAAGTGGTACTTGATCTCTATATGCTTGGACCTATCATGAAACAATGGATTCTCTGAGAGCTTGATGCAACTTTGGTTATCACAGTGGATCACCGTAGGCCCCATCTCAAGACCAAATAACCCCAAGAGCATCTTACGAAGCCATATGGCCTCACAACTCGCATGAATAACTACCATTCACTTGGCCTCTACTAAGCTAAGTACAATTGAGTGTTGCTTCATGATCAACTGCAAGATCATTATTTATCTCAAGCTAAAACATCTAAATGTACTCTTATTGTCCACTCCACTCCTGGCCCACTTTGAATCTGTATATCCCTGCAACTCTACTCGACCAACTCTAACATATCTCAGTCCAAAGTCCATTGAACCATGGAGATACCTCAACACATGGTTCGTTACCACCTAGTAAACCCTCCTTAGCTCCACCATAAACTTGCTAAGTGTATTCACTACAAATTATATACCCAATCTAGTATTAACTAGATACATCAATGACCTGATTAACTTCCTGTACAATGTGGGATCCATCAACTCACTCTTAGAAGCATTAATCTTCCTTAAGTTGGTAGTCGTGGGTGTAGACATCATCCTACAATCCTATGTACTAAATCACTTCAAGATCTCAATTGCATGCTTTCCCCACCCTATGAAAATATCTCTTGGCTGCTACCACAACTCTAGTACCAAAGTGTAGTGCATCAATCCAAAATCCTTTACCTTGAACTTTGAAGAAAGGTCGTCCTTGCACATACCCATGAGCTTCTCTGAAGGAATGTGAACATACACTAAACTATTGAATATGCACAGATGATTCACCTTTGATTTCACTCCTGTAAAAGCCTCCTTATTAGTCATGTCCTCCACTTCCTTGTGTGGACTCCTATTTTGCAAGTATACAATTATATTACATGCTTTCATCCACAAGAACATAGGTAGATCCTAATCATGGATCATGGCCTTGGCTACTTCGAATATAATCCTTTTCTTCTTCTCTATCGTGCCATACTGCTGCGGATTGTAGGGCATTGTCAGCTCTTTCTTGATTCCTGCTTCCCTGGATAAATCATTAAACTTGTTGGAGGTATACTCTCTCCCATTATCTAATTTCATGTCCTTGATCTTCTTCCTAGCTGGTTCTCCACAAGAGATTTGAACTCTTTAAATTGATTGAAGGCCTCATCCTTGGCCGTTAGGAGGTAAATTCATGCCCTCTTGGAATATTCATCTATGAACGTCACAAAATAACTACACCCTAAGATAGACTCCATTGGCATAGGACCATAGATGTTAGAATGCACCAAATTCAACACACCCTTGGACCTAGTCTCGTTGTTAGGAAATGTTTCCTTGGTTTGTTTTCCAAGCACACATTCCTTACACACCATCATGTTCTATACTGAACCCTAGAAAACTAGTGACCATCTCCCATAACAATGGTAGAGACTTGTAGTGTAGATGTCCCATCCTAAATCCAAAATAGATCAGACTAAAATTGACTTTTCTTCAACAAAGTATACTATGAGATGCTTTAAACATTTAATTGTTTAGATTTAGTTTATTGCAACAAAAATGTAAAGAGTGTTGGTAGAGTTGGAATACTTGTTAGGTAGCATTGATGAACTTTTGATTAGGGGTCTTGTGTATGATTTGACTCTTCATTTTTGTGAATCAATGTTTTTTTTTCTATAAGACTTTGAGAGCTTTTAATTTTTTTACTAGCATTTTTTCCTAATGCTCCTATTTTTTATTGACTACACATGTCATGTCCTATGACATAATGTCCATGTCATCTATGCATAGCCAAGAATGTTATACATCATTCCAAATTTCATTTATTATAACAAAAAACCCACTTTACAATTTCTAGGTCTAAGTTTATATCCACCATAGGTTTGTAAGGTCTCATTTGTATCGATTAGTTGACATTTAGACTCAATAAGTGTTTTTATGCCATGATTTTTGCAAACGTTAATCTTTTATAGCTTGAAAAAAGTGGTAGAGAAAAGATTAGTCTCTCCTAGCTTGACAAAAGTGGTGGTCAAGATCAACACATACAAGAAATTTGTGGTGGAATATCATCAAAACTAATAGAGGAATATGCAAGAGTGTACAGTAAGAATCTTGACAAAGATGCCCACTAAAGCTTGCTTGCAACATTGTTAATAGGAAGAACAAATTATGTTTCTTCTTTCTAAACATGTAAGTTGGTATATTACAATTTAATGAATATGTTTTCCTATTATGATATGGTTTTATACTTTATCAAAAAATTCGCCTAAACTTCACAATGTTTTATAACTTAGTAAAAGATTCACCAAGCCTTTACAAATTTTTATTATTCAGTGAAAGATTTTATACTTAGATCTTACACGATTTTATAATTTAGTGAAAGATTCACCATGATTTTACAAGATAATATAATATGATGAGAGATGCACCAAAATATATATATATATATATATATATCTGTATATATTTGGTCTAAAATGCGGATGCAAATTAGAGTTTCATTTACTATCAATCCAAGTAAACTTCAAGGATCATCCAATATATGTGGACTTAGAGACAAACTAAACTAATCTAGGTGAAGAAATGCCAAAGCTCCCTTACAGGAGGTCTTTCATTGGGATTTCCAACACCTATTTAGTCATTTAATCAAAATGAAATCTAAAGACATTGTGACAAGTGTAAGAAATATTAAAGCTCCCTTACGAGAGACTGTTCATTAATATTTCTAACATCTTAACCAATTAACTAAGAAATGAAGGCATTTAAACATAATTCAAATTGATTACAAGAAATATTAAAGCTCTCTTACAAGAGACTATTCATTTATATTTCCAGCATCAAGATCTTTAAACTAATGAAATTAAAAACATAAATGAAAGAAATCTTACTATACCAAAACAAGTATGCAAGTGAGGCAATGGGGGCCCTCCATAGCTCCACAAGTATGCTTTAGAAAGAAGTCAAATGTAGAAGAAAATTGAATCCACTTTATTTATCATCGATTGCAAATTGCAATTACAAGCCCCAAGTTCTACATTCCAAGAGGTCCTAAACTCTACATTACAATGATTCTAAAATCTGAAATTACAAATGAAGGACTAAGTTTCTAAATTCTAAAAATTAAGATTACAAAATGAAGATTACAAATGAAGGAGATAACATTCCTATTTATACAAAAGCTATGATAACAAATTCATAAATGTAAATCCACTATTCCCTCCTTTGACCCACATATTTCTCAGCCAATGGTGACACATAACCCTATCCTCCATGATCTCCTCCATGACATCCATGATCTTATCCATGAGGTCCATGATCTCCTCAAATTCGAATTTGAACATAGAGTGCCACATAAAGATGCCTTGGAAGCTTCCTTTGTACCTACACTTGTCAACAAACGCATTCTAATTGTTAGGTATAAGTATATGGAGATTATTTTCTAAAGTTTAACCATAAATTCTCTTAAAAATACTAAGAATTAATAATGTTTTGGAAAACACAAAGGTAACCCATATAATGATGAAAGTGAAGCTAATGTTGTGACATGGTGGTGGAATAGAGGTGAGAAAATGTGTGAATGGAGTGAAAGTGGATGTATTTTAAGGATAATTCCTAGGCCCAACAATATATATATATATATATATATATATATATATATATATAGATAGATATATTATTGATAAAATATCCTTCCATTTTTCCTATGTATCATGGGGATTCACCCATTTATTATACATATAAATTTAGGGGGGTTCTTAAAATTTTCCCTACTTCCAGAACTACACAACAGGAAAACTCAAGGCTCAACCCTCTAGCCTGAGTTCTTGAGTCCCCAACTAAGCAGTTCCTCTGCCCAGACCTCTAGAACTACACATTGTGTTGTCTCAAGGATCAAGCCTCCAGACCGAGTCCTTGAGTCCCTCAACTACGCAATGCCTTGGCCTCTATCCTCCCAGAACTGCGCAGTGGGCATCTTCAAGCCTCAAGCCCTAGCCTTGAACTCTTAAGCCCCTCAACTGCGCAATCTCTTGAACTTGGCCATCCTGAACTGTGCATTGCGTAGTCTCAAGCCTCAGTCTTAGACCTTGGCCTCTAGAACAACACAATCTCGTAGCCAATCACTCAACCAGCCACTAGTTCCAGCCCTAATAGGTGAGTTCATGAAATATGTTAGGTTAGAGGTTTTTCAGACTGATGTAAGCTTGTCATGAATGGTTTCCAGTTGCAAGTACTTTATCTTATCATGATAGGATGATGAGGGAGGAAAAGGAGAAGGGGACCATGCTAGAAGACACATATGAAGTTGAAGGGATGAGATTATCATCAGGCGAGAAGACAAAGGAATACTAGATTACAACAAAAGATCAAAGATCAGGACCACATGAAGACTCCATCTGATTCACAACCCTTTGGAGGGTGGATATGAAGAACAAAGTATATCTCTCATGAAGATGAAGCATTGCATATCTCTTATTGAAGACAAAGAAGCAACGAAGAGTGGTTTTACATTACCATGTCATTAGTATCATGTCATGTCACGAGTCATCATGTGCCACATAATTTTTGGATTATGTAAATTCTATATTGGAAAATGTAATGTAAAGTGGAAGTCCAAGATTCATCCATGTAATGTGAAAAGTTGTGTAGGAAGTGAAAGAGTCATGGAGAAGTCAAACAATCATGAGGGTAGTCCAAGAGTCACAAGGGAGGTGAATGGTCACCTCATTTGTTATATATACACCCTCATTGTACAAGAAAAGGAATTTTTCACCTTGGCTTCTCCCATAAGGCATTAGAGAGATGGAGTTAGTACTTTTAGGGAGCAAGTCGTAGCTCCAATGCTCCACTATTGGAGATAGTGATGCTTGTTGATTCATGTATCTTGGGACTTTTACTTAATACTTGAAGCTTGATGGCCGACATGTTTTCATGCATGGATTATGAATATTTGTAAGATTGTTCTATGAATATTTATGATTCATGTTTACTTTCACATGTACTAAAGTAGTTGAACTATTTCAATTATTTTAGTGCTTATCTAATTGAAGATGTGTTGTAATGGTTGTAACAATCGTCACATTTATGTGGAATATTATGCTTTATGTTAGGTGGTTACATTTTCGCTTGTGTGCACCTCTACTAGGGTGGTACTATTACCTTTCTCTTAGAGTCTCACCTTTCCTCCCTCCACAGTAGAATAACTTGGATACATCTACAACCAAACATTCACCAGGCACACTTCCTTGCTTTTCGCAAAGGAACATATATGCTTCTCTCTCTTTCCGACATTTAAAGCCAAGGCAATTCTATAAGAAAATATGGAAACCAAGTCGATACTCCAGATGGGGCTCCTATTCCAAACGGTGTGAGGTCTAATTAGGACTTCGCATCGGGGGGACCCCCTTGGTTGATAGATTTCTAGCACCGTTAATAGATATGTATATCTCTCCTCCACCTAATCATCTTCAGCCACAACCGCCTGAAGAAGAAATTACTGATGAAGAAAATATATCTCAGGAAAATCAAGATGATCAACCAAGGTATGTGCATCCCCTTGATTCTCAACAACAAAAATTAAAAGGAAAAGAAGAGATTTCTCATGATGATACAAAAGCATGGCTAGCATAGCAGATAAGGCTTAAATAAAATGATATTAAATCAAAGAAAAAAGCAATTAACGAGTTAGTGCAATTATTTTAAAACTATATATTTGAGCTTTCAAAGCTACAAAAACAATTTATAGATTTACTAATAACACAAATTGTATACCAATTATAAGAAATAGATGTTAATGGGGATGAAAATGAGCGTCATAAGCAGAAAATTCCTTAAATTAAGGGGCTTGATGACAAGCTTGTTATTTCAATTGATATTAAAGTCAAAGGCATTAAGCAATATTCATTAGATGCTTAAGTAGACACGGGGGAAATGAATAGTTGTGCCAAATTTAATGTTATTTCATCTTACTATTGGAAACCAACCCAAGTCCATTCATAGCAGTCAATAAAACTATCATGACAATCAAAGCATTTGCTCTTGATTTCCCAATTCTTATAAATGGCTATAACACTAGTGTACATTTATATTGCTTTGATGTTGGTTGTGATATTCTCCTTGGCTAGGATTTAGTAAGAAGACATAAGCCTCTTATTATTGATAGTGATGCTATTGTTTTTCGTATTCAAGGAAAAGTTGATAAAGTAATATACAAGAGTGATTTTATAATTAGAATATTTGATAAGAAACCCGATCCCATTGAAGAACCTATAAACAATTTGTCTAAGATAAACAAGATTGTTAGACATGCACAACTGCATGGGATTGAAGAATCAAAAGAAATAACTGAAAATCTAAAAAAATGTTGCACTTCAGAATATCCAGGTGCCTTTTGGTCTTGTTAGCACTCAAACTAGCATGGGACCTAAAGGGGTTCCTAAGAGGGAAACTGCTAGGTTAAGGGCAACTGTGGAGGCTTAGCCCACTATCACCACAACTAAGTCTCCCTGCTCTTTATGAACTTTCACCGATGGGAGGAGTCCCGATAGTGTAGGGATTCACTTGTAAAGTATATGTCAATGGATAGGTGAGAAGTGACCCTGAAAACCCTTTCCCAAGGATGGAGTGAATAATGGAGCTTTCTTGCTCTTTAAGCAAGGGACTTGGTCCACCAGGGATAAGGGGTGAGGATTGGAGGGTTGAGGGAGAAAGGATAGGCTTATGAACATGTTTCTGAATCCCTATAATCCTTGGGAAACTTGGATTCCCAAATATTCCTTGACAAATAGTCTTTATTGAGAAATGGGACCACACGGGGCCAAGTGGACCCAACCCAGGTTCGAGGATGGAATGTAGCAACCAATGATGTTCCTATCCTGGACAAGGTGAGGGGAAATGACCGAACAATAATATTTGATTTAAAGGGTTGAATTGATCCTATTAGTGTCTAGCCTTAGGGATGTCTAGGCAAGATTCGGTACTAGAGCTACATCTTGGGATTCTTGGAGATTCCACCATCAGAATGGCCTCAAATTTGGAGGAGAGGGAGGGGACCCACCAACCCAATAGCCTAGAGGAGATCAAATTTTTTCCTTGGGCCAATTTTTGGAAAATTCATGACCTAGGTGACCCAATGGGGCTAGACTTGGGAAAAGGGGAAAATGGTAAAAAAGAAGGTTGAAATGATCACCTTTTTTTAGGGATCAGTGCCTAGTTCACTTGGGGATATGGAGTCAAGGATAATGATGAGTAAGAACTTGGTTTCTTGATCAAGGAGGCCCAGAAAGTCAACATCATCCAATGTTGAGAGAAAGAAAAGAAAAGTGACCTTCGAACATTTATACTTCAAAGAAAATGATGCAATATTCTCATGATAAATAAATATCTAGGACATTTCATTCATATAACATTGGCCCATACATTAAATTAGCTAAAACATGCTCAATTCCACATTTTGATAATGCAACAACTAGCCCTAATTTTAGCAGTATGCAACAACAAGAATAATAGCATCAAAATTTACTTACAACATTATAGAGTATATCCAACCAACATTTCGTTTGCTCAATAAAGCTCCAAGACAAGAGAAATAGCCCAAATCCATACATCAAAATTCATCCATCTCCAAAAATATCCACCAAGGAAAAAGTGTGAAAATTCTCTATGATTAGAGAGATCCCAAGTCAAGTGATGATACAAATGAATGTATCTAACATCAATATATAGCCTCCTAAGGAGTTTGAATTAGCATATGGGCCCCTATTGATAAAATAATGTGCAAATAATAACCCCTAATGGTGACAAGCCCACCATACTAGCTCATAATGTAAAAACAAGCCTCACAAGGGGCCAAATAATGATGTATGCATGTCGTAGGGCCCTCCAAAGGCTCAATAACATCTTGAAGTGCCATATTGAGGAATAAATTCCTTGGAATATGATGGAAAATGGGGTGGCCCCTTATTCTCAAATTAGTAGACCTTCGGTGCTCTCAATGGGTCTAAGGGCATATCAATGACCCCATGGGTCTCCATATGAATCGGAGATGTCTATATATCCTCTGCAATGGTCCAAGTGGTGGAATGAATGTTGCCATGACATCGTACAAGTACTGGGACACCTGCCAAGAGTGTGGGGATCCCGTGGGGGCTTGCTCGGCATAGTGTACCAATCATGTCACCATCGTCCCAAAAGTGGATCTCTAGTAGTCTATGAACATCCATGAACATTTGTGGAGTGTTGTCTGCTGCTGTGGAGGCCCATGGCTCTCTATGCACACCCTACATGTGCCAATGTGGACCTCTGGGGGTCAGGATCCCATATAGTGAAGCCAAACCCAAATGGAAACCACCTACAATCTTGCATAAGATTTGATGCATCCCCTAGGCTTCCAGTACAATCAGTGTTTAGAATAATCAGATAAAGGAGCTTACAAACCATGGATAACAAAGTGGTAAATTCGTAATGCCCTTCCGTAGTGGGATTTTTCATGTGCTATTGTCTCCAAACTCCAAAGGGGTTAGCCAAATACCTTATTAAGTGGTTTCAACCCTTAAAGGGGATAGTATGTCCAAGGTACACCCTTCTAATGGGGGTGGAAAGTGACAAATAGGTGACATGGAATACGGAATGAGAGGGGAATCCCTATGCCACATAACGGGGCATAGGGGTAGCTAGATAAGGGGAAGCCCACACCTGGGTATATAATGTATAGGAGGGAGCAGTCATGGTACATGAGGTGCCTCGGCCTTGACTTTTCCACCCTTCTTTATATGCGTTTTCTCCTTTTATGAAATTTCTTTAATTAACTCCTCGGGGCTCAAAGGACAAGAGCATGATGTGTATAATATAACAATGATTACCCCTTTGAGGTAGGGTGGTTCATTTCCCTCTAGGGGTTGGGACAATCATGGGTTCCTGAATGATAGAGGAGGCTCATCTAGGGCCTATGGAACCAGGGTGATGGCCATTGATGGGGTAGAGCTCATGTGTTGGCTTTTTCCCACGTGCTAATTATTTTTTTCCTGGCCATCTTTTGCATTTTGTGGTACAATTTCCTGTTAAATGTGGCCAATTATGCTTTCTCTTCTTTTTTTAGTTGCTTCAATCTTCGGGGCATCATTCTAGGCTTGACACAAGGTGGGGTCAAAGGGGATAGGGAGGCTATCCCTATGTGGACCCAAAATGGGAATGTGGACCCAGGTGGGAGAAACAATAAATGGGGGTATAATGAGTGGAAAGGGAGAAGTATATGCGGGTAAAGGAGCGGGACCACGCACCCAAAGTCAGGGTTTCCAAAGTAGCACCACCCTAGAACCAAATGGCCAATAAAGAAGATCCCACATGACAAAGATCCAAGGGTAACAACCAAAAGAGATCAAGGAGACAAGAGTAGAAACTAAGTCGACTCTTTCCGCCAAATCTCCCCATCAATCCATACCCAGAAGTATCCATGATAAGTAAACCTAATACTCAATTATCAAATGACAAGACATACCTTTAGATTTGGGAGGCCCACCTTGAAACATACAATCAATATAGGTGGGTGAGGGACCACATGGTTGGCTCGAGTTACAGAGAAATTACACAACGAGCTAGTAGGATGCATCAAGGGGTTGATGGTTGTCGGTTGAGGCTCATCATGGAGAAAAATTTCTCCTGGGGATATCATCCACAAAGGGGTGGGTAACATGTCCCATGAATAATATTTTGTAGATCTTCCTTATAAAGAAGGATTTAGTGGACGGCCTTAAAAAGCATCAGCAAATTCAATGTCACTGCGGGAGGTGCAGTTGTGCAAACAAGAGATCGAAGAATTACTACAACACAAGCTAATAGAGCCAAGAAGAAGTCCCTGGTCCTGCCCAAGATTTTATGTAAATAAGAAATCTAAACAGAAAAGAGGAAAGAAAATGCTTGTTATAAATTACAAAGCCTTAAATGAAGCATTATTTCCTATTAGGTATCCCCTTCCTACCAAAGAAATTTTGTTTGCAAAAATAGGCCAGAATAATATTTTCAACAAGTTTGATTTAAAAAGTGGATTTTGGAAAATAGGAATAGTTCCTCAAGATTGGTTCAAAACTGCTTTTGTAGTCCCCTTTGGACAATACTAGTGGTGTGTCATGCCTTTTGGCTTGAAGAATGCACCTTCCAAATTCCAAAAGAGGATGGAAGATATCTTTTGAGATATTGAATTTGTTATCATTTATATTGATGACTTACTTGTTTGTTCAAAAGATGCCATAGAACACAAAAATCATTTAAACATCGTCCACAAAAGAGTCTATGATCATGGTTTAGTCTTGTACAACTCTCCCTCTAAATTTGTGATTGGGAAAACCAAGATTGAATATCTTGGCCTGATCCTTACCCAAGGAAGAATTGAACTACAAGAACATGTTTTGAAAGCTCTTCAAGAATTTCCAAATGAAATAATGGACAAAAAGCAACTACAAAGGTTTTTGGGTTGCCTAAATTATATCAAGAAATTCTATGAAAGGCAAGCTACAGATGTCAAATGTCTTCAACAATGATTAAATCTGGGAATACAATGGACTGATGAGATGACAAAGGTTGTCCAAAACCTCCCAAGCTTGCATTTGCCTGATATTGATTTGCCATTTAAATTATAATCTTATGCATTTGATGAAAGTTGGGTTGGAGTTATGTTGCAAAAACATTCAAAAAGAGAAGAAATTTGTATGTATACATCAAGAACATTAAAAATGCAGAAGTAAACTATCCTTCATCCCACAAAGAAATCCTTGTTGTAAAGAATGGGATAAAGAGATTTAAATTGTTTCTTAAACCAATTCATTTTACAATGAGAACAGACTTGAAGCATATGAAAGGCATGTTAACCAATAAAATATTGCTTGAAAAAGGAAATCACAAAGTTCTTAGATGGAGCCTTTGGCTAGATGGATATGACTTTACTATTGAATATAATGTCGGATGGGGAAATTGTGTTGTTCATTTACTGACAAGAGAAGGGAGAAAGTTATCATATATTAAAGTTTTTTCTTGAGAAGATTGGGTCACGCGTCCTCCTCCTCCTCTTGCTCCATCTAGATGACATTGGGTCTTAATATGTGAATCGTGTAGATATTGTATGTGTTGGTCATGTTTCGTTCAGGAATTGTATTATTTGCCACCTTTAGTGCTCCATAAAATTTTAACGTTTTGGGTCGATAAGAGTTTTAATGATCCCTACCATAGGTCAATAAGACTAATATATAGTCATACACATGACCCTTGTACTAGATATGTATTTTCTTTTTATCCATATATCAGTTATATGGATTACTGGACTTTGTTCAGATATGTGAAAGGTATAGATATGCCACTTTGTATATGTCATGTGGAGAATTATCAAGTCCCTATTCTCTTTGGAGTCCTTGGTTTCAATTAGTTATTTATAGATATTTTCTGAGGGGTGACTTAGCTCTACCTTTAACTCCACCACAATTCATATATTTGTTGCACCAAGACATGGAAGAAGGTGCAAAATCAAAAGCATGGTTGCAATTTTGAATCAAATATGATGGACCAGAACTTGAATTGACTCATGAAGAACTTCCTAGATATCCTCATTTCAAAGTTCGAAGTTTGAATATAACCATATGAGATAAGTTGAAAATACGAGTTGAAAAATAGTTTTTTTTACTTTTTTATTTTTTAATCTTTTTACTTTTTAACTCCAAAAGTGGTGAATCACCCCCCATCATTGACATCGTCATATTGAATCATATTGGTTCTTATAAAGTTGATTTTGGTTGTACATTTTTGTTTTAAGGCCCATTTAAGACATCAAAACTTTTCTAATGATATCAGTTCCTCAGAAGATATAGAGGTACAATCCTCTGATGAGGATAGAGATAACGGAAATACAAAAGAGTTCATGCTCATGGATTTAGACACTCTAGAAGAAGAACATGTTGAATCTGATGAAGAAGTGGCCAAAGTAGACTAAGGGTGAACTGATCAGTGCTTTAGAAGAAATTCGGAGGCTAAGGAAAAAGAATAATATGCAAAAAGAGATTCTCGCAAACTTAGAAAAAGAAAAAGGTAACTTTGAAAATTTGGCGCCTCTTCTTCTAAAAATTGGAGATACTTTTCTAGAGCAGCTGAAAGAAAAAGACAAGGCATGTGAAAAGCTTGAGGGGGAAGTTTTCACCCTTATAAAAGAGTTAGACAAGGATAAGGAATAGTTATGTTTAAATCATAAATTTATTAAATGGACTAATAAATTGAAAGTAATTATGAATTTTTAAGATTCTCCTATATCAAGACTGGTTTGGGCTATGAAGGAGAGTCAAGTTCAACAACACTTACAAGAAAGGAACCCATCATATTTGTTGAAGTAGTCAAGGTACCACACTATGGTACAAATAAAGAACCTAACCACAAACAATGGGAGCAACAAATCACAAAGAAGAGTAGTTAGATAAACATGAGTGAAAATAAAAATCAACAACAATAATTTAATGCAAGAAACAACCATAGAGTTCAACAAAGAACTATTGTGCCTCCAAGGAGAAGACAACAACAACACAACAAGAAAATTTCTCCCAGGTATGAAAATATATTTCCTGACTATTAATTTACATGCACGAAGTATGGACATAAAGCTACAAGTTTTAGAGTAAATTTAAGATATAGGCAAATCAAAAATCAAAGAAAGATATTTTAGCAGTCAAATAAAATAGCCCCTAGGGTTAGTTGAATTGGTTGAGTTCCTGTCTCTAAAAGCACCTTGATAATGGGAGGTCACGAGTTCAATTCTCCTTGACACACTTGGGGTCAGCCTCTGCTAATAAGTCAGCAGGAAGTGATCCCGTGGGTGGATCTACCTGAATGTTTCCTATAAAAAAACAGTGAAATAACATATTTGCCAAGATAAAGAGAAATATACCCACGAACTACATTTTGTTTTGTCCTTTGGTTGACAAGTTAGAATGTTATAATTGTCATAATTATGGGCATGAGATATTTGAATGTAGAATCAAAATATTTATATCAACTCCTGAGAACAAACAAGAAAAAGAAAAACCCAAGGTATGGTAGTAGAAAAAGGAAGAAAGTAGTGAAATTGTGGCATTGTGAAGATAAAAAACCCTATTATTGAGATTTAAAAGAAAAATAAAAAGTTTATTTGGACAGAGAAGTGTGAGGAGGCCTTTAAGAAGTTAAAAAAAATATTAATAACTGCATCAATCTTAAAAGTACTTAACATGGAGCATGATTTTTTTGGTATGCATCGACACATCAAATGAAGGGTTAGGATGTGTAATTATGTAAGAAGGAAGGGTAATTGTAGATGCATTGAGGAAGCTCCAATTGCATGAAGAAAATTACACACAACATGATCTGGAAAATGGTATTTATTTTTCACACATTCAATATTTGGAGACATTACTTGCTTGGAAGAAAATTTTCACGAAAGACAATTTAAATGCAAGACAAAGAAGGTAGTCAGAATTAATTAGCAAATATGATTTTGATGTTGTGTATAAAAGTGGAAAATAAACAAGGTGGTAAAATCTTTAAGTTGGAGGTCGTGGATTTTTCAGTTATCTCTTTGAAGATTAATGTAAGAGAGAGGCATTGCCTGGATTGCAAGTTGATGATAATTGCTAAAAGGAGGTTAAATTGGAATTAGAGGAAAGAAAAATGAATATTTTGAAGTACAAAGGATATACATTGGACAATGATAGTCCACTATGATTACATGGAAGGGTTTATATGCCACTAAATGAAGAAGTATGTCAATTGATTTTAAGTAATGCTCATCGAGTTGTATATATGGCACATCCTTGTGTCAAGAAGATGAGCATAGACTTGAAACCACTATTTTTTTGGAAAGGAATGAAGAGGGATATCATAAATTTTGTGGTAAGGTGTTTAGAGTGCCAACACATAAAGGAAAAACATTAACATTTGGTAGGAATATTACAACCTCATACAATACCTGAGTCAAAATGGGAGGTTACCTTGATGAACTTCATTGTGGAACTATTGATGATGGCAGAGAGACATGATTCTATGTTTGTGGTGGTGGGAACTGTTAGTGTCAGTCTTTGAAGCCTTCCACCAGCGATCAAACATGCTCTTACAAAGTGGTCTTAGGGTGTCAAAGTCAAATTTTGTCATTTCAGTGAGTCTTCAAGTAAAATTTGGTCACTAGGTATTAGGTCTAGGATTGTTTTCACTCCTTCCAAAGTTTTCTAAGTATCGGTCCATGTCACCATTCGGCTAAGTGTAGCATCATTCAAAGAGTTGTCATCATCATTTCAGGTTCCAATGGGTCAGTTTACACCTTGTTCGTGCTTTAGTTGTGCTTAGGTAAGGCTCATTTCCCTCTCCTAGGGTTTTGAAGGTAATTTTTCTTGGATGGTAAAATCATCAAAAAAACTTGTATCTTGATGCTCATACACCTTCCCCTATCCTTAATGTACCTTCTTAAGCACTTACCATCACTGATATCCCTCAAATTCATCATTTTCCCACAAACCCTAACTTATTGCTACAATTTGACAATTTTCTAGGCTAGGTCTATGTTTTTCCCTTTTGGACCCCTTCCCCTCACTCAATATTTTAAATTCAACTTTCCCCTGCTTCCTAACATCCCTCCCTACTTCCCAAAATTTTCTCAAGAATTTAGAAGCCCCTTATCCCTTCATTTCCCTTCATTTCTACAAATCCCCTGTTCCACACATCGGGATAGGTTTTACTCAAATGATGTTTCTGAGAAATAGAAGATGAATTTGAAAAAAGTGAGAGAGGTTTTTTCCATCATTGACCCAAGAAGAAAAACCTTTTTTCATTTTTTACACAGGTTTCATGGTTTGGGAGAAATGTCAAAAACATCATTTGCCTCAGGAGGGTTGATGCACCTCTGGAGTGACCTTGGTAAAATCAATTTTTCTCCTAGATGGAATGACCAAATGATTTTCTTGATGATTAAACTGATAATTATACACAAATACCTTTCCAATGAACTATCATGAGCTCAATTTGGAGATGAGGAAGACCTTCAAAAGTTGACTGCAACAGCACTCTGCATTTGGGCAGCCTCATTCTACACATTTTTACCAGTCTTGGGAGATTTGACTTTTGACAGGGAAAAGTAACTCCAAATTGAAAAATTCAAGATGTTATGGAAAGTAGACTCGACAATATTTCCAACGAGCTATAACACGCTCAATTTGGACATTGGGAAGGCTATCAAAAGTGATTTTGAAGTTGGCGCTACGCACCAAAGGTCGGCACTATGCTTTTCACTAGAAGACTTTTTGGAGAAATGGCTTGTATATTTGGATTCAACATGATGAGAGCATCAAACCCAGAAATTTCAGGAATTTTGGAGCAAAAATTGGTCACCAAAAGGTCAAAAAAACATCAAAAAGTGACCTCTCTGCCTCTTTTTGGACACACAAAAGTAGCTTTGGGAGATTCCACTTTTGAGGGGGAAATGACCTCCAAATTCAAAAATTCAAGATGTTCCAGAAACTAGACAGGAAGACCTTTCTAATGAGCTATCTTTGGCTCGATTTGGCTAAGGGGAGGCCTCCAAAAGTAGCTGTGAAGTGGCAGTACGCCCCTGGCCAGTGGCGCTACACAGAGAGCCAGTTTGCCCAAAAATCCAGTTTTCGCCTAGTTTTTCTACAAGTTGACTTTTTCTCTCATCATGGATGAATTTATGATTGCAAATGATGCTATGCTATGTAAATGTAATTGTAAAATGACCTTAGAGGGTAGATTCATTAGTTTGAGGTGGTTTGGGGGTCAATGAATCAGTTTCCATACTTATAGAGGCAAGTTGTTCCACTGCCTATATTCTTGTTCTTAGTTGGGAAATGGTTGAAACTACCCCTCTTCTCATGGATTCGACCCCTAAAGGTCAGGATGAGTTGTTTGATGCCTATATTATGTATTTTCTTCCTCATTTGTAAAGGTTGGACTCTCTTGGATGCTCTGAGCTACATTGTACATCTTTACAGCAATTTGGCAAGGAAATAAACCAGGATTTGCAGCTATTTTTGTGGGATACTTGTGGTAAAGTGTTTTTGCATAGTTTCTTCTTTTGTTATTAGTTTTTCTCATGTGTTATGTGTGCCACAATCTAATTCATTCTTCTAGCTAAATGATATCAAGATAGATAGGTAGAATACATTGGTTACAGTGCTCTACCTTGGGAAACCATTTAGCTTTTGATGTTTTCTACAGTTTGAAGAGGATACATGATATTTTCATGCCCTCCTCGGCTCCTTAACAGTCTTAATCCTACCATCTCACTCAATTTCAAGTGCCAAAACACCTACCTACCTCGCCCCATAGAACACCTTGCATTCCTCACTTGATTTCCTGGACCCAAAGCTACCTGCTCCATTTGATCTAGCAAAAAAACTCAACAAAATCAATCAAAAACCCTAGAGCTACTATACCTAGCCTAAAATCCATATTTGCAGTCATCTCGACTGAGATTGACAAGGAGAGAGCCCTCTGTCGACTTGGTAGGGCTAGCTACCAGGTTAAGCGTGGTTTGTGGTTACCCTAGAATTGCCTCCTTTCAGCCTGAGGTCAATCTAGGCTCTAACAGAAACTTTGACCAAAAGTGCTCACTTCATTTCTGTCAAGACCACATATAAAGCCCCTTGAATAGCTTTATTTTTCATTGACGAGATAGTGAGATTGCATGGAGTACTAAAGAATGTCATAACAGATAGGGGAGCTATGTTTAGTAGATTTTGGATTAGTTTCCAAGAGGCTTTGGGGACCCAAATAAATTTTAGTATAGCTTAACATACCGAGACAAATGGATAGATGGAGAGAACTAACAAAGTCCTAAAATATATGTTGTGCATGTATGTAATGGATTAACAAAGAAGATGAAAAAAGTTTTTACCATTGGTGGAATTTTTGTATAACAATAGTTACCAAAGTTCCATCAAGATGGCACCTTTCAAGATCTTATATGGAAGGCCTTGTAAGATGCCTTCGAGTTGGAACGGACTCGAAGATATGGTTCTGATAAGGACTAAGATGATACAATAAATGGATGCTTGGATGACCATGATTAAGGCAAGGTTGAAGTAATATCAACAGAGACAAAAGAGTTATGTTGGTGCTCATCGGATTGACAAGAATTATAAGATTGGAGATAGTGTATTTTTAAGGGTAAGACCTCAAAAGAGATACATAAAGTTTGGAAAGCGAGTGAATTTTTCTCCATGATTCATGGGACCATTCGAAACCATAGAAAATAAGGGACCAATAGAATATATTCTTGCATAACCTGCATCACTAGCATGCATGAATGATGTATTTCATGTATTTGTCTTATGTCATTACATTTTGGATCCTTTGCTTGTTATGGATTTGCGTCATTTACGAATCATAGATAATGGGGTGGTGATGGATGAGTCAATTCACATATAGGACTAGTGCACTTGAAAATTTAGATGTCAACTACTAAACCAAGTGAAGGTCTAGTTGGATAGTTATAGTCCTAGTTTGGCTACTTTGAAGAGTGCATAGGAGATGTGTTGTCATTTCTCCTTACTGTTTTGAGACTTCAAGACAAAGTTTAGATTAAGAGGGGGTGTGTATAATGCCCCACTCTAGTTTGACTTGAGATAGACACTTTCAATTTTACCTTGACTTATGAGACAAATACGATGACATACACTTTATTCTTGGAAGACATTAGACATTGATGATCTCGTTATTATTATTTTATTTGATGATGATTCATGATATGTTTATTTCAATTATTAGTCTAGACTATGTTGATGGTTAGGGTATTATTGATCTTGATGATTTCGATGTTGCTTATCATGCATGTATTTTGATGACTTATCATTATGATCAGATGTTGCTGACAATTGTTTAAGTGTGGCAGGAAACCACCTTAGCAAACATGTGTGTGATGAGGTAGTAATTCTAGTTTGGTTATTTGAGTACATTTGATGTCAAAAAACTTAATTTATAAATAACATATTGTTTCAAAATATTGATGGCATGTAAGTGGTTCTAGGCATAGGTCAAGTGCTTGATCGGATGATTCACATATGGGTGATGGGGTTGAATGGAGCAGATTGGATATTCATGGGAGGAGTGAGACAACATCCGTGATTCCACCCACTAGCACTCCCATTGTGGCTTGGGTTGGAAGGTGTTGGGAAACTTTGCCTTGAAGTTGCACAATGCCATGAGGATTGGACAACAGATAAGGTCACTCAGGAGGTTTCACTAAGGGGTGCACATCAAGACAGACACTTTGATCCTCAGTCACCCTTAGTCTCAAAACAGAGGATGATCATGGAGTTAACAATGGTCTCCATTATCATGACTATGTTCCCCTCTATTAATCACTAATACTTGATGGGCGAGTGTTGTGGCACCCTTTGAATTATGTGAGGATTTCTCGAAGGGCACAACCAACTTGGTACCTTTGATATCGAGAAAATAGAAAGGAGATTGGAATTCAAAAAATTATGGACCAAACGTTAAAGTTAAAGAGTATAAAAAAAGTTTAGTGTAAAATCCAAATTTAAATTTAGTTAGGACTTGGAAAAAAGGATTATGGATATATTTGAATCCAACGTTAGAGAGACTAAAATGAAGGAAATTAAACTTAATTATATATCTAGTTATCCTAAACACATAAGGTTAATACTCTAAATGAGAAATAATGGAAATTAAATGTTAAATAAACTCTAACACTAAAGGGGGGGTGATTTGCATGAAATTAAAAATTACTAAAAATGATATCCATGAGAACCCTCTATGCAGAAGGAGCATAGAAATGTAATCTCTAACTAAAATTTATAATTGAGAAAAAAATATGGTAGGTTAAAGACATAAAAATGACACCTAATAGTTAACTCTGGTGAAGAACCATTTGAGCACTAAAGTAGCAGAAATTGAATTGGGATTAAGAGACAAGTACGAGAAGAAATACGAAATATGTTTGAGGTGACAGAAAATTAGCCTTTAAAAAAAAATAATAAATGGAATTTCAGGAGAGTATTGCTAAAATTGTGACACAAGGGTAGATGGATAATAGAAATAATGGAAATTAAAAAATTAATAATTTAGCATGAGAAGCCAAGTGGTAATATTGAAAATTCCTATAAAAGAAGACCAATAGTATGAGAAACTCACTTTTGGAAGCACCTTACTGATCGATGGATGTCCTGATGCTAAATTACTTTGTGTGACTAATTAGAGATGTATTTGTGAGTTTGGTGCATGTGGAGTTTCTATTGAGTGGGAACCTCTTTATTTTGAGATCCACCTCCACAATGTTAATGTATTCATCTATCATATAGCCACATTGCAGCTCGAGGGTTCATGGGAAAGAAGAGTACAGAAGGAAAACATTGGTAGGTCAACTAGTGATTTTGTAAAGTTTGGTCACGTCGTGAGAATTCATCAAGTTCACAAGGACTACATTAAGGAAATGCAAGAATTTGACACTCAAAGTCTCAAATTTCAGTTTATGTGATAAACAATACTCGAGAATAATTTTAATACTCATTGTTCTTTTTAGGAATGTATAAATTGAATTGGTTTCCACTTATAGAATTGCTCAATAACTAAATGTACTTGGATATATTGTTAAGTTGGAATCATTTTGTTGTATTTGAATTGATTTCCAATTATGGTATTTCTTATTTTATGCATGGCTTCTAGTGAAAAGGGATATCTTCAGACTAAATTTATGTATATGATTGAAGTAAGAAATCAAACTAGCATGTGAACTAAAAACTTATATATGTGTGTATGTGTAGACACACATACAATGAATTTGGGTAAGGTATTTGCAAATTGTATAATAGAATGCGACACCAAATGAGGGGTTTATATATGTGTATGACTTTTGTTGATTTAAGTTCACAGGGATCTCTGAATAATAGAGTTGAGATCTTGAAATCATTTTAAAATATCACTCATATAGACTTACGTATTAATAATTATGAGCGACTATACAAAAAAATATTTAAATAAATGTGAGTTGGGGAGGATAACAATATTTTTCCCACCATACATGACATTTCTTTCTCCTTCTTAATTTGTCTTTCTTAGAATGACTCTACAAAACCCTAACCCGCCACCAACAACACTCTAATTTAGAGACAATTTTAGACATGGCAAGAGCTATGAGAGGAAGAGGGGCTCCCTCGTATAACAAAATGATAGCAGAGGAAAAATGCCTCAATCAATTGGCAAACCCATTGATCTAGAGGGCTCGAAACCCACTAGAAATGATGAAAGAGGGCAAGGCTAGCCAGTTAAAGGATGTAGCAAGCCAAATAAATGCAATTCATTGATCCCTAAAAAGTGACCTCCTAAAAGTAGCAATAGATCCTAAGTTTGCAGTCCACCCAAATAATATTGAAGAATATATCAAATACATGAGAGACCACACCCCTATAGCATTTCTATGCCTTGGGCCTTGGATAAATCCCTCTCCTAGTGGATCCAACAAAAATGGAAACCAAAGGGCCACATCAAGCTAGAATTGGGGGATAAGGGCTTATTTACCTTTATCTTCTCTAACAAAGAATACCAAATGTGAACCTTTGATAATATCCCTTACCTCTTCAAATTTGCGAGGACTTACCTAAGGTTTTGGATAAAGATTTTCATCCCTAACAAAGAAGACTTTACAACTACTCCAGTCTGGATTCAGATGTACTCTCTACCCAGAGAATTTTGGGATGAATAGATACTAACTAGCATTGATAATGTGTTGGGGAATTTTGTCAAAATATTTGAGGCCACAAAACAAGTCAGGTATATATCTTATGCTTGTATTTAAGTTTACATGAACATTTCAGAACAATTACTTAAGTTTATAGAAATCTATTACCAAGACGAGTTCTAGAAGCAACCCCTGGACTACAAGCACATCCCATTCAAATTTTGGTGTTGCCATGAATACGAGCATATTTATTGGAACTACCCCTTTCTCACCCCTTATAGTTTCTTTGGATCAACCTCAACATTTTAACTAGGATGGCTTTTCCAAACTGATCAACTGTCTGTGAGGTCATCACCCCTTTCTCCACCCCCACACTCTTGCAAAGCCCCTCTTACTAGCAATAGCTTTGATCCCCTCTCTAATATTGATCCTTCAATTACCCCTCTTCATTCTTTCTCTCCTGAAATTGAAATACTTGACTTGACCAATCCTAATAACTCTAGTGAGATTATGTCGCTTGCATCCCCCACCCCATAAGAAGGTTTTGAACAAGTACTACAATCGATACTATTGACAAATCCAAAGAATCTCATCTTTGTGATGAGGCTAAAGTTATGGACCTATATGCCCTAGAATTCCCAAGTATTACAAAGGCCTAGAAGGGCAAACATCCCAATTCCATTCTTGAGGACCAAGTCAAAATTCTAAGTGAAGTTGTTATTAAATACTAACAATTGGCTTAAAGAGCCTCCATAAGGCATACGACTTGGGGTTCATATCCAACCCCTAAAGGAAATAACCAAACCCCAAAAATATGAAAAGAAGAAAGGTCAGAAAAGCAACCAACAATTCCTTGAATAACTTGGGGAATTCATGGTCAACTTCGGTAGAATCAAGTTGATCTCAAAGGCTTATCCCTTCACCGTCCTTTCCCCTCCATGAAAGATATATCTTGGAATATAAGAGGCCTCAATTGTAAGGCCAAATAGATGTTTCTAAAATATAATTGGAATACAGAACACCCAACCTTCATGTGATCCAAGAAAGAAAAACCTCTTGGAAAGCTATAAATCAACTAATTGCCAATTGAGGATGTAGTTTTCAATTGGTGGTGATCAATGCCCAAGGCTAGTCAAGAGATCTTGTTATGCTTTGGAATTCTTAAGAGATATTAGTTCTAAACATGTTTGCCTCCTTCAAAATTTTAACCATCCAATTCCAACTTATTAGTTCTACGGGCATTTTCTTCCTCTTGAATGTTTATGGTCGTATGTTATCCTGAGACAAAGCCAAATTCCTAAATTCAGTTAGGTAGCTCGATTTTCTAATCTCTTATGTGCCATGGATTCTATGAAAAGGCTTTGATATAATCAAATCACTTGAGGAAAAGAAGGGAGGTATTATAAAAATAGACACATATTCTATTATCTTCCAAGAACTAATGGTTTCATCCCACATGCTCCATTTGGACACCATAAATGGATTCCACAATTGGAACAATCACAGAGGAGGCTCACAACAAATAACCTCCAAAGTAGACATATTCCTCATCTTAGAGAATATCATGGCTCGAGATATGTCCATGGAAGCTTCTATACTCCCAAGTCATAGATCATACCATCAGTGATTAAGCTAGATTTAGATATCAAAACTTGGAAAAAAAATTGACCATTTCACTTGGAACAATCATGGATCTAGCACCCAACATTTCAAAGTAGCTTCTGTAATTAGAATTGATTTGAAATTCATCTTCCAGATCCATAACATTGATATTTTTTCTAGTTGATGTTTTGAACCATCAAGTGTGGTTCATCTTCAGGACAAAAAGACAAAGAAAATGTGATCAAGCCTAAGGAATAAATAGGGATGGACCCTTAATAATAAACCTCTTGGATTTCTTTCCCTTTAATTATCTCTCTCTATTTATTTTTATTTTATTTATTTTTAATAAGTATTTATATATTGATATTGGAAATTTTATTTTTACTCTAACATTCTCCTCCAACGACTTTATTGTTTGAAATTTTGGCCTAAGGGTCCTTCCATATTTATTCCTTGGGCTTGATAAGATTTTCTTTATATTTTTGTCCTCAAGATGAACCACACTTGATGGTTTGAAATGTCGACAAGAAAATAATATTTATGCGATGGATCTAGAAGAAGAATTCCATTTCAAAGCAACATCAAGGAATGGTGGGAAGAAATGAAAGACATAGAGCCCACACCCATGCACTGTCGTTAACAAAAACTAAAATATCTTAAAATTTAGCTCAAATCATGGAACAAGGAAAATTTTGGAGACATTCTCCAAGCTAAACAATACTTCAAAGTCCAAATGGAAGTAATTCAACAAGGTAGGTCTAAGGAGTTAATAAAGGAAGAGGCTAGACTTCTCACCTAACTCGAGGAATGAAGGAAACAAGAGGAGATCCTCTGGTAGCAAATGTCCATAATTCTTTGGTTAAAATAAAGGGATAAAAACACAACCTTCTTTCATAACTCTATGCTATAAAGCCACCATCACAATCACGTATGCTCCTTAAAAAATCAATAAGGAATCAAGTTGCAAGACCACGAGGATATGAAATAGGATCTAGTTCGTTACCACAAACATCTCTGATTTTATCCCAATCCGCGATGGGATGCAATCATACATAAAATTGTATAGCATATTCCAATTTTTTATCCTCAGGGAACAAATGAAGTTTTTTTAAGAGAAATCCCTATAGAAGAAGTGGAATTAATGGTTAAATCCATGCCAAAAATCAAAGCCCTAGGCCCACACAGTTTTACAACTTATTTCTTCCAAGATTGTTGGACATCAATTGGAAATGATATATGGGAAATAGTGGAAGAATCACACAGATATTAGACCATACTTCGAGCACTTGATGGCACCTCCTTCACTTTGAACTTGAAAAAAGACAACATGGAAGACCCTAGTTGCTTCAATCACATAGCCTGATGCAATGTCATGTATAAAGTCATCAATAAGATCATAGCCAACTACCTCAAACCCCTCCTCCCACAATTTATCTCGACTGAGCAATTGGGTTATGTTAAAGAACGTCAAATTCTACATGATATCATGGTTTCCCAGGAAACCATTCATTCTTTAAAACTTTATAAAAAGTTGGGCATGTTGCTTAAGATAGATCTTTCCAAGGCTTTGACAAACTCAAATAGGCCTATATTTTTTGAAGCCTTCAAGCCTTTGGATTTTCTCATGATTTAATTTGTTGGATCAAAGCTCTCATTTCCTAAGCCTTTTTTATTTATTCTCCCAAATGGCTCTCCCATTAAACCCTTCTCCGCCTCTCGTGGTATTCACCAAGTCAGTCCTCTTTCCCCTTTACTCATCATTCTAGCAATGGAA
Source organism: Pinus tabuliformis (assembly GCA_031772625.1). Taxonomy (NCBI): domain Eukaryota; kingdom Viridiplantae; phylum Streptophyta; class Pinopsida; order Pinales; family Pinaceae; genus Pinus; species Pinus tabuliformis. Next base: position 792,128,874 of record CM062814.1, read on the forward strand.
GGACTAAGAAGGGCACTCAAAGCTTCTATCTCAAGAAAGAAGATAAAAGGCCTATGCCTATTTATATAGGACCTCCAATTATCACATCAATGGTTCATGGACAACACTATGTGCATGGGAGCCCCAATGACCCAATAGGTTAGAGGATTGTCACAAGTTTTAGAGAGCTTCTCCCTTGCCTTGGGTATGGAAATTAATAAGGCTAAATATCAAATTATTTTCTTTAACACTCCACTTGTTGTGCATAACCACATTGCTAGGCTACTCAGTTTTCATATTCGCAGGTTGCCTTCAAAATATTTGTGGGCTCCACTAATTGATGGTTCTCTCAAGCACAACATATGGGTAGATCTAATTAGTAAATTCCACGGCAAGATGGCCTACTAGACTTTTTATCTCCCTCAACATGATGAGGAGATTAATTATTCTCAAATAAATTCTTCAAGCACTTTTGTTTTATCTCTTTTTATCTCTTATGACACCCTCCTCCATTCTAAATTATATTTGGAGCCTGCAACAATCTTTCCTACGGGACAGAGATAAATTGGAAGAAAAATGGGCCTTCGTGGCTTGGGAGAAACTATGCAAGCCTAAGCTAAAGGGATCCAACAACTTGGGATATGGTTTTAGGAGCCAAAATTTGGTAGCGCTAGATGAAAATAGGGCAAGACTTATGGAAGCATTTGTGGCTTTGAAAATATGCAAGACAAGTTCCATTACAACAACTCATCATAACTCCTTTCAAAGTAGGATCCTCCATATGGAATTCAGCCAAAGCTTAATGACCAATAAGGTTTAGATAGTCTTAGACTCAACATGATGGCCTAGGGCTAATTCAAAGTCAGAGATTACTAGAATAATTCCAATACTCACCCTCTATGGAGACAACAATTGCACCTAAAGGAATGGCATCCCGAACCAAATGAGGAAATTTAGACCCATTTTTTGTGGGAACATAAAGAAATATACATCTCAATCTCCAACCAAGCAAAAAAATTGAGGTGGGGTTATGATTCTAACAACACCTTCTCCATTAGAGAAGCTTACAGTTTAGAAGCGAGATTTAGAGAGACCCCTAAAGTATCCATCTTGAGTAACATTTGGAAAAGAAACCTATGGCCAAAGGTATCCATAATTCTATGGATCCTCATTTAGGGGAAAAAATTGACGTAGGATAACTTACAAAATCATAATTATTATGGTCCCTCCTTGCGTTACCTATGCCATCATGAATTCGATAAATTCAAATGCTTTTTTAATTGTTGCTTATATACTAGCCATCTTCGAAAAACTTTGGAAAGAAGCATGAACCATTAAGACCATGATACATTTGGCATCCATCAAAGTATTAAGAATTGGAGATCACAAATTTTCCACAACCAAATTTTAAATGGAATATGGATCCTCTTGCTAAGATTGCTTCAGTGGGTCGTTTGGAAAGAAATAAATTGTCACAGTTTATGCAATTTCTCCCTTTCTCAAGACAACCTTCAACTTCTCATCCAAAAGAATATTCAAGAATCTATAGTTGCGCAGACTTGGTCAAAACAGGACTGACAAGCCTTAAGAGAAGAATCCTCCATACTTTGTGATTGGCACTTACATCTTGGTTCACCTTCCCCTTTAATAACTTCTTCTAGCTCTCCACTCTACTCCTCCTCGTGGACTCCTCCACCTCAAAACTTTCTCAAGTTAAATTTCAATGGAGCCTCAAAAGGAAACCTGAGCCAAGCTGGGTTTGTTGGAGTCTTTATGGATCACTCAAGAGATCCTCCATACATCTTCTTTTGGTCCATGGGATGCAACAACAACAATGTATCCAAGTTTAAAGCATTACAAGAGGGAATACAGATTGTGCAAGCCCAGGGCTACACTAAAGTGATGGTGGAAGGGGACTCAAAGTTGGCTATCAATATGATTATTAAAATTCTTAATGACACTCATTTGAATACGATCTCTCATAGTTAGAGACTCAAAATTATCCCAAATCAAGTTTCCACTCTCCTCACTACCCTCCTGGTGATCATTCGCACTCATGTTCATAGGACGAAAAACAAAATAGTAGACAAGCTAGCTAGTGAAGGCAGTAGAGCTCAAGCTACTATGATTTCCACAAATTGGCATTCCCTTCCAAACTCTCCCCTCAAATAAGAGTGTTATAAATTTGCCTAGCAGGATTCAAACTCCCCGGAAAGGGGGTGACTACAATGTGATAGGTGGGGAGGCACATTGTTGCGATCTTGATAACCTATGTGCTAATGGGACATGGAAAAATTCCCCCATAAGATTTAATTAAATGTCATGCTGACATGGATCGGTATGATATTTCACCACTAAGAAAAATTAATAGTAAATTCTTGTGAGGAGTATATGTTAATAAGGTTAGCAGGCGATATAAGAAAATATGGAGGATTGATTTGGCTATGTACTAGTCTATAAGGTGATCCTATCAACTCGATTTATCACATTAGAGCAAAATTCAATTAGAAGCAAGAGGCGTGCATTTTGCTTGCAATCATAATATTAGAATCAAGAAATCATTACTTCATAAGGTACATGGCTCTATTATAGGGCATCCTCTTGGGAATGGAGGCAATTTGGCATCTTAGGGCTTGGAGTACCTCCATTATTATCCTCAAAGGGTGAAGGTTTGCATACTTCTTCTCCTACTTAGTCATTTAGGGATTGTGTTTGCTAAAATTAGGATCTACTCTTGGGGGATGCGAAGGTAGACCCAACTCAACCATGTAGATTTTTATTGTAGATTCAACAACTTATATGATATGCTAAAACAAAAGATAAGAATCTACTCTACTCTTTAGCAGAAACCTCAATTGATTGATGAAAAAAATAAATAGAAAGGAAGAATACAAATAGCACATAACACAATATTTTTCTAGGGAAAGCAACTGCTAAAAACCCCGACTATCTATATTTCATTAACCAGAAGGTATGAGAAGAAAAATACAATGCTTGTTCAACCTGAACAATTCTTGCACTAGTACAATATAACTCTCTACTTCCTAGGTTGACTCTGGCCAACACTTAGACAATCTACTAGCCTTCCAAGCCCCTACTTCCTTGCGTAATTCCTAAGAGAATTAGCTTCTATTTAATGTGGAAATTCACTTTCCATAACTGCACAATCCATCCATAGGCCCTCAACTAATTGCATGCACTATCTGTACAACTCGGAAAATTATACAACTGATAGTACACTATCCCTAAACTCTAATCTCAACTAGGTCTTCCTCTGAACTGACATGCATCCGTTATTTATGAGTGAATCTTCAGTTAACTGGTGTGGTACTAATGATGCATTGGTGCACTACTCCACTAGTAGACCTCTACTAGTTCCTCCAACAATTAGAACTAGTTTAACTGGCTCTAACTTAGTTAGACTGAGATATCTAATTACAAATCAAAATAACTCAACTTGGGCCCCTAAAATTTAGGGATCACTCTACATGACTCTAGATAGACTTCCAACTCGAATTTCCTAAGTCAATAAAGTCAATTTAACTTAATTAACTATTACAAGTTGATATGAGGATATAATTTCAATTTAATTCCCAATTTAATTCAAGGACAAATTAAATTAGAATTTCTAGATGTTATTTTTAACATTTATTGTTGCCATTTTCAACAGTCCCTCTCAACAAGAAAGGAATTCAACTCTATCCCGATCTGGTAACTTTGGAATGTTCTACATGCAACATTTCTCTCTAGTTTTGTTGCTACTACAACTTCTGAAACTGAAAAAACATCCAAATTGAATCAATATGATGCATTTGTCATCAGAGTCTCTGATTGCTACTAGCTCTTACACTATCTACTGAAAACTTTGTGCTTTTGCTGCCTCTGCACTACTGCCAACTCTTCTCTGCGCTCCCCAGTATCTGACTGTTGCTAGTCTCTGGCTTTGTCACTCTGACATCTGACTGCATCAACTACCACTGATCCATCTTGGTATTATGTACTATGGGATCCCATAGCAAGGTAATGATCCATGAGACAAAACATATCAATGGATCCTGCTCAATTTCTGCACTCTTGGGACTATTACTAAACATCACCCCACCTCTCACCAGGAGGTATGGCTGCATGTGCTCTCTCTACCCACTTGGCTCAAAATTTCCCCCTTCTAGAGGTCTCTGCTTGAGTGGATGCCTCCACTCGGTCTCCTCTCTACTTCTCTAATTGTGGTTACTCCACAAATTTCAGAGGTTACTTCTGAGGCTTCTTCTAGGGTTGCATATTGATAGGTAATTCACTCTCCCTCTCAACCATCGAGTCTCTAACATTTGCCTTGCTCCTCAAGGCTTTGCATGCATCTTCGACCTTGACAGCATACAGGTTCTTGACTCACACACCGATCTATTTCACCTGTCTCGTGGCAATGTGTCTAAGGAAAACCTTTCCCTTACTAAAAATCACATCATAGCCACGGTCTTCCAATACCGCGACGAAAACAAGATTCTTCTTTAGTCCTAGAACATACATCACATATGTGATTCTGAGAGGGGAGCTAGACTCCCTCTGAAAGGTAATTGTACTGATGTCGGTCGTGCTATACCTCCCATCATCTCCAAATTCTATGTTCTGCTTGAGGTCTTTCTCCTCAAAGTCACTGAAGAGATCTTTATTTCCCTTCATCTAGAACGAGGCACCACTATCAAGATACTACATGTTTCCCATCACAGTGTTGGTCATGCATGCAATGAGAGTGAAATCAAGTTCGAATTGTGAAGCTAGAGATTCACATGCTATAACTATTGTGGGCTCCTTCTTGCTTGCTTTCTTCTGTGGGAAATTTGTTGCAAAGTTCTCATACTCGTGACAGTGAAAAACTTTGACTTTCGACAAGTCCTTCTTGTCGCCCTCCTTGCCTTGGGACTTCTTTCCCTTGGATTTATTTTCTTTGCTTACTAATGAAAATTCCTCTTCCACTTCTTTGGAAGAGGTCCCATCTTTGGTATTCAGCCGAAACTCATCTTGTACCAAATCCGACCATAGTCGCTCCCAATCTGGTAGCTTCTCCCTCCCATTAACAGAGTCTTGATAACGGTGCCATCTCTTGGGAAGTACTAGAAGAGATAGACTCACCATATCATCTTCAGAAATAGGAATCCCAACACTTCCTAGCTCACCCTGACATTGGGGGAACTTGATCAAGTATTTCGGAATTGAGTCGCCCTTCTCCATCTTGATCTTTCTGAGTTTGTCCTTTAATGCCAACTTCCTATGGTCATTGCTATTTTGAAACAGGTCCGTCAATGCCTTCCACATTGAGTATAGAGTATCCTTACCATGGAGACTCGAGACAATGTGGTCTTGAACTCCTTCCAGGATAATTCTTCTCACTTTTTCCACACACTTTATCCATTCAGCCATATCTTTAGCATCCGATGTTGGAGGCTTAGGAATGTCATGATCTATGAATTCCTTGAGGCCATTGTCTTCTAGCACTGCCTCCATCATGTCCTTCCAAGCTATGTAATTCGAACTTCCCTCCAAGGCATACTCAAGTCTCAGGCCGTAGAATGACATATTGTTGACTCTAAAGTATGAACTTGCAAATTTGATTTCACCTACACACCAAACTCAAATTCTCCTCTTCTATACTGTCTTCAGCTCCAATACCATGTAGATTTTTACTGTAGATTCAATAACTTATGTGATATGCTAAAACACAAGACAAGAATCTACTCTACTCTTAAGTGGAAACCAAAATTGATCGATGAAAACAATAAATAGAAAAGGAAGAATATCAATCGCACATAACACAATATTTTTCATGGGAAAGCAACTGCTAAAAACCCCTACTATCTATATTGCATTAACCAAAATATCTAAGAAGAAAATGAAATTCTTGTTCAACCTGAAAATTCTTGCACTAGTACAATCTAACTCTCTGCTTCCTAGGCTACCTTTGGCCAACACTTAGCCAATTTACTAGCCTTCCAAGCCCCTACTTCCTTGCACAATTCATGAGAGAATTAGCTTATATTTAATGTGGAAATTCACTCTCCATAATTGCGCAATCCATCCATAGGCCCTCAACTGATTACATGCACCATCTGTACAACTCGAAAAATTAAACAACTGATAGAACTTTGTCCCTGAACTCTAATATCAATTGGGTCTTCCTTTGAACTGACATGCATGAGTTATTTACGAGTGAATCTTCAGTTAACTATTGTGGTATTGGTGATGCACTGGTGCACTACTCCACTACCAGACCTCTACTAGTTCCTCCAACAGTTAGAAATAGTTTAATTGACTATAACTCAGTTAGATTGAGTTATCTAATTACAACTCAAAAGAAATCAACCCAGACCCCTAAAATTTAGGGATCACTCCACATGACTCTAGATAGCCTTCAACCTCAAATTTCCTAAGTCAATTAAGTCAATTTAACTTAATTAACTATTACAAGTTGCTATGAGAATAGAATTTCGATTTAATTCAAGGACAAATTAAATTAGAATTTTGATTTAATTCAAGGACAAATTAAATTAGAATTTTGATTTAATTCAAGGACAAATTAAATTAGAATTTCTAGATGTTATTTTTAACATTTCTTGTTGCCATTTTCAACAAACCATACTTTTTCCTTTGCCATCCCAGTTAATTCTACAAATTCCAAGTCTTTGGGGTGGCTCCAAGCTCATCAAATTCTGTTAGAGTTGAATTTTCCTTCTAAGTTTTGGGTTCTTAGGTCAAATCTTATCTTCACCTTCATTAGCAAGATGCCTCTAAGATATAGTAGTTCGAGGTGGCATTGGCATGGAACTGGTCTTTTTTCTTTGTTTATATTTCTAAAGATTCATTTGTATATGCCTTAGTCTCCTTTCAGGGGTTATGCAGAATGAGTTAGCTAAGTTAATATATCTCTTTTACTCCCCTTGGTAGCAATGTGGTCAAACACCCTACGACTCTAGTCCGGGATCTCAAGGATTTTCGAGTCGATGGAATCTTCACAATGAGCTTAGTTCACATAGGCTCAGCAACACACAAAGACCCAACCCCCTTGACCATTATCATTCTCTTTGAGAATATGTGAACTCGCAAAGGAAATTTGTTAATGCCTTTGATCTTCTCTCTTAGACGCTAAACAACATGCCTCATCAGAGAGCAAGGGTTTGATGTTGAATAACATACTACAAGGAATGTGGTAATTCAAGGGTGCAAATGCAAGTCGAGAACTCAACATCTAGATACCATGAGCTCACCCCTTAAAAATAATTCAAGAGGAAATTACTCAGGAATAATGATAAATAACTGATGAAAGACACACTCTCCCTAATACAAATATTTTGGCGGAGGTGGAAAACTAGGTTCTGGATGCAAGGCACACTAGAGGTCATTATAACCAGTACATGTACATAGCGAATATCTATTACCACTTTAAATTTCTTCTTGGAATAGTTTTAGTTGATGGAAATTAAATCAAGGAGGACATCCCCCTAGCTCTGAACCAAATGCAAAGGTACATGATATCAAAGGATCGAAGGCTCATATGCTTAGAGAAATAATTGGGCATCCCTCCTAATCCTAGTTGCTCCCCAGGAAGCATAAAGGAGCCCATTGCAGTCAAAGCCATCGATTTTGATAAACCTAGTTGAATGTCATGCAAATTGTTTGCCTTTTCCATTTCTATGTTTAGGTTCTATAGTTTTTGATTTAAAATGGCCCCAAAGGCCTAGTAGTTAATCACAATATTTTATTTTCATGACTTTGATCATAACTCTTTCTTTTGAGATAATGAAACAATTGAACTTATGTATCTGGTATGGTTTCCCCAGTGGGAGAATAGAACAAACTTCTAAAGGTATGTATGTATATCTTTGATTTGAAGGAATAAAAAATATTTGAATGAATAAAAAATATTTACTTTACAAAAGAAAAAATTGAATAAATGTAAATTCTCTTTGGTGAGGCTTCTTAACGACACTCATGCAATCTATAATCAATGAAGAAATAAATCATTGAAGGCACTAATAGTAAGTAAACTATCTAATGATAAAATCCATCCATCCCATAAGTCGATCTAAGAAATCAACAAATTATTATATATCAAATTGTTGATCCTCTTAGATTTTATATGAGTTGTGAGGTATGTAAAAACAAAAATTAGCCCCTAGGGTTAGCTCAATTGGTCGAGTCCCCATCATTAAAATCACCTTTTTTATTGAGAGTTCGTGAGTTTAATTCTTTCAACACCCTCAAGGTTAGGTTTTGTTGTTGAGCTGACAGGAAGTCATCCCTTCTAGTGGATCTACCTGGTACAAATACATTGTGGACGCAACGGTCACTTATCTCTAAGGTTTGTGAACCACATAAAATAAATAAATAAATAAAATTGCAAGAACATATATATAGATATATATATATATATATATATATATATATATATATATATATATATATATATATATATATATATATATATATATATATATATATATATATATATATATATATATATATATATAGATATATATATAGATAGAGCATAGCATCGATTATATATGTATATGCATATATAGTCTAGAAAAAGAATTATTGTAAATATTAAGGTTTTATATGTTTATTAATTAAATATAAATATAAAGTTTTGAAATATAATAGTCATGAATATAAGTTATTATTTTATTTTATATGGTGAAATGGTTTTTAATATATATATATAATCGACAAAAAAAAAAAAAAAAACAACAACAACGACAACTACTTATATTCCATACCGAAATGTACACAATGTTGTCCATAAAGATTGTAAGATAGCTTTACCACAGAGGTATATCTATGCCTGATTTTTACAAAAAAACTTGCATTTCCATAGTTTGAAAGTTAGAACAAGATGGCGGAAAACATAAATGAGCAATGCTTCTAAATTTGGAATTCCATTCCATTTATTTCATGATCATCCCATAACTCATACTATCCAAAAGATTCAAATGGAATTTATTTATTTATTTATTTATTTTATTCACAGAAAAAATCACAACTTTTATATTATAATAAAAAGTTTACATAAAGTGAATGCATCAAAATGCATTCCATAGTTTCCCAAAAAGGACCATGAATCAAAATTGGGCTATTTTGTTTAGCCTTGGGATCAAATTGTTTATCAAGATAAGATATACATCAATAATAATTTGAGACCATGACCATATCCATATAAACATGCCATCATTTGTATAAAAAGATACATATAATGTAGAGATTGTATATATGTCATAAGAGTTGGAAAACAAAAAGTGTGTACTGCTATTGTAAAAAAATATCTAAGTGTCTGCCACTATTATGATGAAACTAAAAGTTTTTCAAAAAGGATAAGTTATACATCAATGAAACGTTGGTGGAGGTACTCCTGGGCATCACCATCTATATGCTTCCTGACTTTCCAAGTGCCCATATTTTGTCGAGCGCCTTCCTTAGCTAGAAGGTTTGCATCGTTGTTCCTTTCCTGTAAATATGACATCAAGATATAATATTAAATGGAAGTTTTAACTGATGGACCTCCTATGTAATAGGTATTGGTATGTGTTTGTGACATATTTTAGTAGCATTAAACCAATTTACAACACTCATCGAGTATCCAAAAACCTGTAGTAAATGACAGTTATTTTCCAGAACCTAGTAAAGAAGGGTTTTTAAAGAGAGGAGTTTTGCATATTTGTTTGAACCCCTTCTTAATCCAATCATTGATTTTAGAAAGTGTTGTTCGTTTAAGAAGAGAATGAGACCACCTCCACAAATCCCCTCTTCATTGGATGCATCGTTGAAATAGGACCAGGGATGACCACAGTCAATCACCTCTTCAGTAATATTCTTAGGAATGTGAACAGCGTCCTTGGATTGGAGGAGTGAGTAAATTGCACCAATTTGTGTAGATATGATATTAGGTTTTGAAGAAAGATCTTTGAAAGTGGCTTTGTTCTTGGCCAACCATACCCCCCAACAAATGGGAGGTGGTATATTTCGGATATTCTCATCATGTATCAAGTCCCACCATGAATTCCATGCATTGATAAAATTGCCTCCTTGCAATACCAAGTTGCAACCTAATAGTTGTTTGATCTTGGCTCAAACACATAAGGTAAAAGGACATTGTATTAAAAGATGTGTGATTGATTCCCTTGCATATTTGCATAGGATAGACCAACTAGGGCCTTCTTTCTAGCACTTTTGTAAATTATCCCAAGTGGAATTTTATTTTGAATAAGGCACCATAAAAATATCCTTGCCTTAGTTGGGCAATTCAGCTTCTGGATATTTTTAAACCACCATTTTGGGTCCCCTCTCACTCTAGAGGCAATCTAAAATGAATATCTTGCCTTAGGAGTGTACACTATTGAAGGAGCATGTACCCAATAGAGGGAATCCTTCGTATTTGATCCAGACATGTGACATCTTAAGGGAAAGTATATAATTTTCCAGATATAGGTGGAAGTTGTAATGCCTCCTTATAGAGTTTGTCAACCAGTTGATTCAATTCCCTGTAAATGTGATAAAAATATGTCCATTCAAATGTTTCCATCTCAAGAGTGACTTCCTGAAGGATATGGTTTAAATTTGGGACATTTACCTCTACTTTTTTATTTGCCCAATCTACCACAAGATTTGAATCACCCATGACCTATATTTTTTTATATGAAGATGTCGAGTTGTATAAAGGAGTGTCCAAAGACCTATAAATTTAGCCTTCGTATTAAAGCCGTGACCAAGAGCATATATGAGGAGGTAATTGTGGTTTTGATCTAAATACAATATCACTTTGACATCACATTTGGGGATCTCCTTAGCTGGTGCCATTAAAGAAAACCCATGGAATTTGTTTATCTAGTTTTGACATAATTGGAACTGGAGTCTTCCTCCTCTTAGGCTAGGTTTGTAATTGCTTGACCTATTTTTTTAATTAGTCCACTTGTCACTTTAGGTGGGATGAGTTTGTCATGAAATATGGCTTTATTGTGAGCCCACTAAGTATTATTTACAAATATAGTAGGAAAGCCTAGAAATTTTGCATAGAGCGATCTCCCTGTTGAAACATGCAACAAGAAATTCTCAAATTGATTTTTCTTTGATTAAATTGAGAAAATTTGAATTTCCACATCAGCAAACAACTTAGATGCAGTTAATTTGTGTGACATGTCTTGTGTCACCTAGTTTACTTAGTAAATTCGAGTTGGAGAAGTTAAAGTTCAGTTCAGAATGTGCGATTGCTAATTTGTAGCAATCAAGGTCAGTTATCTCAAGTTGTTTTCAGTTAAACTAGTTCCATATTTTGAAGGAACTAGTGGAAGGTCAATTATGCAGTGGGACTTCAGTCAAACTCAATGATCATCTAGTTAACTGATCAATCAACCCAAAATAGCTAGTGCATGCCGAGAATTTGGGTTCCCTAGTTGTGGCGGAGATTCCAATGCAATGTAACATTAGTTGTAGACTAGTCTTGAGTGTACAAATGTTGCATGCAATCAGAGGATCAACCTTGGGAATTGTGCAATCCATTTTGGATAAGTACCTAAATAATAGGGGCCTAATTTCTTAGGAATTGCACAAGGAAATAAGGGCTCAAGCAGAGGAAAATTTTGATTAAGTATGGTTCGGAGCTTCTTAGTGAGTAGTGAGATAGGTTATACACTTGTAGGTTGTGCTCAGTTGAGCAAAAGCAATTGTAATACATATTTATTCATCAGATTAATACAAGCAGGCTTTGGGGTTTTTAGCAGTTTTCTTTCCCCGAGAAAAATACCATTTGAATGCGTCTGATTTCTTATTGCATGTCTGAGATTTTTGTTCTAAATTATGAATTAATGTCCATGGAGTAGTAGAGTAGGTTTGAGTCTTGTGATTTTGATTAAAACTGCATGATCATTTTCAAATCTACATCATAATTTCTACATGGTATCAAAGCAGGATTCACATTAGAGAAAAAATTTCGAAGTTGTTTCTCAGGAGGTTCGAATTTTGGTGTTTAGTGTAGTAGGGTTTCTTCAGAGCTGAGATGATGGCCTTTAATTGACTAAGGCTATATTATACCTTGGAAGGCACCTCTAATTTTGTTGCATGGAAGGATCGCATGGAGGCGATATTGGATGACAATGGATTGCTAGAATACATCAATACAGGTGTTGCAAAACCACCAAATTTTGATGCCTAGAACCTTGCTCAGTGGAAGAAATATGTATCCAAGGCAAGGAGAATAATATTGGAAGGAGTATGGGATCACATTGTCTCAAATATCCACAGAAAAGAAACTTCGCTCGCAATGTGGAAAGCATTGACAAAATTGTTCGAGAATAATAGTGACCACAGGAATCTAGTGCTCAAGGATAAAATTCAAAGTATCGATATGCATATTGAATAATGCTATTCCGCGGTATCTGAGCAAGTTCACACAATGTCATGATGAGCTTGGCAGGGTCAATGTTAATGTTCCTGAAGAAGACTTGGTTAGCTTGGCCCTTCTGGGCCTTCCTAGGAGTTGGCATAGCTATCAAGATTTAGTGAATGGGAGGGATAAACTATTGAATTGGGAGCACTTATGGTCTGATTTGGTATAGGAGGAAATAAGGCGGAATAGCAGAGATGGGACTTCATCAAAGGGTGAGGATGAATAAAAAATTGCATTAAATGGAAAGGCAAAGAAGGGAAAAGGGAAGAAATATCAATCCAAACAAGAATCTATTTGAGGGGTCAAGAAGAAAGATTTGTCCAAAATTAAATGTTTTCATTGTCATGAATTCAAGCACAGTGCCACAAAGTGTCCACACAAAAAGGCAAGAAAGAAGACCTTAGGAGGAGTCGCAGGTGAAGCCTTGGCTTGACTGTTCAAGCTTGAATTTACCATCATTGCATGCATGGCCAGCACAGTGATGGGGAGTGTGTGGTACTTGGACCTAGGTGCATCGTTCCACATGACAAGGTGTAGATATTTTTTTTAATGACCTGGAGGAAAAAGACTTGCAGATGCACATTGAGATGGGGGATGACGAAAGGTATAACGCGACCGATATTGGAACAGACATATTTCAGAGGGAGTCGGGATCACCCCTTAGGCTCAAGGATGTCATGTTCATTATGGGCCTAAGGAAAAATTTCATCTCTATTGCAGTTTTGGAAGATTGTGGCTATGATGTGATCTTCAGCAAAGGAAAGGCATTCCTAAGACACATAACCACAAGATAGGTGAAGCAGATTGGGGTTCGTGTGAAGAACATGTATAAGCTAGAAGTGCAACACTATGTTTCATTAATCACAAAGGCGGAGAAGGTGCAGAGTCGTGATGTCGGTGAACTTTAGCAAAAAAGACTTGGACATTTGCATCATGGCGCCCTAAAGATTATGAGTAGATAACCACAGGCCTCCCCAAAGGAGCACTTGAGCAGTAGGATATATGCAAAGGATGTACCTTGGGGCAGTACACGAAATCCACATTCCATGATTAGGACAACAAATCACATGCAATCCTAGAAAGGATCCACTCTTATGTCTATGGACCTTTCTCGACAACCTCCATTGCCAGACACAAATATTTTTTCATTTATTGATGACTTCTCACGAAAGTGTTGGATCTTCTTCATGCGGAAGAAAGATGAGACATTCTCCAAGTTCATAGAATTCAAGGAACTGGTTGAGAAAGTAACCAACAAGAAGGTGAAGGATTTCAGGAGCGATAATGGAAGTGAGTATGTGTTGAATGAATTTAAAAATTTCAATGAAAAATAAGGCATTCGACTAGAGTTGATAGCACCCCACAACCCACAGTAGAATGGGGTGGGTGAGAGAAAGAACTATAGTATTGTGGGAGCAGCAAAGGAAATGTTGCATGACGACCAAGGCCTACCTCTACATTTGTGGGTTGAGGCATGAAACACAACAGTCTATTTGTAGTACCAATGTTCCCATCGGATTCTTGGCATGATTACACCAGAGGAGGATTTCTTGGGGAGAAAGTCAGATGTATCGCACTTCAAGATTTTTGGAGCCTCTATTTACTACCATGTCTCTAAAGAATCAAGTAAGAAGCTAGAGTTGACAATAGAATTGGGGATATTTGTGGGTTACACATAAACTTCCCACAATTACTGTGTGTACTTGCCATCCCTCATAATGATATTTGTGAAAAGGGATGTCAAATTTGATGAGGAGAAAGTGATGCAGTGCTCTCTTGAGAGGGAGCTTCATATCCCACTAGAAGAGGATATTTTAGCTCCAAAGGAGGAACCTCAAGAAGTTGTGGAGAAGCCGCAAATTGAGGAGCAAAGAGTGAAGACAACCACTCAAGTAGAACCATCCAAAGAAGGCAAAAAAAGGACCAAGGAATTTGAGAGACTTCTGTAGGATGCGAGGGAGAATGTGGGTGCTCCTTCAAATCAACATAGGGGAAGAAGGTCACCAAATCGGTACACTAGCTACATGACTCTAATGACTAAGCTTGTAGAGACGAAGCCTTCCTCTTTTGAGGAAGCAGTAGAGCAACCTGTATGGGTTGATGCAATGGTGGAGTGTTATAAATAATTAATTCATAAATAATGAATAATGAATAATTAATTAATTAATTAATATTTTTATTAATGTTAGTTATGAAAAGTCTTATGGTCAAATTTCATGACAAATCAACCTCGTGACCAGTCACTACCTATTTAGGCATACCATCCGAGGGATTGTAATCATCATTTTTGAATATTGAATAAAACATATATTATTACAATTGTAATTGTGTCTTATGCGATTTAATTCCAGTGACTAATTTTCCTCTTCTACAGTGGTATCAGAGCATCGATCCTGCCACCTGCAATGTTGTGCAACCACAGTATCTTCATTCTTCCACACTTACTGTGTCTCCCTCTCCTCCACCATCAAGCATACCCTTCCAACAAAATAGTCTTTTCTTATTCGTGTTCTCTGCTGTGACCGTTGCATCCATTGTTACAACTTGCTCTAACCATTCCTAACCACAACTCTGCCATGTTGCTCCCTATCCGCATGATTGTTGCTCTGCCGCGAATTTTGTTCCCTCCACGATAACATTGTTGGCCATTGATCCCGCCATTCTCTGGAAAACCCTGACACATACTATTGTGGCACACCTCATATGTCACATTCCTTCCTATATACTGCACCCATGACCCACGATTCTCTGACCACGCTGTCCAAATAGCCATTCCAACTGCATTCCCGACTAGCCTATCTACCCCCAACATTCCTGACAAACCTGATGTTTGCCCGCGACCCGTGTTATTTTTCATTCAACCAATTGACCATCATGTCACCTCCATTCCTTGGGTCGATTCATATAGATCTAGCACGATTATATGAACCATATAATAGTTTTTAATTGTAATTAAGAATTATACTTATTTAATTATTTAAAAAAAAAAAAACAAAACAAAACAAAACAAAACAAAACAAAAATTGGTTCCACTAAGAAAAAGAACAAGTCGAAAATGGGGAATAATAATCATGATTCAAAAAAAAATCAAGAAGAACTTGATAGAATGCGAGGGTGCCTCGATAATGCCGAAAGGAAGTAGACATATTTAGGAGAGGGTCAAGATAGGATAATTGTAACTCAAAAGAAAATGGCAAGCAATATTAGTAAAATAGATAGGGTTGAGAGAACGTTGAGCCAATTAATGGGAGGAATCAATCCAGTTTTTAACCCCTTAATCGCTCAAGAACCAACACAAAGTCCCAAGAATCCAGAAGGAGAAGATTTTTTTAATCATGAAATTTCACAAATACCACAAATACACTTCCAAGGAAGTCAGTACTATACGAAATTTCCAGAAAAGGACTACCAACGAATTAAAAGAGAATTACCTAAGTATAATGGTAATGATCTGTTGACGGTGTTGGAAATCCGTCAACCAAGGGGGTATTCCCAATGTGAAGTCCCAATTAGACCTCACAATGTTTGGAATAGGAGCCCCATCTGGGATATCTACCTGGATGCCATATATTCTTATAGATTTTCCTTTTCTCTAACTGTCAGCAAGAGAGAGGGGTGTAAATGTGCCTTCGAAAATAAAGGAGGTGTGCCTAGTGAGTGTTCAGTTGTATGTGTGTCAAAATTCTTTTACTGCAAAGGGGGAAGAGAGTGAGCCTCTAAGAGAGAGCTAATAGTACCACCCTAGTAGATACACACATGAACAAGAAGAATTCGTTCAACATCTAGTGGAATAGTCCACAAAGATGCGACAATCATTGCAACCATTACAGCAAGAAAGATCTTTCTAATATCCAACGAATATTCCATGAGGATGCGACAACGATAATTACCATTACTACACATTCTCAATATGATAAGTACTGAAATAACTGAAATAGTTCAACTACTTTAGTACAGATGAAAGCGAACATGAATTACAAACATTCATAGAATAGTCTTACAAATATTCATAATTCATGCATGAAGAATGTGTTGGCCATAAGACTTTCGATATTAAGTAAAAGTTTCAAGATACATGTATACAATGAACACCACTAGCTCCAATAGTGGAGCGTTAGAGCCACTCCTTGCTGCCCAAAAGAACTAATATGTCTCTCTAATGCCTTGTAGGAGGAGCCAAGGTGAAAATTCATTTTCTCATACAATGAGGGAGTATATGTAACCAAGAGGTGATGCTTCACCTTCCTTATGAATCTTTGACTGCCCCCATGACTCTTTGACTTCCTATGACTTTTCGACTTTACATGACTCTTCATATTCTAAATGTGTCCTTTGGACTTCCACTTTACAATACATTTTGAATAGATAATTACATAATCCACAATAATGATGTGGCATATGATGACTCGTGACCAAACATGACATGACACTGATGACATGGACTGCATGATGATGTGGTAGTGCCAAGCTATCCTTCTTGCTGCTTCTTTCTTTCTATCTTCAATAAGATATGTATCCAATGCTTCATCTTCATGAGATATATGCTTTGTTCTTCATATCTACCCTCCAAAGGGTTTTGAATCAGATGGAGTCTTCATGCAGTCCTGATCTTTGGTCTTTTATTGTAATCCAATGTTCCTTCATCTTCTTGTCTGATGATCATCTTATCTCTTCAGTTCCATATGTGTCTTCTAGCATGTCCACCTTCTCCATATACTTCTTCATCATATTGACATAGCATGATAGAGCTCCTTCATATGCAATCCAATCATGAAAATATGACATCAATTCGATAAACCCATAGTCTAATATGTTTCATGATGATCCACTGACTAAGCTGGAATTGGGTGGTTGGCTAAGGGAAATGCTCAATGATATCGCAATTGCGTAGCTCAGGCGGTCAAGGGTCGGGCTTAAGCCTTGATGTTGCGCAATGCGGATTTCAGGATGGACTGAGGAAGAAAACTGCACAATCTGGGAGCTCAGTGTGACTGGCTAAGGGGATGGGCACTGGATCATCATGTTGCACAGTTCTGGAGGATAGAGGTGTAACAACCCTGGTGAAAATTCCATGTAATAAAAGTAATAAAGGAAAAATAATAACCACAGTTGATGGGACACTTATTCCAAGCTGAATGTTGGGTGAGACATCCTAGTGTGGGTGTTAATTTTGGTTAATATGGCTAAGGAAATTGGCAAAGGCAATGACTAAGGCTTTGGTAAGGCAAAATGGCATTTTGGCACTTTTATTTATGAAAATAATGGAAATTAGGAGAAAAATGAGGTGAAAGGTCACAAGTTGCATGTGAGGACGAAAATGAAGAAAAATAATGGAAAATGAAGAAAATAGAGGCCTCATTCATAAAAATGCTTCTAAGGATCAGTACACAGACTTTTGTCAGTTTAGTTTTGGAGCTCTCTCATACTCTTGGATACTTAGAGTTTTCTTGGAGAACTCTTGGAGAGTGTGGCATACTTGGATTTTGGAGCAAGAAGGCAAAGGAAGAGCAGGAAAGTGCAATAGGACATCAGGATCAATGACTACAACATATTTGCTTGCAGGTACCGAGTTGCATGTATGTTTTCCTCACTAGTTTTGGCAAGCATGTGGATTTTTTGCCATGATTTGTCACTGACAAGGAGGATTTCTTGGATTGATAATGTATTGCCTAGCCTTGTCATTTCCTGGATAGCCATGGACATTGTGGGTTTATTTCCTTATTTTGTTTTGGTTGGTTCTCATGTTTCCTTTAGCTTGGGTTGAGTTATTAGTTCATGGAAGCCATGGTTGGAAAAACGCTCTGGAAGCCTTGTAACAACTTGGGTTGAGTTACTAGTCCTGGAAGCCTTCGTTAGACAAACGCTTTGGAAGCCCTTGGTGGGTTGAGTTACTAGTCCTAGAAGCCCTGGTTGGACAAACATTCTGGAAGCCTGGCGGCAGTTGTGGGTTGAGTTACTAGTCCTGGAAGCCTTGGTTGGAACAAACACTCTGGAGCCTTGGAGGGCTTGGATAAAGACCAATATGATGATGGTTTTGTGATGTCTAACCATGAGGTGGGATCACTATTTCATGGGTTGAGGTGGTTGGCCTCTGGATTCCTTGGATGGTTTTGGATTGATGTGTTGTATGAGATCCCACATTCATGCTTGGAATGTAAAATGCTCCCCACACATCTACCCAAGTAACCAGCCAACCGAGGTAAACATGCAACGAGAGGCTACTATGATTGGATTTGACCTCCTATGTGACCTTAAGGAAGTGGAATTGACAGAACACATCAACCAACCTATCCACATTAGCAACAGAACCCTCACAAGACATGTCAGCTACTCAGACATCTTGTCCTTGGGTCCCATTGATGATCTAGACATCTTAAGCCTTAGTCGCTCTCATGATATAGGCATGAGAGCATCCAAAAACCCATAGTCTCTCTCAAAGCCTTGCTTTCCAGTGTCCAGAGACCCAATTTTCTAGTTTTGTGCCAGTGACCCCAGGATTTGAGCCACTTTTTCAGGCCCAGAGCCCAGGTCACTGCCCATAATGGAATGATAGCTTAAGATCAGTCGAAGAACAGGGAAACAATTATGCAAAAGCAATAAGTTAAACAATACCTTAATCAGACCCTTACTAGCCATGATAGGCATTTCGCCAAACATATCATCAACATGTAACCTACAGGTGTAAACAATAGAATTAAGCGTAGGGATCTCATACTTATCTGAGAATCGCTATGAGCCATTGTTCCTTCATATCATTTGCTGCATTATCATCTATTAGGCCATAGATACATTATCCATTCATTTACAAGTAAAAACATGTTGAGAGCCATACATAGCTGATGTCATAAAACACATATATAACCAACATAATCACAACAGAATACTCATGAAAGTACAACCATATAGACCACATATAATCCATCAAAATACTCTTAGAAATACAAGGTGAAATAACCTTTCATTAATGATGCAATAATCCAACCGAAGATGGGACTACCATGTTCCACCCGACCATAGATTGGTCGAGCCAAGTCTCTCTTCAGCCAATCACCCCCATGCCAATTACTTTGCCTCAACCGGAAAACAAGGAAGGATACACAGTCGGCATCTGATCCGCCATCTCACATGTAGCTTCATCGGGCTTAAAGTGCTTCCATTTTACTTTAACTTTCTCGATTTCTCAGTTCCGGAGCATGAGCACCTTTTTCTGCAATATACACTGAGGCTCCTACTAGAATTCTCCATCTATTTCCACCTCCAATACGGACCAATCAATCACATGATCATTATCTTTAATATACTTCTTAAGCAATGACACATGGAAAACATCATGGACTTTCATTGTCAGAGGTAATGCAAGTCGATAGGCTATTGGCCCAATCGTCTCAATGATAATGAAGGGTCCACAAAACTGTGGTGCCAGCTTGGCACAAGATCCAATCCGCAAGGAGCTCTTCTTTGGTTTGATGCACAAGTACACCTATTCCCCAACTTGGAACTACTTGAACAACCTGTTCCAATCTTCATAACTCTTATGCCTATCTTGTGATACCTTTAAATTTTTCTTGATCACCTGCATTTCCTGTTCTATGTCTGCCAACATATCTAGTCCAATAAGTACCATGTTAACCAGATCACTCCAACTAACAGGAGTGTTACAACTCTGCCCATACAATGCCTCAAAAGGACTCATCCTTAATTACTCCTAATAACTGTTGTTGTATGTGAACTCTACTAAGGGGAGATACTCTTCCCACTTCCGCCACGGATGCATCACATACATCTTCAACATGTCCTAAAATATCTTGTTGACCCTCTATGTCTGCCATCTGACTGCGGATGATAAGCTGTACTAAAGGCCAACTTTGTGCCCAAACCTGCAAATAACTCCTTCCAAAACTTGGAAGTGAACTTTGCATCCCTATTTGGCACAATCTTCTTTGGAACACCATGCAACCTGACCACATCTCTAATGAATACATGTGTTACATCGCTAGCTGAGAATGTAGACTTCATTGGAATGAAGTGTGCAACCTTTGTTAACATGTCCACAACAACCATGATGGAATCATGCTCTCTCACTGTCTTCGGCAACCCTGTGATGAAGTCCATGGAAATGATGTTCCATTTCCACTATGGAATCGTGATCGGTAATAGCAATTCACCTGGATGTTTGTACTCTACCTTCACTCACTGACAATCAAAACACCTAGCTACAAACTCTGCTACATCCCTCCTCAGATTCGACCAATAATAAAATTTCTTCACTGCAGCCAATGTCTTCTAATCTCTCAGGTGACCTGAATAAGGTTTCGTATGAATCTCTCTCAAGATCACCTTCTTGAGCTCGCTGCTATCTGACACATATATCCTATCTCTGAATCTGACCAATCCATCAATTGTAAGACAATAATCCAACCGTGTGCACCTACACTCGTACCTGTACCTGTACCTATGCATGTACTTGTACTACCACATGTACCTGTACCTGTAATATCACATGTACATGTACCGACACCTTGCTGCAACCTGTGCACAATCTCCATATACCTGACATCTTGATGACCTGCCTGCAAGATCCTATCCTGTAAGTTTGTCCTATGGGAACTCATAGTTGCCAAGTGGTTTACCTGTATCTGCCTATTAAGAGCATCCGCCACCCTATTCTCTTTTCCTTTAATGTACCTGATCTCAAAATCAAAATCATTGATTATGGCCAACCATCCAGCCTGCCTGGTGTTCAGATTTGGTTGGTCAAGCAAATATCTCAACCCAATATGATCACTCATAAGTACAAACCTCCTCCCAAGAAGATAGTGTCTCCACATCTTCAATGCGTATGATTGTTGCTAACTCAAGATCATGTGTCAGGCAGTTTTGCTCATGCTCATTTAGTTTTCGAGACTCATAACGTACCACCTGTCTTTCCTACATAAGGACTCCGCCAAGTCCTCTCTTACAAGCATCTGTACATAATACAAACTCCTTGTCCAGATCTGCAATTTGTAGCACTAGTGCATGTGTCAACAACTACTTAAGTTGCTCAAAGCTAGCCTCACACTCCTCTGTCCATTCGAACTTCTTACCTTTCCTCTGCAATGATGTAATAGGATGAGAAATCTGCGAGAAGTTCTTGATGAACCTCCAATAATAGCTTGCCAGGCCCATGAAAGATCTCACCTCATCCACACTCTTAGGAGCTACCCATTCCATGATGGCTCTTATCTTTTCTAAATATACTGCAATTCCATCCTTGGAGACAACATGCCCCAAGTAGTGTTCCTTAGTCTAAAAGAAACTGCACTTTCTGAACTTAGCATACAACTGACGCTCTCTCATCAACCTCAACACTATTGCTAAATGCTCGGCATGCTCTTCCTCATTTTTAGAATATACGAATATATCATCAATGAACACAATAACAAACTTATCCAAATACAGACGCAACGCACTATTCATCAAGCACATAAATGTATCTGGAGCATTAGTTAAGCCAAATGGAACTACAACAAACTCATAATACCCATACCTGGTCTGGAAAGTTGTCTTGTAAATGTCCTCCTCTTTGATGTGTACCTGATGGTATCCAGATCTTAGATCAATCTTCGAGAACATTGCTGCTCCATTCAGCTGGTTGAACAAGTCATCAATCCTTGGTAACAAATATTTTTTCTTGATCGTCATTTTGTTCAACTGCTTGTATTTAATGCATAATCTGAGATTTGCATATTTCTTCTTCACAAACAATATTGATGGCACACCCCAAGGTGATACATTTGGCCTAATATATACCGTGTCCAACATTTCCTTCAACTGCAATTTTAACTCGACCAACTTAGGTGTGCTCATCCTGTAAGGTGCTTTTGTTGTTGGAGTTGCCCTTGGCATTAACTCAATCGAAAAGTATACCTCCCTGTGGGGTGGCAACTGTGTAATGTCCTCAGGAAATACATCCTGAAACTACTGCAAAATTGGGCACCTGCTAAACACATCTGCATCCTCAACCCCCTTACCCTTATCACTAGAAATGTGCACTACAAATAACACACACCCTTTCCTGAAGCTACTGTTTTCTTGCATAGTTGTCACCATCCTAACTGAGGTGGATTTCTTCTTACCTTGCAAGACTCTTGGTTCCCCATTGTCTTCAACACACTCAATGGCTTTGTCATAATAGTCTACCTTGGTTCTACGAAGATACAACCAATCCATGCCCAACAACATATTATATGATCCTAATGGTAATACATTTAGAGGTGTTGTGGTAGGCATACCATTCAAATCAAATGCAAAATCTCTAACCTAATGATGAACTCTCTTCTTTTTACCTGTAGCCAACTACACTAACCAAGACTCTGCATGCGATTCTTTACTGAAACCATACTTATCCACCAAGTTAGGACTAACATAACTATAATTAGATCCAGGGTCAATCAAAATAGAAATAACTTGATCACAAAGCTTACCATCCATCTCAATGATAGATGCCTAGTGTTCTGCCTATCTATTGTCCACTGCCACATAAATACGATGAATGCTCTACCCAACATCCCCAACAATTTTCTCCTCTTGTGCACTATTTATCATAGGCCTACCACCCTGATGTTGTGGACAATCTCTCCTAAGGTGCTCCTCTCCACATGTCCAACACTCCAACCAACCAGTGCCCTCACCTCGATGTTGCTACTGTGACCCACGTCCTTGTCTAGCTGCATTGAACTTCTTTTGCGGTGCCATATTTTATTTCCCATCTGTATTATTATGCCTTGTTCTCTTAGGCTGCCATTTACCTTTACCTTTGTCCTTCCCTTTCCATCCTTGTTGAGATTCATTCTTACGCTTTGAATGTTCATAGCAATGATTCAATTTCCCAATGACTTCCTCAAGTAACAGAGGTTCATCATACTTAATCCAATCTCTAAATGCTAATGGAAAACCACTAACAAATCTTTGAAATTTAGTCTTTTCATATGTAAGATACGATACATACCTCAATAGTTCCATAAACTTGGTCGTGTACTCTTCATCTATCATTGACCCCATCTTTAGCTCATATAATTCTTTGGCCTTACTGTTGTAGTACCTCTCTGACAAG
Source organism: Pinus tabuliformis (assembly GCA_031772625.1). Classification (NCBI taxonomy): domain Eukaryota; kingdom Viridiplantae; phylum Streptophyta; class Pinopsida; order Pinales; family Pinaceae; genus Pinus; species Pinus tabuliformis. The sequence goes on from CM062814.1 coordinate 792,152,378, forward strand.
TACTTCTTCCTGAAAAGCCTCTTGAACTCCTGCCAACTCAAGTCATCTGTCCTGATGTCTCTGGCCCGCTTAACATCCTCCCACCAGACATTTGCTTTACCTTTCAAGCTGAAGATAGTTATCCTGGCCTTCATGTTATCTGTGTACTCATACAACTCAAAGAATTTGTTCATCCCAAGTATCCAAGCCTCTACATCTTTCGTCTTCTTCACATCTCCATCAAAGGTAGGTGGTTTTTCTTTCTTGAATTCATCCGGCAAGTATACCCTGTCATTCCTCCTATAAGGATTATAGCGATGATGATCATGATGTCTATCAAAACCAGAACTAGAATAGTACATGTGCTCATCACCCCTTCTATCTGACCTGTGTCTACCAGGAGACCTACTGCCATATGCCCCATTAGTTCTATCCTCATGTCCATGGCTGATCTGAAGTGGCCCTTGTCGCTGCAATTTTAACAAACTCTGAAGAAGTATTGCATTAACCTCTGCTTGTTTCTCTTGTGCATGTATGATCCGGTCATTATCTACCTTACAACTCCTTATCTCTTCCTTCAAGCTTCTTAGTGTATTTGCCAAATCAGAAGAGTGCCCCACACCACGCTACTCATCTGATGCATAGGGAGATTCTATGTAGTCTACCACCTTGCTAGCCATTTGATCTCTTTCCTGCAATGCATAATATGTCAGATAAACCAAATCACAATAAATCAACGTACCTTAGTATAATTTGGGGAGGTTACCTCATCTGGAAGATCAACAAATTAGCATGATACATGTATAACATAATCATAATAGCATATAGACATATAACAAGTAAGTGCGTCAACACATAAACATCATTCTAGCTAGGGTCCAATCATCAATGCAAGGCCATATCAACAATGCATGTTATGACCTCATGCATGGCAACAACCATTAATCCAATATACACATTGCAACATGCAATCGTCAACATGCATAAGTAATGCCAAATCAACTACACATACGCATAGACACATGTAGTCGATCATAAGCAATCAATTCTTGTAATCAACCTACAAGATTGATACATGTAATCAAACCTACAAGAATGTAGCCTAACATACAAGGACGTAAGTAGGTGACATAAAATCAACATGTAAGCCACACGTAACAATATTTAACCAGACATATACTCATGATGATGCATTCCACAAACTCAACATCAAATTCTCCATGGCAACCTTACTTCAACCATAATTAATCATCAAGCAAATGTAACAAGCACGTGGAATGCAAGTGTAAGAGACACACATACGACTAGCATACATGCATGAATAACACATACCACCCATCCATTCCAAGGGGTGAACCATGCTCTAATACCACTCTATAACACCCTCCTCACACATCTATGCAAGTAACCAGCCAACCAGCGTAAACATGCAACGAGAGGCTACTATGATTAGATTCAACCTCCTATGTGACCTTAAGGAAGTGGAATCGACAGAACACATCAACCAACCTATCCACATCAACAACATATCCCTCAGGAGACATGTTAGCCACTCAGACATCCTGTCCCTGGGTCCCACTGGTGTTCTGGACATCTTAAACCTCAGTGGATCTCATGTTATAGGCATGAGAGCATCCAGTAACCCATAATTGCTCTCACAGGCTTGCTTGCCAACGTCCAGAGACCCAATTTTCCAGTTTTGTGCCAGCAACCTTGGGATTTGAGCCACTTTGTTAGGCCCAGAGCTTAGGTCACTAGCTAGAATGGAATGATCAGTCGAAGAATAGGGAAATAATGATGCAAAAGCTATAAGTTAAACAAGACCTTAGTCAGACCCCTATTAGCCATAACAAACATTTCATCAAACATATCATCAACATGTAACCTATAGGTGTAAACAACATAATTAAGCGTAAGGATCTCATACTTATCTGAGAATCGCTATGAACCATTGTTCCCTCATTTCATTTGTTACATTATCATCTATTAGGCCATAGATACATTATCCATTCATTTACAAGTAAAAACATGCTGAGAGCCATACATAGTTGTTGTCATAAAACACACATATAACCAGCATAATAACACCATAAATACTCATGAAAGTAAAACCATATAAACCACATATAATCCATCAAAATACTCTTAGAGATACAAGGAGAAATAACCTTTCATTAATGATGCAATAAGCCAAGCGCAGATGGACTACCACATTCCACCAGACCATAGATTGTCTGAGCCAAGTCTCTATTCAACTAATCACTCCTGTGCCATATTCCAAGCATGAATGTGGAACTCATAGAACACACCAAAAACACCAAATAATCATGGATGCCATCGGAGTTCTCTAGTTGCACCGTAAGGAATTTGAGTTCCTCTTAGTCTCTCAGGCTTTACCGCAATCCACCGTCTGATCCAGGGACCACTAGGGCCTACATCGAGACACACTCTCTAGGCTTTACTGTACATCCCATCCTGGGACTACTAGGCCCAACAGAGAGATATCCACCTCTTATCTTTACCATATATATCTCCATTCATAGGCCCACCGAGGCACACAATCTTGGCTTTACCTTAACCCACAGTACAGTTTAGGGGTTACTAGACCATTGGCTTTACTGTGATCCACAATTCGGTTCAGGGACCACTAGGCCATGTGTTTTTCATTTCATAGATCCACCCTATTCAGTGTCAAATCCATCTAGCCATCCCACATAAATTGAATATGAGAACCCATCTCATCAAAGCTATCAGGGAATGGAAAGGCTAGGCTGAAGAAAACTATCACACCTGGAAAAACCCATTCCATGATAGAAAATAACCACATGCAATCCCATACATGAAAAATCTAGCAAAGAAGGTATACATGCAAGTTGATACCTACAATGAAGCCTTTTGTAGTTGTTTGATCCTGCCTTTCCTTGCTTGATCTTTGCTTCCTCTTTCCTTCTTTGTCTTTCTTATTCCAATGCCAAAGTGCTCCAAGAAAACTTTGTGTCCAAGAGTGAGTGAGTGAGAGAGATAATAATGAGATAGCTCCAAAACTCAACTAACAAAAGGTTATCAACTGATCCTCAGAAGCCTTTTTATGAATGAGGCCTCTATTTTCTTCATTTTCCATTATTTTCCTTCAATTTCCTCCTCACATGTAACATGTGACCTTTCACCTCCATTTTCTCCTAATTTCCATTATTTTCATAAATAAATGTGCCAAAAATTCCATTTTTCATTGCCAAAGCCTTAACCATTGCCTTTGTCAATTTCCTTAGCCATAAACAACCAAATGAACACCCCCTAGGATGTCTTGCCCAACATTCATCTTGGAATAAGTGTCCCATCAACCGTGGTTATTATTTTTAACTTTTATTACCTGGAATTTTCACTAGGGTTGTTACATGGAATATGACATGAGAGTGAATGACTGAAGAGAGATTTGGCTCAACCGTTCTATGGTCGGGTGGAATGTGGAAGTCCCATCCTGGGTTTGGATTTTGCATCAGCAATATGAGGTTATTTCTTCTTGTATTTCTATGAGTATTATACTAGTTCATATGTGGATTATATGGTTGTGATTTCCTTGGTATTTTTGTTGTTATTATGTTGGTTATGTATATGTTTTATGACAATACCTATGTATGAATCTCATCATGTTTTTACTTGTAAATGAATGAACAATGTATCTATGACCTAATGGATGAAATGGTAGCTAATGTGTTGAGGCACTAATGCTTCTTAGCGATTCCCAACTAAGCATGAAACCCCTATGCTTAGATCTATTATTTACGCCCGAGATTACATATTCATGATATGTTTGATGAAATTTATGTCATGGCTAGTAGGGGTCTAATCAAGGGCTTTTTCAAGTATTTGCATTTGCCTCATTGTTTCCTTGTAATCTTTATGTTCTGAAGGTATCATTTAATTATGGGTAGTGACCTGGGCTCTAGGCTTGAAAAAGTGGCTCAAATCCCAAGGACGCTTGCACAACACTAAGCAAAATAGTCCCTAGACGCTGGCATGTCTTGTCATGAGAGCATCCAGAGCCTCCTAGACATTGTTAGGCCCATATCATGGGAGCGTCCAGAGGTCAAGAGGTCTAAAACCTCAATGGGACCTAGGGGTTTATTACCAAAAGAGTTATGATGGTTCTAAGGGGTCTTGTAGCTTATGTGGAAGGTTTGTATGATTGTGTTTCTATCGATTCCATTTCCTTAAGGTCACCTAGGAGGTTGAATCCAATAATAGAAGCATCTCGTCACATGTTTACCCCGGTTGGTCGATTACTTGGGTAGATGTGGGAGGAGGGTTTTACAAAGTGGTATTAGAGCATGGTTCACCCCTAAGACTGGATGGGTTGCATGTGTTGGTCATGCATTATGTCGGTTGCATATGTGTTTCTTGTGTTGTGAGACCATGTGCTTGTTGCATTTTCATGGTGTTGATCATGGTTGTAGTGATGTTTCCATGTGGAAGTTGATGGTGTTGTTGTGGAGTGCATCGTCATGAGTGTATGACTGGTTACATGTTGTTATATGTCACTTACATGTATCATTCTTGTATGCTTGGTTACATGTTGCTACCTATTGTTACAAGTATTGCTTGTTTATGCTTGATCGTATGTGTTTATGTGTGTGTGTTGTCCATGGTTATGCTTGTGTGTTGTTCGCATATGTGTTGGTGTATCGTCTACGTTTATGGTTGTGCATTGTCTACATACATTGGTATGGTTGATGTCGTCATGCATGAGGTCATGGTATGTGTGGTTAACATGGTCATGCATAGGTGATTGGACTCGAACTAGAATGACGATTGCATAGTTATATGCTTATGTGTTATGTTTCTATATGTTGTCATGATTATGTTATACATGTATCACGTTGATTTGTTGATATTGCAGATGAGGTATCCTCCTTGAACTATGCGAAGGTATGTTGGTTTATTGTGATTTGATTTAGCTGACATGATATACCTTGTAGGAAGAATATCAAAGATGACTAGCAAGATGGTAGACTACAACTCCCGAGACTCTCCCTATGGATTAGATGAGCAGTGTGGTGTTGGGCACTCTTCTAATTTAGCAGACACATTGAGAAGCTTAAAGGCACAAAATAAGGAGTTGTAATGCAGACAATGACATAATCATATAGGCACAGGAGAAACAAGCAAAGGTAAATGCAGTGATATTTTAGAGTTTGTCAGATTTGCAACGATAGGGACCACGTTGGATCAACCATGAGCAGGGGGACAAAACTAATGGGGCATATGGTAGTAGGCCCCGTGGTGGTCACATGTCAAATAGAGATGACACAATGAGAGATGGCATATTTTTGGACAATCTGGATAGGAGAGGTGATGGACAAAGATACTATTCTAATTGTGGTTTAGATAGGCACTATGATCGTCATCGTTATCATCCTTACAGAAGGAGTGATATGGGAGACTTGTCGGATGAGTTTAATAAAGAAAAACCACCTACTTTTGATGGAGAAATGAAGAAATAACAGGATGCAGAGGCATGGTTGCTTGGTATGAGGAATTTCTTTGGGTTATATGATTATTCAGAGAACATGAAATCCAAAGTAGCTACATTCAGTCTCAAAGGTAAAGCAAACATTTGGTGGGAAGATGTGAAGAATTTCAGATGTATTCATGAGGAGGAATTGACTTGGAGTGAGTTCAAGAGGCTATTCAAGAAGTATATGTCAGAGAGATACTTTGACGACATGGCAAAGGAATTCTATGAGCTAAAGATGGGATCGATGATAGATGAGGAGTACACTAGCAAGTTCTTGGAGCTGCTGAGGTATGTGCCTTACCTCACGAAGGAGAAGGCCAAGATTCAGAGGTTCATTAGCAGATTATCAATTGCATTCAAAGACAAGATTGAGTTCGATGAGCCTAGATCATTAGAGGGGACCATTCGAAAGCTAAGACATTGCTATGACCAATCGAAGCGTAGATCTAAGACTAAGCTCGACTGGAAAGGTAATGCAAAGAAAAAATGAAAATGGGACAAGACCTCAGGGTATAGGCAATAAACAGAATGTAGCACCATCTAAGAAGCTCAATGCATCAAATAGAGGACAGGGATTTTGATCGGAAGAAAAGAATAAGGATGCAGGGTGGAAGCCTATAGAGTGTTGGACTTGTGGAAAGGATCATCAAAGGAGATATTGTCCACAAAATCAGGGTGGTAGGCCTCAGATATATAGTGCACAAGACACACAGACTGTTGGGGATGTTGGTCAGAGCATTCCTTGTATCTATGTAGCATTCGATAACAAACAGGTAGACCATCAGGCATCTATCATTGAGATGGAGGGTAAGTTTTATGATCAAGTTATTTCGATTTTGATTGACCCTGGATCTAATTATAACTATTTTAGCCCTAATTTGGTGGATAAGTGTGGTTTGAGTAAGGAATTTCATGCAAAATCTTGGTTAGTGTAGTTGGCTACAGGTACAAAGAAGCGAGTTCACATTGGGTAAGAGTTTGTGCATTTGATTTGAATGGTATGCCTACCACAACACATTTGAATGTATTACCATTGGGATCATACAGTATGTTGTTGGGCATGGATTGGTTATACCTTGATAGGACCAATGTGGATTGTTATGAAAATTCCATTGAGTGCTTGGATGGAAATGGGGAACCAAGAGTCTTACAGGGAAAGAAGAAAGCCACATCAGTTAGGATGGTGACGACTATGCAGGAAAAGCGTAGTTGCAGAAAAGGGTGCGTGTTATTTGTAGTGCACATTTCTAGTGACAAAAGTAAGGAAGTTGAGGATGCAAATGTTTTAAGTAGATGTTTTAAGAAAGTACCCAATTCTACATCAATTCAAGGATGTATTTCCTGAGGATATTTAAGAGCTTCCACCTCACAGGGAGGTAGAATTTTCTATTCAGTTAGTGCCACGGGTAGCTCCAACATCAAAAGCATCTTACATGATGAGTACACCTGAGTTGGTAGAGTTGAAGCTACAGTTGAAGGAAATGTTGGATAAGTGATACATTAGGGCAAGTGTATCACCATGGGGCACACCGGTATTGTTTGTGAAGAAGAAGGATGGTGCTCTCTGATTACGCATTGACTATAGGCAGTTGAACCTAGTGACCATCAAGAACATGTATCTCTTACCGAGGATTGATGACTTCTTCGATCAGTTGAAGGGAGAAACAATGTTCTCAATGATTGATTTGAGATCCTGATATCATCGGGTATGCATCAAAGAGGAGGAAATTTGCAAGACAACCTTCCAGACTAGGTATGGGCATTATGAGTTTGTTGTAGTTCCATTTGGTTTGACTAATGCTCTAACTACATTTATGTGCTTGATGAATAATGTGTTGCGTCCGTATTTGGATAAGTTTTTTATTGTGTCCATTGATGACATATTAGTATATTCTAAAAATGAGGAAGAGAACGTCGAGCATTTAAAAGCAGTGTTGAGGTTGTTGAGATATCATCAGTTGTATGCTAAACTCAGCAAGTGCAATTTCTTTTAGACTGAGGTACATTACTTGGGGCATGTTGTCTCCAATAAGGGCATTACAGTAGATCCAGAAAAGATAAGGGCCATCATGGATTGGGTAGCTCCTATGAATGTAGATGAGGTGAGACCATTCATGGGGTTGGCGGGCTATTATAGGAGGTTCATCAGGAACTTCTCACAGATCGCTTATCCTATTACATCATTGCAGAGGAAAGGTAAGACGTTTGAATGGACAATGGAGTGTGGGGCTAGTTTTGAGTAGCTTAAGTAGTTGTTGACACATGCACTAGTGTTAAATATTGCAGATCGAAAAAAAGTTTGTAGTATGCACAGATGCTTGCAAGAAAGGACTTGGTGGATTCCTTATGCAAGATGGACAAGTGGTATGCTATGAGTCACAAAAACTTAATGAGCACGAGTAAAACTACCCCACACATGATCTTGAGTTGGAAACAATCATACATGCATTGAAGATGTGGAGGCACTATCTTTTGGGTAGGAGGTTTATATTGATGAGTGATCACAATTGGTTGTGGTATCTATTTGACCAACCAAATCTGAATGGAAGGTAGGCTCGGTGGTCGGCTATGATCAGTGAATTTGATTTTGAGATCAGATATATCAAAGGTATAGAGAACAAGATGGCAGATGCTCTTAGCAGGTGGATACATGTAAATTACTTAGAAGTTATGAGCTCCTATGGGACAGACTTACATGATAGGATCTTGCAGGCAGGTCAGTAGGATGTCAGGTATATGGAGATTATGCATAGGTTGCAGCAAATTATAGGTACAGGTACATGTAGTAGTACAAGTACATGTGGTGGTACATGTATAGGTACATGTAGTAATACAAGTACATGTGGTGGTACATGTATAGGTACATGTAGTAGTACAAGTACATGTGGTGGTACATGTATAGGTACATGTATAGGTGCACAAGATGTGGATTATTGCCTTACAACAAATAGATTGGTTAGATTTAGAGACACGATATATATGCCAGATAACAGTGAACTCAAGAAGGTGATCTTGAGGGAGTTTCATGTGAAACCATATTCAGGTCACCCAGGTTATCAGAAGACATTGATCGTAGTAAAGAAGTTTTATTATTGGTTAAATCTGAAGAAGGATGTAGGTAGAGTTTGTGGCTAGGTGTTTCGATTGTCAGTGTGTGAAGGCAGAGTGTAAGCATCCAGGTGGACTGCTACAGTTGATTGTGATTATAGAATGGAAATGGGAGGTCATTTCCATGGACTTCATCACAGGTTTGCCAAGGACAGTGAAACAACATGATTCCATCATGGTTGTTGTTGACAGGTGGACAAAGGTTGCACACTTCATTCCAATGAAGTCTACATTCTCATCTAGCGATTTAGCACAGGTATTCTTCAGAGATTTGGTTAGATTGCATGGTGTTCTGAAGAATATTGTGTTAGACAGGGATGCAAAGTTCACTTCCAAGTTTTGGAAGGAGTTGTTTGCAGGTTTGGACATAGAGTTGGCCTTCAGTACAACTTATCATCCACATAAAGATGGACAGATAGAGAGGGTCAGCGGGATATTGGAGGACATGTTTAGGTTGTATGTGATGCATCAACAATGAAAGTGGGAAGAGTATCTTCCACTGGTAGAGTTCACTTACAACAATGGGTATCAGGAATATTTGAAGATGAGTATGTTTGAGGCATTGTATGGGTGGAGTTGCAATACTCCCATTAGTTGGAGTGATTTAGTTAACATGGTGTTTATTGGACTGGACATGTTGGCGGACATGGAACATGAGATGCAAGTTATAAAGAAGAATTTAAAGGTAACATAGGATAGGTGGAAGATCTATGCAGATTGGAATAGGTTGTTCAAGGAGTTCTAGGTTGGGGAACAAGTGTACTTACACATCAAACCGAGGAAGAGCTCCTTGCGGATTGGATCATGTGCCAAGCTAGCACCACAATTTTGTGGACCCTTTAGTATTATTGAGAGGATTGGGCCATTAGCCTATCGAATTGCATTGCCTCCGACAGTGAAAGTCCATGATGTTTTCCATGTGCCATTGCTTAAGAAGTATGTTAAAGATGTTGATCATGTGATTAACTGGTTTGTATTGCAGGTGGAACCAAATGGAGAATTCCAGCCGAAGCCTCAATGTATATTGCAAAAAAAGGTGTTCATGCTCCGGAACCTAGCAATCGAGCAGGTTAAGGTGCAATGGAAGCACTTTTGGGCTCGATGAAGCTACATGGGAGATGGTGGATCAGATGCGGGTTATGTATCTTTCATTGTTCGTCGATTGAGGCAAAGTAGTTTTGGTATGGTGTTTTGGTATACGTCTTTGGTATATGTTTTGGTACATGTTTTGATAATGTTTGGTATATGTACATATGTATATGGATGTAAATACCACCACGAACTATGTTATAAATATAAAATAAGCGGTACAGGTGTCATGTCATTATGATGTTATGTTTGTTATGTTTTCATGTTGGGTTGCTTCTCAGCAGGTTGATCATTGTAAATACTGCATCGAGTTAAGTTATAAAGCTCCATCAACTATATATGTGTCTTACAACAGTTTTGTGGTTATAAGTGTTTTGAATATCGAGGACGGTGTTCTCCCAAGGGGGAAGATTCTGTAACAACCTTGGTCAAAATTCCATGTAATAAAAGTAATAAAGGCAAAATAATAACCATGGTTGATGGGACACTTATTCCAAGTTGGATGTTGGGTGAGACATCCTAGTGTGGGTGTTCATTTTAGTTAATAAGGCTAAGGAAATGGATAAGGATTTGGAAAGGAAAAATGGAATTTTGGCACATTTATTTATGAAAATAATGGAAATTAGGAGAAAAGGGAGGTGAAAGGTCACAGAGTGAATGTAAGGAGGAAAATGAAGAAAACAGAGGCCTCATTCATAAAAATGCTTCTGAGCATCAGTACATAGGCTTTTGTCAATTTAGTTTTGGAGCTCTCTTATTATTCTCTATCTCTCATACTCTTGGATACTTAGAGTTTTCTTGGAGCACTCTTGGAGAGTGTGGCATACTTGGATTTTGGAGCAAAAAGACAAGGGAAGAGGAGGAAAGCGCAAAAGGACATCGAGATCAACAACTACAACGAATTTTACTTCTAGGTACTGAGTTGCATGTATGTTTTCCTCACTAGTTTTGCCATGCATGGCATATGCATGTGGATTATTGGTCATGATCTGTCACTGGCATGGAGGATTGTTTAGATTGGCAGTGGATTGCCTAGCCTTGCCATTTCCTGGATAGTGATGGAGATTGTGGGTTTATTTCCTTGTTTTGTTTTGGTTGGTTCTCATGTTTCCTTTATCTTGGGTTGATTTATTAGTTCCTGGAAGCCCTGGTTGGACAAACGCTCTAGAAGACCTGTAATAGCTTGGGTTGAGTTACTAGTCCTAGAAGAATTGGTTGGACTAACACTCTGGAAGCCCTTGGTGGGTTGAGTTACTAGTCCTAGAAGCCCTGGTTGGACAAACGCTTTGGAAGCCCTGATGAGCCCCAATTTTTGGTACAATTTGGGCTCATATTGGCCTACTTACCTTGATCAACCATTCATCTTTTACCACTTATGCATTCATTTCTTAGTATATTCGTGTTGTTTGTAGGAAGAAGGGCAGGCATTATATCTATGTGACTACTACATGATGATTTCAGGTTCTTGGCATTAAAGAGAGCAAAAGACCACGCAAAAGGAGACAAGGAGACAACAAAGGTGACATTGCGGGTTCAAAGGGAGGTTGTCCACAGTCTTGATGACCCTCCTCGTGATTTTCACCTTACTCCGAGCTCTAACAGCTCTCCCCACCAAGCTTAAAGGCAGCCAACACGTTCTACAGGATCAGCAGTTTTACAGCAGTTTGACTTTCAGTTGGACAGCCAAGCTCCACGAATGGAGGAAGCCAGCTTGATCTTCATTTTTGTATAAATATGAAGGTCGTAGCCTTTGTTAGGAGCTTTTTGAACTTTTGGACTGATATTGTAATTTTTTAGCATAGCTCGGTGTTTGTTTTTGTAAGCCAGTTTTGGCATGACATTAGACTTTTGATTATGAATAAAGGCAAGCAGATTTGGATCTAATTCTGAGCTTTTAAGGGAGCTATAGCTCTCAGGTTAGGGCCCAACCTGAGAGCAATAGATCTCCTCTTCTTGTAGTGTTATTTACCTTTCGTTCCAGCATTTTGTTTCCTTGTTTTGATATGCATTTCAAAGAACACAGGTTGCTGATTTGATTTCTTTAATAAGATTGAGTAGGATTAGCTTATGGTTAAATTACTTTCAGCTGCTTAGATTAGGATAGGAGGTTTGTAATCCACTGGAGCTCCAAGAAAAGGTTGTTAGTGCCTCCACTGCCATCTCTGTTTAGGGATTGGAGTGCAGTCTATACCAACCACCAAAAAAACGCAGTCTTTTCTACTTTTATGCAAGCTGCAACACGGTCGGTTTAATCGTGGATCCTTCCATGCATTTTGCTCTTGAGCTGTACTTCTTCACTACAATTCCATGCACGGCTTTTCTTCATGATTTACATCGTTGTTCATTGGTTTAATAGCACAGGTAGCACTGGTTAATGAATTCTCGTTTTTGGTGCAAGACATAAGTCATTTGTTTTATTTACACTGCTCCATATCATTCTACTTCCTTCTTCTTCTTCTTAACCTCTCCTCAAGCCACCTACTCGACCTCTGTTCAGCTCGTTTACCTTCCAACTCATCCATTGCCACGTAGCTTCATCTTTTTGACCTTTCGTTGCTGCCATCCTTCTATCCACCAACCAACTCCGTGCACTCTTTCTCCATCCTGTTTCTCTGCCCCTGAGTCATCACAAGCTCCATCTCCACCTTACCTATCCACCCATACTGTCCCATCACTTCACCATCACCCAAAACTTCCACTTACAGCACATCCTGTAGAAGTTAGCAGACTTCCTGTAGAATTTCTTAGTTTCTTGTAGGATCCCCTGCAGACATCCTGTAGAAGCCTGCAAACTTGGTTACCGAGCATCCGAACATTGTAGACCTCTGTGGACTAATGCTAGGGACCCTCTAGGACCTCTCCCAGCCATCCTGACCTTTCCCGAGCTTTCTCTCCCTTCGCACCACCTCTGCACAGCCAAACCCTAATAAGAAACAGATTCATAATCACTCCATCCACTTAAGCAAAAATACAAAAACAATGTTCTTTTTCATAGAAGTAGTTTGAGTTCATGCATTTCACATCATTAGAAGTAATGGCATCATTTTTAGACATTTGCACTTTCACTATTGCATTATAGAGGTCAAACTAGTCAGATTAGGGTTTACTAGGGTTTCATGTTTTGGTTGGCTTTCAGTTCATTTTTGCATAGATTGATTTCCTCTAAGATAGCCTTCGTCCATCATTTAGAAAGCTTCTTCTGAGAGCATATAGAAGTTGGCTTGAGCCCTAGCGGACTTGTGCCAGCTGACCAAGTGACAGCTGCGACAAGAGCTAGTACTTGTGCATACAGCACCGTCGCTTCCAAGTTTGTACGAACTACCGGGTCGATAAAATTAGAGATAGGAAGCCCCAGGAGTTGTAGCATTATTGCTACAATACTGGAGCTCACCATCTTTTTGGCGCCGTTGCTGAGGAAGCGTCAAAGTATTAGTAATTGTTGCTTTTCTTCTATTTTCCACTACAATCTTCTGCTAAGTAGTTTATTTCATTTCCATTCTGCAAAAGTAGCATAGACATTTCCTGCTTTCATAGATTAGCATTTCCTGCTTTCATAGACTAGCATTTCATTTCTGCAAGCGTAGACTAGTGTTTCCATTCCTGCAATTTCATTTGAGCAAAGTAGATTAGTTCTTTCCTGCTTTCAGTTTAATTCTGCATAGTTAGTTGTAGATCAATCTGTTCCAGTTTTGCAGGTACCAAAGGGAAAAAAAGCCAAAAACAATCAAAAAAAAAAGAAAGTCTTTTCCATTTCATGCCTCGTAGGAACCGAGATAAATCAGGCAAATTCCTACCCAACACCCCCACCACATCACTGAGTCACCCTTCTCTCTTCTTTGGTGATAGTGACCCAGAAGAACCTATAGGTGAACATCCCGAGATATACAAAGATCCTATAGTAGAAGAAGAGTTAGATACCACTCCATCTGAAGCTATGGCTGACAATAGAAGAGAAGATGAGAGAATAGAAGGTGCCTTCCCCATCCGAGAGACCAATGGAGAGATGAAAATGAAGAACATTAGCCCCTCCGCCTTACCTCACTTCCATGGACTGACTACTGAAGATCCTGATACCTTCCTGTTTGAGTTTGTTGTCCTTTGTAGAACCTATGACTATACTGAAGATGAGCAAAAGCTGAAACTCTTCCCTTCAACTCTTAAGGATGCAGCATTACGCTGGTCCATGGGCTTACCTGGGAATAGTATCACCACTTGGGCTCAGATGTAGCAAGCTTTCAATACCAAGTACAGGGATTATTGTAGGTCTAAGGAAACCAAGGGAGAAATCTTTCGGATGACCATGGGAAATGATGAGTCCTTAGAGGATTATGAGGAGAGGTTCCAACTTAGCTATAAGCGGGCCAGGTGCACACTTGACCCTGAATCCCTCAAGTTGGTCCTGCTTCGAGGAGTCCCTGAAGACCTCTTAGATACCCTTCACATGTTAGCTGGGGGGGACATTTACCAACTGCCTTATGAGGACATCAAGACTGTGTTTCGAAACCACTCCAGGGCAGCTCGGAAACGAGGTAGGGGAAACCTCCTCTCAACTAGTGTCCCTTTCTCCAAACATGAGCTTGCAAATCAATTAGAAAATCTCAAGAGTGAGGTGAGACAAACCATTGCCATGCAGCTGGACACATTCAGAATCCAGCAGAAAAAAGAAGAAGCTGAGAGAGCCTTGGTTGTCTTCTGCCCTAGGTGCACAAGGAGACACCCTAAGAACGAATGCCCATTGCATTCGGTTGAAGTATGTTTCGTTTGTGAGGAGGACCATCCCACAAATCAGTGTCCAACCTTACCTGGGTTTAAAGCCATGTACCAAGGGATAGAAGCTCCCACTGAACCTCTCTATTACCTCAACCAAAGGAGGCCACAAGGATCTAGACCTTATCAGCAGGGGATGCAAGGGGCACCTCAAGCTTATTACAGCCCCAACCAATCGACTCCTATGCCTTCCTGGGGTCCCCCTGCTCATCCTTCCTGGTCCATGCCTCCTCCATGGTCTTATCCACCCCAGTACCCTACTCAACCTACTTCTCATTCATATCAGTCACATGCCCAGCCACAGCCTCAGTGGAATGCACCTCAGTTGGGGTGGAGGCCCCAGTACAACACTCCTCCTGCCATTTTGCCTCCACCACCAGTTCAACCTCAGCCATTACCTCCTGCTCCTCCAAGGCAACCTCAAATGCCTGCTCAACCGAACCCGAACCCCAACAATAGACAGGCCCAGCAGGTATACACTGGGGAAACCTCATGCCCTACCTATGCTGTGGAGATCCAGGAGATCAATCTTCGATCTGGAAAGACTCTACCAGATCGCCAACCTCCTCCCCCAGAGGATGAGGAAGATAATCAGGAAAGTGAACCAAAGGCTATTCCACCCTTTCCTGAGAGACTAACAGCCACCACACAACCCAACCCAGAGGAGGATGAGCTTCTGGGTGAGCTCAAGCAGTTGTGTGTAAAAATACCACTTCTCCAAGCCATCAAGGATGTGCCAATATACAACACACTGGTTAAGGAAAAGTGTTTCAAACACCCAGGCAGGCGGAAGAAAGATGCTTCAACCATCAATGTCATAGGACAACTGTCTGACCTTATGTTAGGACAAGTCATCTGCCCAAAGTACCTAGATCGTGGAAGTCCTGTAGTAGATGTCCACATCAATGGCACCATCATACCTCACACCTTGATTGATCTGGGGGCTACCATTAATGTGATGACCAGGGATACCATGCTCAAACTCAATCTTCAGGGTTCCTTGAGGAAAACCTCGATAGTACTGCAATTAGAAGATCGCTCCACTGTGACTCCCGAAGGGATTGTGGAGGATGTCTTGGTCTCTATCGACTCTTGGGAATACCCTGTAGATTTCTTGGTTCTGCAACCCAAGGCAAAGCTTACTGGATATCCTCTCATTTTGGGAAGGCCTTGGTTAGCCACTGCAGATGCTTACATAAGTTGCCGTGCAGGAAATATGACCATCAAAAATGGTCCTATGTCCAAACAGCTAGTCCTATACCCTCCTGCCCAACCCTCCTTAGAGCATGACTTACCACTCTGGTTAGAAGAAGGGGAGGAAGACGAGGTGTACTCAGCACCTCTGTGCACCCTAGATACCACCAGAAGAGACCCCCCAACCGAGGATGACTTGATTGAGACCTTTATCCGGAATCCACCTTCCAGTGCACTATCCTTAGAGAAGTTGGTGGAGGATGCCCAAGCTAGCACCTTAGTGGATCTTTGTACAACCAACCCTGTCACTCCCAGAGTCAAGAATGTGGAGTTCGGCCCTGAGAAAACGTTGAAGATCAGCTCCTCCCTATCTCCTTCCCAGGAAAAGGAGTTGTGTAGCCTGTTGGCCAGTCACCTAGATGCTTTTGCTTGGAGCTATAAGGAGATGAAAGGAGTCCATCCTTCGGTTTGTACCCATCACATATACATCAAAGAGGATTGTAAGCCGGTTAGGCAACCCCAGAGGAGAATGAATCCAGCTCTGAAGGACATTGTCAAGGAAGAATTGCAAAAATTGTTGGATGCCGGATTCATCTACCCCATCTCAGATAGTGAATGGGTGTCCCCTCTGGTGTTGGTTCCCAAGAAAAATGGGAAATGGAGAATCTGTGTGGACTACCGAGAACTGAACAAAGCTACCAAGAAAGACCATTTCCCTCTACCTTTCATAGATCAAGTGTTGGATGGACTGGCAGGAAAGAAGTTCTTCTCTTTCCTGGAAGGGTTTAGCGGGTACAACCAAATCCAAATCAGCCCGGAAGACCAAGATAAGACCACCTTCACTTGCCCATGGGGTACCTTTGCCTACCGAGTCCTTCCCTTTGGGCTATGCAATGCTCCTGCTACTTTCCAGAGAGCTGTCTTAAGCATCTTCTCGGAGCTGGTCCATGATGCAGTGGAAATCTATATGGATGACTTTACTCCTTATGGGGCCAACTTCCAGGAAGCATTGTCCAACCTGGGAAAAGTCCTAACCAAATGCATTGAGATGAACTTATCCCTTAGTCCTGAAAAATGTGAATTCCTAATGACCGAAGGGACCGTGCTAGGCCATACCATTTCTTGCCAAGGGTTGCAGGTGGATCCTAACAAAATTGCTCTCATCAAGAAGGTTCCACCTCCTCAAAAGGTAAGGGATGTTTGGAGTTTCTTGGGATTAGCAGGATACTACCGGAGATTCATTAAAGATTTCAGCAAGCTAGCCTCACCATTGTTTGGCCTGTTGGCGAAAGATGTGGAATTTAAGTGGACTGACGAGTGTCAGAGGGCTTTAAATGAATTGAAGGACAAGTTGGTGTCAGCCCCAATCCTGAGAGGTCCAAACTGGGCCCTACCTTTCCACATCCACACTGATGCCTCGAACAAAGCCATAGGTGCAGCTTTAGGACAAGTTGAGCAAAAACTTCCATATGCCATTTACTTTGTTAGCAAAAACTTGTCCAAAGCTGAGCTGAATTACACTGTAACCGAGAAAGAATTCTTGGCTGTGGTCCATGCACTGAACAAGTTCCGACATTATATTACTGGCTATCAAACCTTTGTACATACAGACCATGCTGCAATTAGATATTTAATGAATAAACCAGATGTGAATGCTCGTATTATTAGATGGTTACTTTTATTGCAGCAGTTTGATTTGACCATTGTTGACAAACCAGGTAGAGAAAATGTTGTTGCTGACTTTTTATCTAGATTGGATTTGTCTGCAGATGAGGATGGAACGGTGGATGACCAGATGCCCGATGAACATCTGTTTGCTATTTCAGTACTCTCTCCATGGTTTGCTGATATAGCAAACTACCTTGTTTCAGCACAGTTCCCTCCGCACCTATCTTCCAGAGAGAAGAGCAGAATCATCAGAAAAAGTGCCTCATTTACTTGGATCGGGGGCAATTTGTTCAAGCTTGGCCCCGATCAGATCTTAAGGCGTTGTGTAAGGGAGGAGGAAGTCTCTGATATCCTCCTCACTTGTCATGATGGGCCTTGTGGAGGACATTTTGCAGCAAAGAGAACTGCCTTCAAAATCCTGCAGGCAGGCTACTATTGGCCCACACTTCATCAATATGTCAGAAGATATGTCAGCCAGTGTGACCAATGCCAAAGAATGGGGAAACTGACCCAAAGGGATGAGATGCCTCTCCAACCTCAGGTGACTCTTAAGCCATTTGAGAAGTGGGGTATGGACTTTGTGGGCCCAATCAACCCCCCTTCGAGGCAAAGGTCTTACATCATTGTGTGCACTGACTACCTAACAAAGTGGGCAGAGACCAAAGCAATCAAAGCAGCAACAGAAGAAAAGGTGGCCGAGTTCCTAAGAGAAAACATCTTCTATAAGTTTGGCTATCCAAGAGAGCTGGTCACCGATCAAGGGAGCCAGTTCACCTCTAACCTGGTTGAAGATCTACTAGCTCATCACAAGATCAAGCATAGGACTTCCACCCCCTATCACCCTCAAGCAAATGGGCAGGTGGAAGCACCAATAGAGCATTAGAAGGGATCTTGACTAAGGTGGTGAGCAGCAACAGAAAGGACTGGGCAGATCGCCTGGTTGAAGCCACATGGGCTTACAACACCACTTGGAAGACCACCACCGGCTTCATACCTTATGAGCTGGTCTATGGGAAGAAAGCTTTGTTGTCCATTGAGTTTGAATACAACACTTTGAGGATGGCAGCTCAGCTGGACCTAGATCTCAGCCATGCACAACAAGAAAGGCTATTGCAGCTGAATGGCCTGGATGAGCACCGAATGCAGGCCCTCCTTCACTCAGAAGTGGTTCAACTTCAGAGAAAGGTGTGGCATGACCAACATCTCCATGACAAGCAATTTCAGCCGGGAGATTGGGCTTTGTTGTATGACTCCAGATACAAAGATTTCAAGGGGAAGATGAGAACCAGATGGCTAGGGCCATATTCAGTGGAAAAATGTCATGACAATGGATTTGTTCTTATTTGGACCATTGATGAGGAAGCCATCCCCATGCTTGTCAATGGGCATCGATTGAAGATCTACAGGAAGCCTCCCTCAAGACAAGAGTTCGTCAAAACTATGGAGAAGGCAGTGTTGGTCATAGAGAAGGGTTCTGCCTCCGCTTTGGGCATACCCTGAAGAATCTAAAAATAAAAAATAAAAAAATAATAAAGATCCTTGGGTGAAAACCTTTCTGAGGCGCCCAAGGCAGGTGGTAGGGGTGAAAACCTCATGGAGGCGCCCCTATTGTCTTTTCAAAAAAAAAAAAAGGAGATTGGAAAAAGATCCTTGAGTGAAAACCTCTTTGAGGCGCTTAAGGCAGATGGCAAGGGTGAAAACCTCAATGAGGCGCCCCTGTTATCTTTCAAAAAAAAAAAAAAAACACAAGAAAAAAACAAGGTCAGCAGATGCATTATGTAAAATTGCATGCAGGTGTTCTATGGAGGAGAGGAAGCCTCTCAACTCACAGCCAAGGGTCCTCATCATGCAGTCAGGACACCTCACCATCACCTCCTCCAAGAATACTCATTTTCTCCAAGGTATGTGCAATTTTATTACAGCTTGAGTCTTCTACAGGAAGACGCAGATTTTCTACAGGAAAATGCAGAGTTTCTACAGGAAGATGCAGATCTTCTACAGGAAGGTGCAGACTCTCTACAGGAACGCATCCTTTCTACAGGAAGCGTTGTATTTCTACAGGAAGCTTCCTGTAGAAGCTCAGAACGGGCCAGACTTCATTTCATGAGGAGATCTAACTGCCAAGGGTTGGTTTGGACGCATGCAAGCCACTGTTGTCACCCTAGCACATTGCTGTTATCTTGCTCCACCATCCTTGTCGACATGCAACCAAGCACTTGCACCAGCAAAGCAGATCGATGAGTCTCGAGAAAAAGCAAATTGTAAATGGGAAAAAGCGCTAGAGATCTCACACCATATTCATCACAGTCAGCCAGAAGCTCCGAGAGCATGATCGTGAGGCCATCCATCGTCGTGCAGCATGCACCCAAGGAGGAAGAACTGTTCCAAGACATCCCGCGGGAGTCCTGTAACAGTTAAGCCTGCTAGAGTGGATACCATTCACCGCGCGGGCCATATGAAGTGAAACGTGGGCGCATGCAACCAAAGCATTCCATCCATCGTCGACAGCTCGTGAACATGGACCTCCGGGCCTGTGTAAGTTTGCCAGCAGCAGGTAAATCGACTCATCAGCGTCCAAAGAGCCGAAACATCGTGTGCAGCCACACAGGTAAGTGTCTCGACCCTTCCTTCCATCAGATTGCATGAATGTTACTTTGATTGATTGCTTAAGTGTAAAGGTGAATGGGTTGAGCGGCCGTATGGCCATTTGGCCGGCCACGTCGGCCAGTTAATGGTCTAGTTGGATGAGAGGGTGGCGGCCATGACAAAAAGAATAGCAGCACGCACGTGAGAGCAATCCCGTCGAAAAAAAAAAAAAAAAACCGAGTTTAACCGAAGAGGCGGCGGCAGATCCGCGGGAATTGATGCGGCAGCAAGTGAACGCACAGTTGAATGATGGGGTGACGTCACCCAACGGTCCGGCGGGGACAGCTCACCCCCGCGCCACGGATTCCGCCGAATTCAAAATCTAATCGGCTAGATTGCATTCATGCATTTATCAACCACCGGTTTGAACTCGAGCGGCTATCCTGATCCTTCTGCAGTGTGATACGCCGAGCCTTTGGCTATCAGAGCAATTGAGAAGCACACCCAAGGCGCAGACCGACTGCAGTCTCTCCCGAAAATCGCGCGCTGCATTCTACAGGAACGCTGTCATCCTACAGGAACGCAGTTTTCTACAGGAAAGCGGGTGCCTCACGTAAAAAGGTGGCCAATTAAAGAGGTAACCCTGAACTCTTCATGCAACTGGTTATTAAGGGTGGCAGAATTGTCGTCCACAGTCTGGTCATAGAAAAACGGTGAAATTGTTGTCTGCTGTGCCTATACTGTCATTCTACAGGATGTCGAGTAATTAAACTGTGTTAAGTTCCTCAGGGATAAGTTTTGTGGGTTATGTGCACGACATTCTATGCTCTGTCTCAGTAAACTAAAATCTCTTCCACAATCACCACCTCTGGTTAAGAAAACTGTTTTATCATGCCGGGTGGGTTTATAAGACGAGAACCCACTGATTCAACCAAATTAAGGGAAAACCAGGAAGTGGTAGAGCTCTTCACACGGGTTCAATGGATATCTTTTTGTGACAAGTTGCAGGGTTACGATGATGAAGTGGCAGAAGAATTCTTGCAGGCTCTGAAGCCGAAATCCAAGACACTGGCCACAGTGAGCTTCAGAGGTCTAAGCCTCAAGCTCACCCTGCAATATATCAGTCGGATTACTGAACTTCCGATGGGTTTGCCATGGGATAAGGAAGAAAGGAAGCTGAGCCAGCAAGCCAAGAAAGAATTCTTTCCACCTGAGGAGGAATTCTCGGAGGACAAAAATGGGGTGCGAAGAACCAGCTTGCTGCCACCATGGAATGAAGTCAGCCTGCAAATCATGAAGTATATAACCTGTGAAGGCCGTTTTAGCATCGTGTATGCATATCACTTTCGGTTGCTCACTGAATTGAGGCACCAGATTGATCTTCCTATAGAACAAAAACTGAGCATTCCTTATTTCCTGTTACAGTCTCTAATTGAGTGTGCCACAAAGCTAAAAGAAGGCATACCAGATCAGGTAGCCCACCATGGGTTGATCAAACTCCTTGTGGAGGATGCGCTTCATTCATATAAGGTTCCCCTCTCATGGGAATCATTCAGGAATTTGACAAGAGATGGAGATATAAAAATGTTGATTGAAGAAACGGGTTCCTCCAGCAGCGAGGAACAAGAAGCAGTGGCCGAGGGAAAGCGAGAAAAAGGCCAGAAGACCCCGACCACAGTGCAGAAGAAAGAACAAAAGAAGAAGCATGAGGAAAAGGATGACAAAGAAAAAGGTGGCACACCCATCTTGTCAGCAAGAGAAAAGAGGTTGAAGAGCAGAACGGACAAAGCTGAGGTGGTCCACATCAGCCCAAGTACCTCGTCAGCACCTGCAACCAAAGCAAAAAGCAAAACCCATGCAGCAAAGCAAGAAAAGGTGGTGACACCCGTGTCTACAGGAAAGCAGAAACAGGCTTCTACAGGAAGCCCGAAAATAGAGAAAGGGTCTTCTACAGGAAGCCCGAAACTGGCAAAAGGGTCTTCTACAGGAAGCCCGAAAATTACCAAAACAGGGGCTTCTACAGGAAGCCCCGAAAAGGTGAAACTCAATGGGAAGAGGTGAACAGGAAAGCAGGGTTTCATATCAGTAAAGAGGACACTACCACAGAGCCTTGGGATGCAAGGGAAGCAGTAAAAGCAATGAAGGATGAAGATTTGGACTAAGTTGCTCAAGGATGAGCAAATAGTTTAGCTGGGGGGTGATGATGAGCCCCAATTTTTGGTACAATTTGGGCTCATATTGGCCTACTTACCTTGATAAACCATTCATCTTTTACCACTTATGCATTCATTTCTTAGTATATTCGTGTTGTTTGTAGGAAGAAGGGCAGGCATTATATCTATGTGACTACTACATGATGATTTCAGGTTCTTGGCATTAAAGAGAGCAAAAGACCATGCAAAAGGAGACAAGGAGACAACAAAGGTGACATTGCGGGTTCATAGAGAGGTTGTCCACAGTCTTGATGACCCTCCTCGTGATTTTCACCTTACTCCGAGCTCTAACAGCTCTCCCCACCGAGCTTAAAGGCAGCCAACACGTTCTACAGGATCAGCAGTTTGACTTTCAGTTGGACAGCCAAGCTCCATGAATGGAGGAAGCCAGCTTGATCTTCATTTTTGTATAAATATGAAGGTCGTAGCCTTTGTTAGGAGCTTTTTGAACTTTTGGACTGATATTGTAATTTTTGAGCATAGCTCGGTGTTTGTTTTTGTAAGCCAGTTTTGGCATGACATTAGACTTTTGATTATGAATAAAGGCAAGCAGATTTGGATCTAATTCTGAGCTTTTAAGGGAGCTATAGCTCTCAGGTTAGGTCCCAACCTGAGAGCAATAGATCTCCTCTTCTTGTAGTGTTATTTACCTTTCGTTCCAGCATTTTGTTTCCTTGTTTTGATATGCATTTCAAAGAACACAGGTTGCTGATTTGATTTCTTTAATAAGATTGAGTAGGATTAGCTTATGGTTAAATTACTTTCAGCTGCTTAGATTAGGATAGGAGGTTTGTAATCCACTGGAGCTCCAAGAAAAGGTTGTTAGTGCCTCCACTGCCATCTCTGTTTAGGGATTGGAGTGCAGTCTATACTAACCACAAAAAAAACGCAGTCTTTTCTACTTTTATGCAAGCTGCAACACAGTCGGTTTAATCGTGGATCCTTCCATGCATTTTGCTCTTGAGCTGTACTTCTTCACTACAATTCCATGCACGACTTTTCTTCATGATTTACATCGTTGTTCATTGGTTTAATAACACAGGTAGCACTGGTTAATGAATTCTCGTTTTTGGTGCAAGACATAAGTCATTTGTTTTATTTACATTGCTCCATATCATTCTACTTCCTTCTTCTTCTTCTTAACCTCTCCTCAAGCCACCTACTCGACCTCTGTTCAGCTCGTTTACCTTCCAACTCATCCATTGCCACGTAGCTTCATCTTTTTGACCTTTCGTTGCTGCCATCCTTCTATCCACCAACCAACTCCGTGCACTCTTTCTCCATCCTGTTTCCCTGCCCCTGAGTCATCACAAGCTCCATCTCCACCTTACCTATCCACCCATACTGTCCCATCACTTCACCATCACCCAAAACTTCCACATACAGCACATCCTGTAGAAGTTAGCAGACTTCCTGTAGAATTTCTTAGTTTCCTGTAGGATCCCCTGCAGACATCCTGTAGAAGCCTGCAAACTTGGTTGCCGAGCATCCGAACGTTGTAGACCTCTGTGGACTAATGCTAGGGACCCTCTAGGACCTCTCCCAGCCATCCTGACCTTTCCCGAGCTTTCTCTCCCTTCGCACCACCTCTGCACAGCCAAACCCTAATAAGAAACAGATTCATAATCACTCCATCCACTTAAGCAAAAATACAAAAACAATGTTCTTTTTCATAGAAGTAGTTTGAGTTCATGCATTTCACATCGTTAGAAGTAATGGCATCATTTTTAGACATTTGCACTTTCACTATTGCATTATAGAGGTCAAACTAGTCAGATTAGGGTTTACTAGGGTTTCATGTTTTGGTTGGCTTTCAGTTCATTTTTGCAAAGTAGATTGATTTCCTCTAAGATAGCCTTCGTCCATCATTTAGAAAGCTTCTTCTGAGAGCATATAGAAGTTGGCTTGAGCCCTAGCGGACTTGTGCCAGCTGACCAAGTGACAGCTGCGACAAGAGCTAGTACTTGTGCATATAGCACCGTCGCTTCCAAGTTTGTACGAACTACTGGGTTGATAAAATTAGAGATAGGAAGCCCCAGGAGTTGTAGCATTATTGCTACAATACTGGAGCTCACCAAGCCCGGCGACTAAGTTACTAGTCCTGGAAGGCTTGGATAGAGACCAATCTGATGATGGTTTTGTGATGTCCGACTGTGAGGTGGAATCACTGTTTGATGGGTTGAGGTGGTTGGCCTCTGGAAGCCCTGGATGGTTTTGGATTGATGTGTTCTATGAAATCCCACATTCATGCTTGGAATATGGCATGGGGGTGAATGGCTGAAGAGAGATTTGGCTCAGCCATTCTACGGTTGGGTGGAATGTGGAAGTCCCATCCCGGGTTTGGATTTTGCATCATCAATATGAGGTTATTTCTCCTTATATTTCTATGAGTATTATACTGGTTTATATGTGGATTATATGGTTGTGATTTCCTTGGTATTTATGTTGCTATTATGTTGGTTATGTATATGTTTTATGATAGTAGCTATGTATGGATCTCATCATGTTTTTACTTGTAAATGAATGAACAATGTATCTATGACCTAATGGATGAAATGACAACTAATGTGTTGAGGCATCAATGCTTCTTAGCGATTCTCAACTAAGTATGAGACCCATATGCTTATATATGTTATTTACACTTGTAGATTACATATTCATGATATGTTTGACGAAATTCCTATCATGGATAGTAGGGGTCCAGTCAAGGGATTGGTCAAATATTTGCATTTGCCTCATTGTTTCTTTGTTTATTATGAAGATGTCATTCAATTCTAGGCAGTGACCTAGGCGTTGGGCCTGAAAAAGTGCCTCAAATCCCAGGGAAGATGGCACAACACTAAGAAAAATAGTAATTGGACATTGGCATGGCTTGTCATGAGAACGTCCAGAGCCTCCTGGACGCTGTCAGGCCCATAGCATGGGAGTGTCCAAAGGTCAAGAGGTCTAAAACCTCAGTGGGATGCAAAGGTTGATTACCATAAGTGTTTGGATGGTTCTCAGGGGTCGTGTAGCTAATGTGGAAGGTTTGTATGATGTGTTTTTGTCAATTCCATTTCCTTAATGTCACCTAGGAGGTTGAATCCAATCATAGTAACCTCTCGTCACATGTTTACCCCAGTTGGTCGGTTATTTGGGTAGATGTGGGAGGAGGGTGTTACAAGAGGGGCCCAGGTGATTACAAAATTACATAGTTCAAGAGCTTAGGGTTGAGGCTTGAGCCTTGAGACTGTGCAATGCCCAACACTAACTGGGCAGGATAGAGAAATTGCGCAGTTTTGGGAGTCAATGAGCCAAGCTTAGGGATTTTGCAAAACTTCAGGAAACTATGCAGTTCTGGGAGGTAGAGAAGGCTTGGTGATTACATAACTACACAATGTTTGAACTTGAGCTCAGAGATTGTGCAATCCATAGTTGGGGCCAAGCTGGAGGGAAGAATTATGCAATTTTAGAGGCCAAGGCTCGGGCTTGAGCACTCAAACTGCGCAATGCATAGTCATGGGAGACAATAATTGTACATTACACAATTTCAAGAGGCGAGGTTGCAGCTTGAGGGCTGGGACTGTGCAATGCGCAGTTCGTGAAGGCCAAATGAGGCTAAGTTGCTGGGAATTTTCAAAATTTTGGCTAAGTGTGGGATCAATGAAACTAATGTGAACAGTGATAGGGATTGATTGTGATCGCACACTTATACACTTGACGACATAACATAGATCATCTAGAACACATGAACGAATACTTCCCTTAGTGCGACAACCTTTCCCACAACTTACGACAAGTGCGACACTAAAAAAATACACTTTGCGACAACAATAACGACACTTGTGTGACAATGCTTAAAACTTTGGAAATGAGTGCGACAAATGTCTACATGGTAAGATCAACTCATTTTCACATAGATAACCTCTTGAAACCACCAAAACAAGCTTATGTACATCGTGTGACACTCAACATGCGAAAAGATGACAATTATTATAGTGCGAACGACACTTGCAATATGTGAACGACAGTGAAAGTAACACATGCTAGAGAAAATATAACATGAAAATGACACTAATTAGAGTGAAATCCAGTGAAAGCAACAACCAAAAACATGAAACCAACAATTGCAAAAACAAAGGTTCACGGAAGCGACAATTTGCAAAACTCATCTTAATAGAAGTACAGAGGCAGCGAGAAGTGAGACACTGTCAATGTCAGTGCGCACTAGAAATCACATAGGCACAATCTTGATGGACCATGCTATGTTCGTTCAATCTTGCATAAAATAATGTGTTCATGCACTTGTTACGGGCTGAGCATGTGTGAGCGAGTGACTTCAACACTTCCAATCCAAGAAGGGAACCCGAAAACATCAATTGACCAAGAAATGAATACGGAACGACCGATCACAAGATCCACAATAGGCTCCAAAATTTAGGTGTAGGCAAAATTTTGGAGGGTTTTTATCCCAGCAACAACAAGATCACAGAGGCGCCATTGTTTGGGTCAACAAAATGGAGGCAATTTTTGAGTCAAACCCACCTTTTGGTGAACAAGAAAAAATTATGACCACACCTAACAACCTAGAATTTTAAGCATATGATTGGTTCTTATGGTGGTCAAACAAATGCAAGGCACATTCATTTATTTGGAAAATGTTGTGGATGCACTACTAAAAATATTCCATGGCAAAGAAGAAGATGACGTCTACGAAAAATTTGTTCATCTCAAA
The DNA here is from genome assembly GCA_031772625.1 of Pinus tabuliformis. Lineage (NCBI taxonomy): Eukaryota > Viridiplantae > Streptophyta > Pinopsida > Pinales > Pinaceae > Pinus > Pinus tabuliformis. The sequence goes on from CM062814.1 coordinate 792,179,211, forward strand.
CAAAAAGGGTTTGTAAGTGAATACACCCATGAGTGGGAAGTATTAATTGTAAGACAAAGGGGATTTTATGACAAAGAGCTTCTAAAAATGTATAGATGTGGGCTTAAAGAGTATATCCGAGCATAATTAAAACTATATAAACCCAAAACCATTGAAGAAGCTAGACATGCAACAATAATTATTGAATGAAAATATAAATTCCATAAAACACCATATGCCAATAGTGAAAAAGAAAAAAACTACTCAAAAGGAAAGTCAAGTAAGTCTTCTTCAAAAACATTGGTAAGTACATTCCACCCCTGTTGCAAGAAGGAGGAAAACAACAATCAAATTTCAAAAAGAAAAAGGATGGCAAATGTTGGACATGCGAAGACAAATATTCTCTAGGACACAAATGCACTACACAAAAACTCTACAACTACAAAGTAGAACAAGAAGAGGAATCTTCAGATAGTGACTCCAACAAAGAAACTAACAAAAAAACAAGACTCCTAATCTAGATCTAAATAAAGGAAAAATGTTGAGAATTTCACTGGCAACTATCATAGGGATAGCCCAGCCACAACCATTAAAGCTAAAGGGTCATATTAAGAAACAAAATGTTATTGTGTTAATAGATTCAGGGACCACACACAATTTTATAGATGTCAATGTCGCAAAAAGGATAAACATTTTTGCCTATCCTGTAGCAGATTTAAAATTTACGGTGGCAGATGGGAAAATGATAGATGGTGTGGGGAAGAGCCATAAAGTCAAAAAGCAACTAAACTACTATGAAATGGAGTCTAGTTTTTATTTAGTTCCCTTGGGAGGTGTAGATGCCATCCTGGGAGTACAATGGTTACAAATGTTAGGTACATACTCTACACCAAAAACAATTCATTAAGTTCAAAATGGATTGAAAGAAAGTATAAGTTGTTCGGATTCCAAGCCCCTCCTACCCAAATCATTTCTACTCATCAAATGAAGAAGCTTAATCGCAAAGGAGCACCGAAATTCACCACACAATGCCAACAATTAGAATTGTTATCTATGGAAGGGACTCACCAACAATCTGAAGTTACATCCCTAATCCATAAATATGACAAAGTATTTCAGGAATTGACGATGAAATTACCTCCTAAAAGAATGATCAAACACATCATTGAAGTTAAACTAGATTCGACACTGTTATGAAACCAGCTCAAGAAAAGATAGAAAAGATAGATCAACGCCTTAGAATTCAGCCTCTTTGAGGGGGCAACCTCCTTTACATTACATAAATGAACAATTCTTGGATGATACAAATGACAAAACCTCCTTTCTATATATAGGAGTCTAAGGGGTCATAACATAATCAGAGCCGGCATAACAATAATAAAGTAAGGGCATAATAATAACAATAGTGGGCTTCTATGGGGCACAATAGTAACAATATGGGCACTACATGGGTACATCAATATAATAAGTGGGTTGTACTAATAACAATAAGGGGTTACACTAGTAGTATAGGGGCCTAACATGCCCCTCTTCTTCAAAAAGCGTTGTCCTCAACGCTTGAGTAGTTCTTGATGCTTCTGTATAAAATTCTTGTCCTCCCCATGTGGAATCTTCAGCGGGTAAGTTCTTCCACTTGATGAGATACTATGAAATTGATTGATTTCGTAGCTGTCGGGTTCTTGTTTCTGTGACTGCTCCAGGTTCCAATATGATTTTTCCTTCCTCTTCAATTTCTAGCAATATTGTTTGAATTGGGATCTTTTGCAACTTTTGAATAAGTGGCCATACTTCTTCGTCCTTCTTCCATTCATCCCTTGCTTTGTTTATCCAATTCGGTTGGATAATAGAAATAGAACAAAATAATGCTTCCATATCCTCATCCTTGAAGAGTCTTCTCATTCGGTAAGGTCGCCATTTTTTAAGTGCATGTAGTATTGCCAACATTTCCTTCTCATAAATAGCTTGCTTGAGATGTAGCAGTAAAAATACCCAATCACCTACATCAAAACATTTTTCACTACAATGTTGATCTACCTGTTGTTTCATTTGATTTTGCACCGAAGTGGTGTTATCCTTTAAAAGTTGGAGAACTTGTTGTTGATGCTCGATGTGATCTTTCATTGCTTGAACCTTTTTCTTCTTGATATGTCCTTCTATCTCTAGAGTTTGAGGAGTGGTAATTTCTTCCAATCCTTTACAAGATATGGCTGGATTCATTTCTTGATGCTCGATGTGATCTTTCACTTTTTGAACATTTTTCTTCTTGATATGTCCTTCTATCTTGATAGTTTGAGGAGTGGTAATTTCAACCAATGAATTACAAGATATGGTTGGATTCATTTCTTCTTTCTCGATGTGATCTTTCACTTCTTGCACCTTTTTCTTCTTGATATGTCCTTCTATCTTGAGAGTTTGAGGAGTGGTAATTCCTGCCAATGCTTTACAAGATATCATCTGATTCATTTCTTCTTTCTCTGGGGTGGGGTCCTGGCGTATATCTTCTTCCTTTGACGTTTCAATGATCCTTTTCTTCCTCCTCTTCATATTCTATGTAAAATAATTTCTTCTCAGCACACTTATGACCTTTAGTGCATTTGCTATCACAATTGTAACAAATCCCTTTTTCTCTTTTTTCTTCCAATTGTTGTGGTGTAACCCTTGTAGGTTGTGGATGGCTAGGAGAAACAACACTTTCATCTTTATAGTTGTGAGGGGTATGCTTCCTGGTTTCCATAATTTTGCTTTCCAATATGTCACAAAGTGCTTTTACTCTTTCCAATTGTTGTTGTGTTGCTCTTTGTATCCTCATAATGTGCTATCATTTCCTCCGTGAAAATTGACCACGTAACAAGTTGTTTACGAGAACAAAGCCCTTCATACCATAAAAATTGATCCGGTTCTAAATATGAAGATGCAATACATACCTTTTTTAATAGTTGTACACCATGTAGATCAAAATATTGCTCCATCTGAAGTATCCAATTTACTGGATCCTTGCCATCAAACTTCCTCATCTTGCTTTTTCTTTATTTTAGGAGCTTGATCTTGAAACAACTGTAACTCTGTACTTTCAGATCTTTAAGTTCTGAAATTGTGACCTGTAGTAGCCCTTTGTGTCCTCTTTCCAATGCCACCAGTCTGATCCAATTTGGATTCTCCAAGGAAGAGTTATGCACAATCTCCCAAGATGACCTGATTATAGACTAGTTCAGTAGAGCGAACTTGTATGACGTGCCACGAGTCACTGTTTCAACCTTTGGATCTGAAAAAGATATACAAGAAACTACAGTCCGTCCTCTTTCTGTACCTTCTTACGAAATTTTAATCCAATTCTCAGAGAGAAAGTTATGACGATTTTCCCCAGGTCACCTGTTTGGAATGTAATTCAGGAGTCTGCAAAAAGACCAACTTCCTCAGATCATATCTCCGCAAATATAGCGCGAAGAGCTCTGAAATTCGGACCCAAGGTTCAGCGCGATTTCTAATCAAATGGTTTTTTTTTGCGACTTCTGAAACATCACAGAAAAAAGTTATAGCGAAAATGCCATGATGACATGTTTGGAGCAGCGAAACCCTAGAATCCAAAGCTCTGATACCAAATGTTATGAAACCAGCTCAAGAAAAGATAGAAAAGATAGATCAACGCCTTAGAATTCAGCCTCTTCGAGGGGGCAACCTCCTTTACATTACATAAATGAACAATTCTTGGATGATACAAATGACAAAACCTCCTTTCTATATATAGGAGTCTAAGGGGTCATAACATAATCAGAGCCGGCATAACAATAATAAAGTAAGGGCATAATAATAACAATAGTGGGCTTCTATTGGGCACAATAGTAACAATATGGGCACTACATGGGTACATTAATATAATAAGTGGGTTGTACTAATAACAATAAGGGGTTACACTAGTAGTATAGGGGCCTAACAGTCACTTGTAAATGTCAAGCCATATCGCTATCCCCATCATCATAAAACAAAGATAGAAAGGCTAATACAAGATTTGCTAAAATGTGGAGTCATTACGAAAAGTAGAAGTCCATATGCAACACCAGTAGTGTTAGTCTGAAGAAAGATGGATCCTTCCAGTTGTGTATATATTATTGAGGATTAAACAAGATTACTATTAAACACAAATTTACTATTCCATTTATTGATGAGATGTTGGATGAACTCCATGGTGCATAATATTTTTCAAAATTATATTTGAGGTCAGGCTACTATCAAATTCAAGTAAGATTAGAAGATGTTGAGAAGACTGCGTTCAAAACTCATGAAGGGCACTATGAGTTTATGGTAATGCCATTTGGTCTAACAAATGCACCAGCCACTTTCCAGGCAACGATGAACAAACTCTTCCGCCCATATTTGCGAAAATTTGTATTGGTTTTCTTTGACGATATCCTCATCTACAACAAAACATGGAAGGAGCACCTCAAGCATCTAGAAGAAGTACTTTTCGTATTGGAGAAAAATCAATTTTATGAAAAATGATCAAAATGTACTTTTGGTCAGAAGGAAGTCGAATATCTAGGACACATCATATCCAAAGAAGGAATCGAAGTGGATCCAGACAAAATTAAAGCAATTAAAGAGTGGCCCAAACCAAAGAATATATCCAAACTTAAGGGATTCCTTGGATTAACTAGATACTATAGAAAATTCATAAAGAATTACGCACATGAGACTACTCCTTTAATGAATTTACTAAATAAAAATTCCTTTCAATGGGATAATAAAGTAGAAAAATGCTTTGAATCCTTAAAAGAGATAATGCCATCTACTCTAGTTTTGGTAACCCCTGATTTCTCCAAACCTTCTGTGGTAGAGTGTGATGCCTCAGGGTTTGGGATTGGTGCAGTGATAATGCAAGACAGTTGCCCCATAACTTATGAAAGTCGAAAACTTAATAAAAGGGAAAGATTGAAGTCTACCTACCACAAGGAGACGTTGGCCATTATTCATGCACTAAGAAAGTGGCGTCAATACTTATTAGGGAGCAAGTTTTCAATCTACACTGATCATAATAGTCTTTAGTTCCCATTACAACAAAAAAATATCTACAAAACAATAGAAGTGGATAGAGAAACTTGCAACATTTGACATGGAAATATTGCACAAAGGGGGAAAGGACAATGTGGTTGTTGATGCTCTTTCACGTAAATATGAAGACACCACAACATGCGCCACTTTGGTAGTGGTTCCTGATTGGTTGGACGAGATCTGAGTTGAATATGCCAAGGAACCAAACTCTTGCTCGATAATCAAAAACATCAGTCAACACCCTAATTTTGAATGGAAGAATTACATACTATGGTACAAGGGTAGAATTTACTTAAGTCCTTCATCAAAGTTTAAATTAAAAGTTATAAAGGAATCACACAATTCCCTTGCAGTTGGGCACGTTGGGTTCTTTAAGACATACTACAACACACACCAGTCATTCTACTAGAAGGGAATGAGTAAAGAGATTCATAAATACGTCGCTAAATGTGATATTTGTTAAAGAAGCAAAAGCGAAAACGTCTCAACTCCTGGATTATTACATCCCTTACATGTTCCAAATCAGAAATGGAAAGAAATTTCAATGGATTTCATCGACAATTTACCCATGTTTGATGGTAAGGATAAGATATTCATTGTAGTAGACAGGCTCACTAGATATGCACACTTTATGGTAGTCAAGAAAACAAACTCAACCAAGCAAATTGCAGAGGTCTTTTACAAAAACATCTACAAGCTACATGGTCTACCTAAAGTCATCGTTAGTGATAGAGATGTAAGATTAAAGGGAAATTTCTGGAACCGGAATAACCCTTAACATGAGTTCATCCTACCACCCGTAAATAGATGGTTAAACATAAATAGTAAATAAGTGTTTAGAAACATACCTACGATGCTTCATATTAGATAAGCAAAGAAAATGGTCATAATGGTTGCATTTAGCAGAATGGTGGTGAAATACTACTTATCATACCTCAACCAAAATGACCCCTTTCCAGGCCCTGTATGGTTATGAATCCCCGAGATGGAAGGATTTTGCATTAAATGACACTAAGGTTCAAGCAGTGAAGAACCATTTGGAAGAAAGTCAAAAGATTATCCAGATATTAAAGGAAAACCTAGCAACTGCCAGAAATCAAATGAAGCAACAAGCTGACCAACAACATTTAGAATGATAATTTGAAGAAGGGGACTGCGTCTTCATAAGACTACAACCTTACAAGCAATTGTCCTTGAAACAATAAGGAAAGAACAAGTTAGCTCCAAAATTCTATGGACCTTTTCCAGATAATTAAGAAAATAAATGATGTTTCTTATGGATTGAAACTACCAAATAACTGTCGAATCCACAACGTATTCCATGTTTCATGTCTCAAAAAAGTACTAGGTCAAAACCAATAAGCTCAAACTGAGATACCCGAAGTAGATGAAGAAGGAAGGATTTTCATAGAACCTGAAGGTATCCTTGCAACTAGAGAGAAGATTCTTCATTCCAAAACTATTAGAGAATACTTGATCAAGTGGAAAAAACTCCCAGAAGAAGACTCCTCATGGAAAAATGAGAAGTTTCGACAACAATACTCCTTGCTACCCTTGCTTTGAGGACAAAGCAATTTTTAAGCGTGGGGCAATGTTATGAATAATTAATTAATTAATAATTTTATTAATGTTAGTTATGAAAAGGCTTATGGTCAAAATTCATGACCAATCAACCTTATGACTAGTCACTGCCTAATTAGGCATACCGTACGAGGGATTGTAATCATCATTTTTGAATATTGAATAAAATATATGCATTTTACAAGTGTAATTGTGTCTGCTGTGATTTAATTCCAGTGACTAAGTTTCCTCTTCTACATGGAGGAATAAGAATCCATTGTAGAGTACAATGTTTTGGAAATGGTCCCAAGACTAACAGATAAAACAATTGATGGTTTGAGATGGATATTCAAGGGTTAGCATGCAGCAAATGGAAGCATAGAGAAGTACAAGGCCAAATTTGTGGCCAAGGGGTATTCTCAAGTTGAGGCAATTGACTATGAGGATATCTTTTCTCCTATAGCAAGGTACTCGTCCATTAGATCAATTCTTGCTCTGGCTTCACAGATGGGGTGGAAGATCCACCAGATGAATGTAAAAACAATATTCCTTAATAGATTTATTGAGGAGGAGGTGTACATTGAGCAACCAAAGGGTTTTTATAATTTTGATCAAGAGTCTCATTTATGCAGGCTCAAGCGAGCATTGTACGATCTCAAACAAGCACCCTATGCTTCGTACACCAAGATTGATAGCTATCTCACCAGTTTGGGCTTCACCAAAAGTGAGGTAGATGCAAACCTCTATCACATCTTGGTAGAAGATAAATGGCTCATTATTGTCTTATATATTGATGATTTGATTTTAATTTATGATGAGCAGCTAATCAAATCTTGCAAGGAGGACCTTGAAAGAGAATTTGAAATGAAGGACATGGGTTTCACGCACTACTTCCTCGGGTTGGAAGAAGGTGATGGGGAAATATTTATCTCTCAAAGCAAGTATGCAAATGAGATACTACAGAGATTTCAGATGGAGAGTTGCAAACCCATGGAGACACCTCTAGCGACCAACTAGAGGAAGGAGGATGCCACTTCAGGTGAAGAAATGGATGCTACTATTTATAGACAACTAGTGGGTTCACTGATGTACCTTGTGAGCACATGAACAAATATGTGCTATGCAGTCAAGCAACTGAGCCAAGCTATGGTTAGGCCAACCAAATTATTTTGGAAGGCAACTAAGCATGTTTTATGGTACCTCAGAGGCACTACTCGGCTTGGGCTATAGTACAAACAGACAGAGGGAGTGAAGTTGTGTGATTTCACAGATGCAGATTGGAAGGGGATTCCATTAGACCAAAAGAGTACATCAGGTGGAATTTTCAGTGGTGGGTCTACAATTGTTTCCTGGTACAACAAGAAGCAAAGATCTATGTTGATCAGCTCGACAGAAGCATAATACATGGTTGCAAGTCAAGCAACATGTGAGGCGATCTGGATGAGAAAGATACTTGTTGGATTGTTTGGTTAGATGATGGATCAAACAATGATCTACTATGATAATCAGAGTTGCATCAAGCTCTCAAAGAATCTCGTTTTTCATGTTTGATCAAAACATATAGATATTTGGTATCACCATTTACAGGACTGTGTGTAGAGGAAGATATTGTTGTTGCAGTACATTCCGATAGAGGAACAAGATGCTGACATTTTGACAAAGGATTTGTAAAGAGGGAAGTTCGAGTTCCACAGTTGCAAGATAGGTTTGGTTGATAATCCCTTTCTTGCTAAGAGAGAGTGTTGAAAATTGTAGCAAGAAATTCTTAATTTGATTTTGCTTTGATTAAATTGAGAAAATTCGTATTTCCACATTCGAAAACAACTTGGATGTAGTTAACTTGTGTGACATGGCTTGTGTCACTTAATTTAGTCAATAAATTCGAGTTGGAGGAGTTAGAGTTCAATTTAGCATGTGTGATTGCTAATTTGTAGCAATCAAGGTCAATTATCTCAAGTTGTTTTCAGTTAAACTAGTTCCAACTTTTGGAGGAACTAGTGGAAGGTCAGTTGTGTAGTGGGACTTCAGTCAAAATTTGTGATCATCTAGTTAACTAATCAATCAACCCAAAATAGCTAGTGCATGCAGAGAATTCGAGTTCCTTAGTTGTGGTGGAGATTCCAAGGCAATGCAACATCAGTTGTAGACTAGTCTTGAGTGTATAGTTGTTGCATGCAATCATATGATCAACCTTGGGAATTGCGCAATCCATTGTGGATAAATTCCTAAATAATAAGGGCCTAATTTGTTAGGAATTACACAAGGAAATAAGGTCTCAAGCAACGACAAAATTTGACTAAGTCTGGGTCAGAGCTTCTCAATGAGCAATGAGATAGGTTATAAACTTACAGGTTGTGCTCAGTTGAGCAAAAGCAATTGTAATACATCTCTATTCATTAGATTAATGGAAGCAAGAATTGGGGTTTTTAGTAATTTGCTTTCCCTAGGAAAAATACCATTTGCATGTGTGTGATTTCTTATTGCATGTCTGAGATTTTTGTTCTAAATTGTGAATTAATGTCCGCAGAGTAGTAGAGTAGGTTTGTGTCTTGTGATTTTGATTAGAACTTCATGAGCAGTTGTGAATATATACCAAGTACAATATTCTAAAGAGGATTTATTCCATTGTGCTAGCAAGGAAGCCAATATTTAATATAAGATACTCAGGTATTACTTGCGTAAGGACAAGAGATAAATATGCGTGAGATGGATTCAACCTCCGCATGACATAAGGCACAACAATTAGGCCCACACCATCCTTTTTTTATTAGATTATCCCATGTTAGCAATTTGTTAGATAAAGCCAACCACAAACATATTTTACACTTCAAAGGACCTTTATGTTTCCAAATGTACTGCCACCACCACCTATGAGGTTGTTCAGGAGTATTTTCAAGGAAGGCCTTATAACCCAACTTGGCTATGTATTCCCTAGAAGTGGGATTTTTTGACCAAATAAAATGATTTGGGTCATCTTCAATGAGATGAATGAGGGAGGAAACCAACATCCTTACATAATCATTCCATTTTGTAGCTTTTGACTCAAGGAGAGCCAAGTATTCTGTTGATTTCCAAGCTTGTCTTCCTAATGAAATATCAGATTGAGACTTCATGTCTGTTAAAACAATTATCCCTGCAACTCTCACATTTGAATGTAATTTGGGGATAATATGGAGCTCTCACTAGCCCCATCCTAAGGATCCTTTCCTACTTGCACAGATTGTCCATTCCCTATCCACCATACCACCCAAACTTCGACAAAAGGAAAGGATTTAGTAAGGGCTCTCCATACAATGGAAGCATTTTTACAAGATTTGTTCATATTATGATACCATTCTAACAAGGATAAGATTTGTTCATATTATGATACCATTCTAACAAGGATATATTCCCTACATACTTGGACAATAGAGACCAACCCTAAAAGGAGGTGTTGTTGGTGAAATTCCAAAGACTACGAGCAGCTAGGGACATATATATATATATATATTCTTTAGGCTCCAACCCCCTAAAGATTTAGGTCTAGCTACAATGGCCTGGGACATAAGAGGAATTCCTTTTGCGTCAGCTTCCACAGAAACCCAAAACTAAGGTTTCTATTTTTATTGAGTATTCTTGTGGGGACCAGAGAAATTGGTGTACGTTATATTGGAATGCTTTCAAGGACCGATTTTATGCCCTTAGGCAGGGATGTCCTCTCTCACTCTCCTCTTTAATGGCACGATGAGAGCTTCTGCGACCAATAAGTTTATGCCCAACAGGCAAATCATAGATAATGTAATTAGTATACAGGAAGTCGTACATTCCAGCATGCAAAGAAAAGAAAAAGGAATCATTATCAAATTGGATATGGCAAACGCATTTGACAGGGTCAGCCTCCCATATCTAGTGGCAGTTCTAAAAAAACTTGGATTCTCTAAAGAAATAATAGAGGTCGTTCAAGCTTGCATCACAATTCCATGGATTGCTCCTCTCATAAACGGAAGGCCTAGTGAATTCTTTCAGAGCACAAGAGGCCTCAGATAAGGATGTTCACTCTCCTCCTTCCAATATATTATAATGGAGGAAACTTTAAGCAAATCATTGGAAAAACAAATAAAAAAAATTTATTGGGCTTCGAATAGCAAGAGGAGTAAAGACCATAAACCACTCCTTGTTTGCGGATGACACTCTATTATTGGGAGGGGCCTCTACAATAATTGCAAGAAGATTCAAAATAATACTGGATGATTTCCTACAGGTTTCAGGTGGACTCTTAAACAACACAAAATGCAGAATATATGGCTGGAACACCTCTCCTAGAACCATGTAAAGGATTTCATAAATCCTAGACATCCCCATACAGGAAAAATGGACTCATTTCTTTTATTTGGGATTCCCAATCTCCAAATAAAACATGAAAAACAAAATCCAGAGCTGGGGAATGATGTCGCTAAATATGGAAGGGAGGGTGATAATAATAAAAGCACTTCTGGCAGCACTCCCAATCTACCAATATGCAATAATCTTGGCTCCATCAACTGCTCATAAACAAATGGAGTTAATCCTGAGAGGCTTTCTATGGCAGGGAGGGAAGCAAGAAAACAAAAAATTCAGTTTTGTCAGGTGGGAACAAGTAGTACTACCATATGAACAAGGAGGCTTATCAATACGGCTACTTGGTCTCATGAATGCTACCCTGGGAATGAAAATAATATGGAGACTGATCACAGGAAAAGAGAGCTGGTGGAAAAAAACTCTCGCCTCAAAATACATGGACAACTCTAGGAGAAGTTTGTTGAATGGAAATATCCCATCAAGACAGTGTACTCAAGTCTGGAAGCTCGTAAAAAAGACAATCCCTTTAATGAGCAATCATATTTCTAAAATCCCAGGCAACGGAAAAACAATTTCGATTTGGGATGATAGAATTATGGGGGAAGAACCTTTAAAAACTCACTCAGAACTTGAGGGCATTCAAAAATGGATGAGAGGAAAAGGCCTTAATACACTACACTCAATATCTCTTTGGAATCAGAGAGATTGGCAAGAATGGAAAAACTTAACAATCCCTGCAAATCTGAAAGTGCAATGGGTCAAACTAAGGCAGCTTCTTAAAGGGGCAACACCCATAAGCTATGATGAAGAAGATGACTTCCTTTGGGACCCAAGTGGAGGAAGATACATAGTCAAGACTGGGTACAAAATTTTACAAGATCAACCAAACCAACAAGATTGGGGTCTCTGGAAGACAGTTTGGAAATCTGAAAGTCTGCCTAAGATCAAAATTTTCACCTGGACACTCTTAAAAGGAAAGATCTTAACTAGTGAAAACTTTAAAAAAAGAAGCTTCCAAGGTCCTTCTAGATGTCCAATGTGCTTGCAGGCAGAAGAAACCATACAACATTTATTTCAAGATTGCATTCTAGCCAAAGAGTGTTGACAATAGCTCATAATTCCTCTTGAAATCAATCTAAATTTCGCAAAGCCTTTGCCGAAATTTCTCCAAGTCTAGGAGAAGGCCTACCCGTATACAACTAAGAAGAAAGTGACGATACAGAGGATTTGGAAATGCATTCCAGCAGTTCTTTGTTGGCAAATTTGGTTGATGAGAAACAAAAGCATTTTCAAAAGCCAAACCCCAAGAATAGGGAAACTTCTTTCAAAAACATGGGGTTTAACTTCTGAAATCCTAAATGTTAAAGGAACAACAACATTCTTCAACAAGAAGAGAAATACTGGTTCAACAAAGCCATAATAAATAAAAATGGTCAAAAAGGACAAAAGAAAAACCTTCAGAATGTAGCTGGAAAATGAGATTGAGTGAAGAAGAATTCACAACATGGAAAAAAATAAAAAAAGACATTGCCTTTACTTTGATGGGGCTTCAAAACATAACCCCGGGAAAGCAGGGGCAGGGGGAATCATCCTTGATCCGGATGGGAAAGAAATTGTTACTTATGAATGGGGACTTGGAGGAGTTTCAAACAATAAGGCTGAAGCTTATAGTCCGTTAACAACAATAATAAAAAAATATTGATACAAGACCCCATTATAATAGGAGACTCAACCATAATAATAGAGGCAATGGCTCGAGACAAAAATCCCAGCAATGAATTCATTAATAGAGTATACAGGAGAATCAGGAAGAATTTAGAAGGCTCAGGAGATGTGATTTTTAGACATATGCTGAGAACTCACAATCAACAGGCATATCATTATGCTAACCAAGTAGTTAAAAGAGCTGAAGGGAGAACCTGGAAAACAAAGAGGAATATTACACCTATGTTCCATAAGTCCATCCATAGGATAAGAACCTTTTCAAAAAGAAGAAATAATAAAAAAGACAACAAGATTTCAACAAAAAAAATATCACTGCAAAAACAATAAGATGGTCATGAGACCCCAGAGGAAAAATCAAAGGAAATAAAAAAACATCAAGCGTTTTGGCAGCAAGGATGATTGTGATCAAGCACACATGAAATCCGTAGCAATCCATCTCATCAGGGACAGGGACCGGATAACTTTCAGCCTCTTTAATCACATCTGGAAATGCATTATCTCTCACAGCTCCAATCCCAGGCATACTCGCATGCTTCATTCGCCCCTAATCGCCTCTGCCCTGCTCTAAACGTTTTCGCCCTCACTAAGTTCCCTTTTGACTCCTCTTTAGTGCACTAGTATCACCTATCAACATAAAATCCTAGCGCTCTTGCTCCATCTTCACTCTCTTGTTTTCCATATCATCCACACTCCAAATACTTTCTCAGCCAGTTCTAGGCCAGTCGCATTGCAAAATTACAGTCATCCCTCTCATCCTGCTCACTACTCCACTAGAAAATACCTGCGCCCTTTGTCTACACCCACTCTCTCAGTGCTACCCCTCTCTGTTTGTATTCCATCTCCCTATGATCACCAAGTTACATTCTCTCCAACAAGCAACAAAGACCTTCATTGCAAAAGATTAGAAGGCAGATACAACAGAAGAAGGACCAACTCAGGCAACACAAGGTACATGAAGCACAACAACACAAGGAACAACAAGTAGTTCAAGAGGAAAAAGAAGGAAGCAAATCAAATGGAATTCAACCCCATAGAAAAGGCAACAAGGAATGATGCATGTCCAGCATGCAAAGCGAACAAATTTATGATTAGTAGACTCCAAGAATCGTTGAAAGATATCAGGTCTGAAATGAGAATGGAGTATAGCTATCAGAAGAGGAACATGGAAATTCAGAAAGAAGAGATCATGGCTCTTAAAAATAAATGCAAGCATTTAGAGGAGGCAGTGGCATACTTCAAAACCACCACCATGAGCCAAGAAGGCAAGAACTCTGTTCACTATGACAAGAAGAAACAACCCTCTCAGGAGCAGTCAGTCTACAAACCATGAAAAATTATAAGAAAATCAATGTTATGTAAATTTTCTTTACTAGTAGGTCAATATGTTAGGCAATACTCTAGAATAGCCATAGAAATATATGAATTTTTGAATACAAGCACAGGAGAAGGGACTGCATTCCTAGCACATTCTCAATGCTTAGTTTCCATCTATGCTACAGTCGATTGCAATAGGAGCTTGCTCTAGCCGAACTTTTGGAAATATATCCACTATCCGATCTCGTTAAAAAAAAATAAAAAAATAGATGTAACAGTGACAAGAAAGAAGGGGCGATCGGGGGAAGCTTACCTGGGGCCGTGACCTAAGATGTAACCAGTGGTTCTTCAATAACTATTGTTCCATTGCCTTATGGAGGAAAAGAGGCCTTGTCTATCTGTGAATTATCAATCTGCACTAGAGGAGACTACACATTAACTATAGGTGATTCTTAACCCATTACTTCTTTTGTGGCTAAATATTTTAGACATTGAACGCTCAAGTATCGACTAGGTGACCTACCTTGTGGCAAGCATAACACCTGAAGGGAAGCCTCCAATAGTCGATGATTTGATTCCATGAGTGACCTTGAAAAAGTAATTCAATGTCCTCGAAAAGACCTTCCTTCAAATTGAACTCCACTTGCACCCACACTACTCTGTGATCATGCTTCAAAAAATAATAATCCTTCACACACATGAAACATCCAATTCTATTACCAATTTCTTCTAGGATTTGTAGGTTCTAGAAAATTAGAGGTAAGCCAGACAATAAGGCCGAAACCTACTAAGACCACATCGGTTGGTGTGTTGCATTGAAATCTATGTGCCATCGCTGGAGGGAAGGACCAAAAATGCCTAAGGACCAATCATTGGCTACATTTTTCTCAACCTCCTCCACAAAAGAAAGAATAATGCAAAACCATCCCTAAATCATAATGTGGAATTTGAAGAACATACCCCAAAAAGGGCACCTTATTTTCCTGTAACCAAAACTCAAGTGTAGGAGGGCGCACTACCTTCCTCACAAAATGCCCCACTAATGCTCGTTCTTGGAGAACAAGAATGTCCAAGAGTTGTATGCAATCACCAACATCCATTTTGGCCTACTCTCTACAATGTTTCAAGATAGATTACGAAGAATTTTTGAGACTAGGGTTAATCCCTACAACCTTCACTTTAGAGACTGGAAAGTGCAGCTCTAGGTGCATCGACCAAAGGAATGAGAGAATTACCACCTTTTGACTTGATTTCTTTCCAACGATGTGAAGACTGCATGGAGACTCGATTGTGATGTCAGATCAACGATTCAAAACCAATCTCATTAACTTCAAATTGGGATACAAAAATAGAGTTGCGATGAGGGTTGTCGGGGTCGTAATCCAATGACTCCTCTTCCATATCAAAGACCTAAGGATCATTAACAATCTATAGTGTTAATGATAAGTTCACAGGCCGAAACTATCCCATCGATAGACAATAATAACTTCTTATCACGACACCATAAATGGAATACACATGTCCTCCCGAAAATATAAAAGATGTCGGAAAAAAACGATGACTATTAGAAAAAAAAAGATCGAAACAAGGTTTGGCACCACGAACTGAAGCGCTCCTTCACCATCTTGTGACTACAATAATATTCGTAGACATGAAACCATTACAACAATGTTTATCATCATCATGTCACTTGTAAAGAATTGAACTTGGGTGGGGAAGATAACAACCATCCTGCCCAACAACCTAAGACAATTCCAATTGACAACTATTATTTATATTTTATATATGAATCATTGTTATTTAAATTTATTTTAATGTGATATGTATATTATGATTTTTCCAAAAAAATATTTACAATTTTATTAACTAGTCTATATCCATCTTAACTCCAAATCTACCAAGCACCGATAGGGATCAAATCTTTTATGTGCAAATCTCTTTTAAAGTGAAAAGAGATATGATCTCTCTTAAAACTTGGTAAATCCAAATTTAAGATGGATCTAGACTAGTCTTTCCCCCTTTAAATAGGTTATATTCCACATGAATACCATGGTTAAAGACCATGAGTCAATAGTTATTTTTTATTTTTGTTTACATAACATAACAAGACATGGCAATACATTACACCATCTTTTCCATATTGGGTTGGAAAGGGCTGAAAAGTGCCTCTAGATGTAATACAAATAAAAGTATTGCGTCGATAGTGTTAGGCCCCTATAATACTAGTGATTCCCCCATTACTATTGTCATTGTATCCCTTATTGTTATTATTGTGCCCTATTGTCCCCGTAATATTATTAGTATGCCCCATAGAAATCCACTATTGTTATTTGTGTGCCCTTATGTTATTACTGTTATGTCGGCTTGACTATATTGTGACCCTTAGACTCCTATATATAGAAGAGAGGTTTAGTCATTTGTATCATCCAAGAATTGTTCATTTGTGTAATGTAAAGGAGGTTGCCCCCTTGAAGAGGCTGAATTCTAAGGCGTTGATTTATCTTTTCTATCTTTTTGTGAGTTGGTTTCCTAACATTTGGTATCAGAGCTTTGGATTCTAGGGTTTTGCTGCTCCAAACAAGCCATTCTGGCATTTTCGCTATAATTTTTTTTTTCCTATGACGTTTCAGAAGCTACAAAAAAAACCCATTTGAGCCGAAATCGTTCTGAACTTCGGGTCCAAATTTCAGAGCTTGTCTCGCTATATTTGCGGAGATATGATTTGAGGAAGTTAGGGTTTTTGCAGACTCCCGAATTACATTCCAAACAGGTGACCTGGGGAAAATCGTCATAACTTTTGTTTTGAGCATCAGATTGAAATTTTGTAAGAAGTTTCAAAAATAGGACGGCCTGTAGTTTTCTGTGTATCAGTTTCAGGTACTAAGGTTGAAACAGTGACATGTGGAACATCGTACAAGTTCGCTCTACTGAACTAGTCTATAATCAGGTCATTGTGGGAGATTTGGCATAACTCTTCCTTGGAGAATCCAATCTTGATCAGACTTGCAGGGTTAGAAAGAGGACTCAAAGGGCTACCGCAGGACGAGATTTTAGATATTTGAGATCCACGGTTATAGAGATACAACAGATTCAATATCGAGCTCTTACAAAGTGAATAAAAGGTGTGTATTTTTTTTTTTTTTTAATTTTGCATAAGATTGGTTTGAAAAATTAGTCTGAAGGAATTCAAAGGGAATAGTGAAGAATTATTAGCATTAATTAATGCCTCGAAGAAAGAAAATGGAAACACCTAGTAAGCAACCTAAAAGCTCTAGCATGACTCATGAAGAAGAGAAAGAAATGCAGCATGATATATCAAAATTACAAGACCAAGTACCACAAATTTCACTCTCACTAAAGGTAAATGAAGCCAAGATGAATGGTGTGGAAGCTAATATGAATGCCATGCAAGTTAAGATGGATGGCGTGGAAGCTAAGATGAATGGAATGGACTCTCAGATGAATGACATGGACGATGAGATGGAAGAATTGAAGATAAATTTGAATAAGTTGCAACAAGAAATGGTCACCAATGGTGAAAGGGTAGTAAAGGAAACTCATGATGATAACAAAAGAAATGTTAATCATGATTTCATAAACTCTAATGTTGGATTGAAGATCCACCATGTTCCAAAAATCGATATGAGGAAGTTTGATGGCAAGGATCCCGGAACATGGATACTTCAGATGGAGCAAGTTTTCGATCTCCATAATGTGCAAAACACACAAAAGGTACGTATTGCAACTTTATATTTGGAACCAAATCAGTTTGTATGGTATCGATGGCTTTGCTCTCGTAAACAAATTGTCGCTTGGGCAATTTTTACGGAAGAAATGATAGCACATTATGAGGGTACAAAAAGCAATACCTTTTTTAGCCAATTGATACATCTCAAACAAAAGGGTTCAATGATGGAGCACATTGAGGACTTCCAAAAATTGAACATAAGGGTAAAAGATATTCCAGAGGAGCATAGGATTGATGTGTTCATAGGAACTTTAAAGGATAATATCCAACATGAGGTTCGCCTTTGGGAACCTGATTCATTGGAGAAGGCATTCAGGTTAGCAAGAAAAATGGAAAGAAAAATTATGGCAACTAGGAAGCCTACCACTCACAACTATAAAGATGGAAGTGTTGTTTCCCCTAGCCTTCCACAACCTACAAGGTTGACACCACAACAATTGGAAGAAAAAAGAGAAAAATGGTTTTGTTACAGTTGTGATAACAAATACACTAAAGGTCATAAGTGTGCTGAGAAGAAATTATTCTACATAGATTGTGAAGAGGAGGAAGAAAAGGAACAAGAAATGTTAAAAGAAGAGGATATACTCCAGGAACAAACCCTAGATAAAGAAGAAATGAATCCGACCATATCTTGTAATGCATTGGCTGGAATTACCACTCCTCAAACTATCAAGATAGAAGGACATATCAAGAAGAAAAAGGTAATAGTGTTGATTGATTCAGGAAGTACCCATAATTTTATTCATTGTAAGATAGCAAATGAATTGAATTGCTTCCTATATCCAGCACCAAAGTGTCAAGTGATGGTTGCAAGTGGAGGAACCATAAATTTCTCTAGAAAGTGCCATAATATCAAGCTATCCATGGGAGAATATGTATTGAATAGCCCAATGCTTTCCATTCCAATGGGTGGTGCTGATGTTGTACTAGGAGTCCAATGGCTACAATCCTTGGGTACAATAGCTTTTAATTTTCAAGAACTTTTCATGAAATTTTGTGCGAAAGGAAAGGAAGTTGAATTAAGGGGTATTGCAGGGAAACTGGGAAAGATAATAAGCTCTAACGGTATGACAAAGCTTCTAAAGAAGGAACAACGAGGTGTAATTGCACAATTATGTTCGCTAGAGGTTCCCACATCGAAATCATCTATTTCTCCAGATCTCCAAAAAGTCTTGGACAATCATTCCAAGGTATTTGAGACTCCCAAAGGTCTCCCACCTATTCGTGATCATGATCATGCTATTCATTTGATTCTAGGAAGTGTTCCTCCAAACATCAGGTTGTACAGATATCCCTATGCCCAAAAGAGTGAAATTGAACGTATGGTTGTAGAAATGCTAGAGGCTGGTATAATTCAACCTAGTCAAAGTTCTTTCTTTGCTCCAGTAGTATTGGTGCACAAGAAGGATGGATCATGGCGCATGTGCCCGGATTATAGGGAGCTCAACAAGCTCACTATTAAAGGTAAATTTCCCATTCCTGTCATTGATGAATTATTGGATGAATTGCATGGATCAATTTACTTCACCAAGTTGGATCTTCGTTCAGGATATCATCAAATCAGAATGAAGACTGAAGACATTCCGAAAACAACATTTAAAACTCATGAGGGTCATTATGAATTTTTGGTCATGCCTTTTGGCCTTACTAATGCACCTTCTACATTTCAAGGTTTGATGAATTCCATTTTCAAACCCTTCCTTAGAAAATTTGTGTTAGTATTTTTTGATGATATACTAATCTACAGCAAGTCTTGGAAGGATCATGTTGAACATGTTGACAGGGTGCTCAAACTATTGGAGGAGAAACAATTATATGCAAAAAGCTCCAAATGCTTCTTTGGAGTACAAGAGGTGGAGTATCTGGGTCATATTGTATCTCATGAAGGTGTTAAGGTAGACCCTAGCAAAATTAAAGCCATTAAGGGAAAATCCCCACATCCATAAAGCATATGCGAGGATTTCTTGGGTTGACAGGGTATTATCGCAAGTTTGTTAAGAATTATGGGAAAATAGCAGCACCTCTAACAACATTATTGAAGAAAGATGCATTTTCATGGACTCTAGAAGCAATAAAGGCCTTCGAACATCTTAAAGAGGCAATGTGCCAAGCACCAGTCTTAGCTATGCCGGACTTTACAAAAACCTTTATTGTGGAGTGTGATGCTTCAGGGAATGGAATTGATGTTGTTTTAATGCAAGATGAAAGACCCATTGCTTTCGAAAATCGTCCAATCAAGGGAAAGTATTTACAAAAAGCTATTTATGAGAAGGAAATGTTGGCCATACTATATGCACTTAAGAAATGCCAACCCTACCTAATGGGAATACACTTCAAGGTAAAAAGGGATCATGATAGTCTTAAATACTTTAGAACAAATATTATCCTCTGAAGAGCAACAAAAATGGGTCACAAAGATGTTGGGTTATGACTTTGAAATCATCTACAAAAAAGGGAAGCAAAATGTTGTGGCAGATGCACTCTCAAGAAAGGATGAGGATGTGGAAGCATTGTTGTGCACCATTTCTATTATCCAACCAGATTGGATAAACGAAGCAAGGGAGGAATGGAAGAATGACGAAGAAGTGTGGGCACTCATTTGAAAGTTACAACAAGATCCCAGTACATCTAATACATTTAGCTCAAAAAATGATTCGTTATGGTACAAAGATCGCTTATACCTAAAGAATTCCAAACTCAAACAAAATATTCTTATGGAATTGCACACTTCTCCCTTAGGAGGGCACTCAGGATTTTTAAAAACTTACCACAGGGTTAAGAAGGAATTTTTTTGGGATTGCCTTAAATCGGATATTCAAAAGTTTGTGGCGGAATGTTTGGTTTTCCGACAAAATAAAGTTGAAACAATTAAGACCCCAGGTCTATTACAACCTTTATCCATTCCAAGCCAACGTTGGGAGGAGGTTTCAATGGATTTTATCATAGGTTTACCCAAGTCCGAAGGAGAGAGTGTCATCATGGTGGTAGTTGACAGATTTACCAAGTATGCACACTTTTGTGCATTATCACATCCATTTAAAGCCAATACAGTTTCTACTACATTTATGGAAACAATTCATAAGCTACATGGAAACCCAAAGATTATTGTAAGCGACAGAGATCCCATTTTCACTGGAAATTTTTGGACATAATTATTTTCTTGTCTCGATACTCAGTTAGCTCATAGCTCATCTTATCATCCTCAATCTGATGGGCAAGGTGAGATGGTAAACAAATGTTTGGAAGGATATCTTCGTTGCTTTGTATCTGATAAATAGACACAATGGGTCAAATGGTTGTCTCTGGCTGAATGGTGGTATAACATTTCCTTCCACACTGCAGCAAAAATGACTCCATTTATGGCACTTTATGGATATCATCCACCATCCATCACATCTTATTTAAGAGAAAATTCTAAGGTTCAAGCAGTGGAACATCACATCGAACATCAACAACAAGTTCTCCAACTCTTAAAGGATAACCTCACGTTGGCGCAGAATAGAATGAAACAACAGGCAGATCAACATCGCAGCGAAAAAAGTTTTGATGTAGGTGACTGGGTATTCCTACGGCTACAACCATATAAACAAATGTCCCTCAAACGAGCTAAGAAGGATAATAAATTATCACCAAAGTATTATGGTCCGTACAAGGTGTTGCAAAATATTGGTACTATGACATACAAATTGGAGCTTCCTGCAGCTTCTCGAGTGCACCCAATTTTCCATGTTTCATGTTTAAAGAAGGTTATAGGTGACAAGCTCCCAGTTCAAACAATATTGCCAGAACTTGACGATGAAGGAAAATCATATTGGAACCGGAAGCAGTCATAGAAACAAGAACTCGACAGCTACGAAATCGATCAATTTCAGAGTATCTCATCAAGTGGAAGAACTTATCCACTAAAGATTCCACATGGGAGGATGAGAATTTTATACAGAAGCATCTAGAACTACTCAAGCGTTGAGGACAACGTTTTTCGGAAGGAGAGGGGCATGTTAGGCCCCTATAATACTAGTGATTCCCACATTACTATTGTCATTGTATCCCTTATTGTTATTATTATCCCCATATTGTTATTAGTATACCCCATAAAAACCCACTATTGTTATTTTTGTGCCCTTACGTTATTACTGTTATGTCGGCTTGATTATATTGTGACCCCTTAGAATCCTATATATAGAAGGGAGGTTTAGTCATTTGTATAATCCAAGAATTGCTCATTTGTGTAATGTAAAGGAGGTTGCCCCCTCGAAGAGGCTGAATTCTAAGGTGTTGATCTATCTTTTCTATCTTTTTGTGAGCTGGTTTCCTAACAAATAGGCGCTCTCTAGCTGAGTGTGGTAGAGATGTTGTAATATAATGTCCAGTAAACATTTTGGCTCAGTCAAAATAAAAAAAATAAAAGATAACCCTGTGTTAAAATACACATAACTTTAAACTAAAATAATAAAAATAAACATTCTACATTATTATTATTATTATTTTCATTAAATTTTGTTGGGTAGTTAGTTAAGATAAACTTGACTTTGTGAAGTTATAGGTGGTTTTTGAGCTCCAAGTTTATGAGAACCCATGGTATTGACCCATGATATTCATGTGGAATATAACCTATTTAAAGGGGGAAGTTAAACCGGCCTAGATCCATGGTAACTCCAAATTACCAAGTGCGAGAGGGATCAAATCTTTTTTCACTTTAAAAGAGGTTTGCATCTCAAGGGATTTGATCCCTCTCTTGATAGATTCAGAGTTAAGATGGATCTAAGAATAAATTGAATTGAATTAATTTACTATTTTTATTGCCCATTTAATTGAAACAAAACTATTTTTTTATTATTCATTTAACATTTCTTTATTTTTTTTCTAGGTTTATAAAACATTTCTCAATGTAATAAATAAAAAACATTTCTCAATAAAATAAATCAAAACCCTTAAGCCCCCAGGGTTGTTAATTCAAGTGGTCTAGATCCTTTGAAGTTCTTTGATATTGTTGCTAGTTGTTGCTAAGCAAGGGTTAGACTCTCTTTGATACCCTTATCAACAAAGTTCATCAAAACCTTACATTAAACAAAATTATAATTTTTAACCGACCTAGATGTATCTTAAATTTGGATCTACTGGGTTCAGAGAGGGATCAAGTACATAGTTAAGATGGATCTAAGATGATACTCTTGCATTCCATAGATCTATCTTAAATCCGAATCTACCAGGTTCAAAGACGGATCAAGTACATGGTTAAGATGGATCTAAGATGATACTCTTGCATTCCATAGATAAATCTTAAATCCAAATCTACTACCAAAAAAATCAATTACAAAATTAAAATAGATCTAAACTAATATAGTACATTCCCTAATACATTTCATAATAATTTCACTATTTAATATTTTATAATTAATATTAATATTATTAATTTTATTTTTATATTTTTATAATTATATACCATAATCAAATATAATAAACAATATAATATAATACCATGGGCTTATAAATCACAATAATTTTATAATTTAATTTTACTTTATCTTTCTAAAATACTATTACTGGTTTCTTCTATGGTATTTATCGTTCCGGATGAATATTCGCATACTCTAGTGGGGGGCGACAAAAGCTTAAGCTCCTTGGCCTATGATCACATACGGAAGTGGGCATATGACCACTTACTAAAGTGAGCCATATTGTATATATCGTTAAAGCCCAAATCCTTCAAATTTATAATGGCTAAATTGCATCTCTGTTTCAAGATCCATGAGCCGCTCTCTCTGCCATTCGCACCATTAACACGAGAAGGGCAGAGATAATTCATTGAAGTACAACAGGTAAATGGCTGATAGTAATGCCGAGCATCGGATGCCAACCAACATGAAGTTTCGGGAGCCTCTCCTTCTGCGGTACCTCGTCAAAACCCTGGAGTCCTTGTAAGTATACCATCCCTCTTCGTTAATGTGTCCTTTTCTCAGAATTGCTAATGAACGCTAGGCAATTCCATGGCCCAAAATGAAAATTTACATATCTAAAACGAATACCCAAAATTCTTAAATCCGGAAAACTACTGGAACCCTTGAATCAGCAAATCAAAAGAAGTTTACCACCAAAACCCTAACAATTGATTGTGGGTTGTGCCTTTTTTCTTTATTTCTTCATCCCATTTGATCAATGGGGCCGTTAAGATTCTTTAACGTTAAAACCTGGATATGGTCTTGATCAACGCATTAAGCAAACCCTGTAGTAGCCTCGCTGGAGTGCATTCCTGTCAGAGTTAGGGAATGAGGCGACTCCATGGCAATTGTGCCAGTTACAATCTTAGGTGAGCCTACCGTGGCTTTAGAATTACGCTATCAAACGCTCTGCCAATATTTAAGATTGGTAAGTCTAGGAATCTAACCCACGAGCTGCCCTCACTCGCCAGTAGGCTGCTTCTACCTCTTCTGAAGTATATGCCGGTTTCATGAGGCATAATCTTGTTCGATGGTTACATCCAACAGCCACAATTCAAACCTAAATTATGGTCTGAATCCTCTTTTTGTTAAAGGATATCCCTTAAGCGTTCTCTTACTGCGGAGGTTTTCTTTGGTGATTTCACGGGTGTAGATGTTTTGGCCTCAGTAATGTAGGATTATGTCCAATTTGTTTAGAAAAGCTAATATGGGCTGTGATTTTGATGGTTGTCGTGACGGTTCTGGTATATTTTCATATACTATGATTGGGTTCACTGACATTGAACTAGAACGGATCCTGGGGCCTTGAAATAAGGCTGATCGCTTTGAATTGTTCACACACAACATTGGTTGCCAAAGATGCGTTGCGTATGGTTTATTATGACTTAACCTCTGGTGTTTACATGCACGTGCAATGCACACCAACAGTGAACTGTATCTGCGTACGAAGAAAAGGTCACAATCATCTCATGAACTAATCATAACTCTGTTATTTGCCTTGATAAAAAGACTACCATCAACTGTTCGATTTATCAAAGCACATTGCAACCAATGAGGAAGTCTGTCCAGCGTACAAAACATGCACTGATACACCTGGAAAAATTGATCATATAAACGGTAGGAAAGATGATTGAAGCAATGCAATTGTCTGTTCCATTATAGCAGGAAAGATGATTGGAGCAATGCAAATAGCTGTTTGATTCATCTGCCTGTATAACTGTCCATGATGAGAGTACATAATCATTGACATTATTCCTCTTCTATGTAATATCCCCTGACAA
Organism: Pinus tabuliformis; assembly: GCA_031772625.1. Lineage (NCBI taxonomy): Eukaryota > Viridiplantae > Streptophyta > Pinopsida > Pinales > Pinaceae > Pinus > Pinus tabuliformis. Next base: position 792,204,119 of record CM062814.1, read on the forward strand.
CCTGATTATTCTTTTCTGTTAGACAGTCTCGATTTTCTTCTGCCTGTAACTCCCATGACAGTCAGAGTCTCTTTCGCAGTCTTACATCCTATTTCATTCTATTTTATCTGTCAGCTTATTATCCCCGATGCTTATATATATTCATGCCATATAACCGTCTAGAAATGGGAAAGTATCATTGTTTCTACTGAATTGCTAAAATGGCTGATAATCACAAGAGATGGGGGGTTATTATGGTGCCAGCATTTTTTCTGTTTTGGCGCTCTTTTCTATGCTTGACAGTGTTGGTTTCTCAAGGTTTTTCCTGTTATTTTTTCCTTTTAATTTGTGCTGACAAAAGGTATATCTGTTCTTCTTGAACTGTTAAATATGAGCAGAGCACATTTTTTTTGATATTTATAGAAAGAACTGGGCGGCCCTTCTGGATTTGGACACTTCGTCATTGTGCCTAGTTCTTGAATCGGAGAGCAAACGTTATCTCTATCTCATCTGGCTTGTGATGTACTCCTGTTTCTGGGTACCTTAAAAAAATGCAATTTCTGTGTGAATTTCAACTTTTGATGCCATTCAAGTCAAGAAAAAAAGGAAGTGATGCATGACATTCAAGAACTCATGCAAATAACCAGGGATACTAAATGTATGCCATGCAAATGCTCATAAGTATACCGGAGTAAAAAGATGATAATTATTATAAATAGACAGTGAACACAGAAGGCACTTGTCCTTATGAAAGATTTACCGACTGCAGATGTTGGATGTTCCACCCAATTGTATGCTCTATTACACACTCTACAACATGCCACCCCCTAGATAAGGCTATGATACCACAAGGATGGATGCCTAGACCAACTCTATCTCTCACAGGTGGCCAGCTCTCAAGATTTCTTCTTATACACAGCAGTCACATTTGCACAATTACTTAACTAGTCCCATGCCAATCTCGACTTTTAGATCTCTTTCCCCGTCAGCTTGCACAATCCAAGGAAATGAATCCCCTTTTCTGCAATGCTCTCTCAGGCTATTTTATTTCCCTCAAGGGATCCAATGCTACTGGTCAGGAAATCTCAATACAAGAAGCTACAGAGACTCTCAGCCATGGACAGTTTTATCAGCAATGCCAATGCATACTGGCACTTAGACATCTTCTCATGCTGGAATTTACAAGTATTAACACAGCCAACAACAATGGCTCTTAGCTGTAGAATTCTTCTTCTCCCTCTAGAAGGCAGAACCACAAAATGAATGACAATAATGAAGAATGAACCCCCAGGCCCCAACAAGCCAAAATTGTGAAGGCTAAATATACATGATCTCATAATGCCACATGGCTTTACGAAGAAGCTCACATGCCCACCTTTTCTCAACTAATTCAAATATGGGTATAATAAAATAAAAAAGGTCTAGCCTATCTAGCCATCCTCCTCTTATGGGACCATAGCCCCTTATAACTATTGTTTTTGTCTGTCTACAGTTGATGAGGTATTTTATTAATAATATTTGAGACCATTACAGAGTTAGGTTCTGCGGCCTTTCATAACGTCCAAATTTACACTATTACACTGGAAATTAGAACCCAGGGTATTACATGGCTATCAATTTTTTAATATTTTCTTATACTGCAATATTTTATTCTCTTTAGTTTATTGTCCATTTTCCTGCTTGTTTGTATAGGGATGTATTATATTTTTGCTCACATTCTAATATTTTACATCTTTCATGTTAGGAATCAATGCCAAAAGTGTCCTTGAAACTTATATCTCTTTGTGGAATGCTAGGACGGAAGCAGATCCTTCATTGGTGGCAAATTATGTGGTGGCATTACTGAAAAACAATAAGCCCGCGGAGGAGTTGCAAAAGATCTGCGTTACTCAACTTCATGAGTTCCTTGGGGATAGTATGCACTATTATCTGTTTTCTCTTTAAGATTTCAACTTTTTTTGTGCTTATTATTTATTTAGAATTTCTGAAGTTATATCTGAACTTTTAGACCAGAAATATTTGCATTGGCTATATATGTGTATTTTGTGATTTTTTTGATGACTCAAATGGCTTGAAAAGTGTTTGTATAGAGGGTTGTTCCTTTTTCATTCCCTACTTCACTTAAAGCATAAAACTTTGATAAATTTCTGGATGTTTTGAGTTTTAAACGGCAGTATTCATTCTATTGGTCAATCAAGAATCCAAATAGTGTTTTGGCTGCTGAACCCCTAGTAATATTTTGCAATATGAGTTCAATCATTAATGTGTCACTGAAATTTAGTTTTTAGAAACTACTGGCAGGTCTATGAAGTGCGTTTTTTTAGCCCCTTCTTTGCCCATAGGTCATGGTAATTGATCAGTTATCCGACAGATCGAAGTATGATTATTTACTTGAAATTTTAAAATGAGAATTGTGGCTTAGTGAACTGTGGACTAGTAGGGGAATTATTATTGTTAATTTCCTTCACTTGGAAGTTGGTACAGAGAGCAATGGTTGGGAATGTAAAAGGTAACTCTTAAGAGGAAGAGTGTATTGTGCACTTAACAGTAATCTACTAAAAGCCTCTCTTGAGTCGTTCTAGGACAATTCTCCCACTATCAACTGTCAGCAGAGATGATAATTTTCTGTGAATGTGGCTGTGTGTTTATGCATATTTTTTGGACATAAAAGTGCCTACTCTATTTTCTGGATGCAAGGGGTTCCCTCCATAACATCCACAAATGTTTGCAGTGTTATTGTTTCCAAAAGCTTTCAGCTTCTCCCTTGTCAATTACCTTTCATAGCTTCTATGCCAACAGTAATGGAATACAAAGTTTAGTGGAAAATGGCTATTTTTATAGTAGATAATGAAACTACCTTATCAGCCAGCTCCTGCAGGTGTTGACATCCTTTCCTTTGCTTTAGCATTGACAGTTTCTTGTAATTTTTTTTATATCTTCTTTTGCCCAGGCTTTTAGCTTCTAGCTATACTCTTCGTTCATTGTCTTTCCTACTTTCAGAAATCATTCAGAAGTTGTTTTTGCACCCCCACATTCTATTTATGCTGGATGTATTTGTTTAGTCCAATTGACCTATTCGTGATCATTTGTTGGAGGGCAATGAAATTATCTGATTTTATGTTATGGTAGTTGGTGAACCCTGGAAAATGTCGGCAAAATTTGGTTGGAAGGACAAGGAGGTTTGATAATGAAATTAGTGGGGAGAGAGAGAGAGATTAATGTGGATGGAATTCACACCATGGGAATATGTTTTCGTGCATATGTTGATTTGTAATGGTGGATTAGAAGATAATATTAATAATAGAATAAAACTGTAGGAGGAAAGCCTTGGATTATAGAACGACAAATTGCATTAAGAGAAGAGAAAGCTTAGCAGGAGTAGTTTTCACTTATTTGGAAACAGGTAAAAATCATTTGTTAGGGAGAAAAACGATGCCAGCAATTTTACTGGACTGTCCTTTTAGGGGGACTAGCATTGACAGTTTCTTGTACTTTTTTTTTATATCTTCTTTTGCCCAGGGTTTTAGCTTCTAGCTATACTCTTCGTTCATTGTCTTTCCTACTTTCAGAATTCATTCAGCAGTTGCTTTTGTGCACCCCCACATTCTATTTACGCTGGATGTATTTGTTTAGTCCAATTGACCTATTTGTGATCATTTTTTGGACGCCAACAAAATTATCTGATTTTATGTTATGGTAGTTGGTGAACCCTGGAAAATGTCGGTAAAATTTGGTTGGAAGGACAAGGAGGTTTGATAGTGAAATTAGTGGAGAGAGAGAGAGAGAGATTAATGTGGATGGAATTAACACAATGGGAATATGTTTTCGTGCATGTGATTCTCAGTTTCTAATTGTATATGTTGATTTGTAATGGTGGATTAGAAGATTCTATTAATAATAGAATAAAACTGTAGGAGGAAAGCCTTAGATTATAGAACGGCAAATTGCATTAAGAGAAGAGAAAGTTTAGCAGGAGTAGTTTTCACTTATTTGGAAACAGGTGTAAAAATCATTTGTTAGGGAGAAAAACGATGCCAGCAATTTTACTGGACTATCCTTTTAGGGGGATGCATGTTTGAGTGTATCTTTACCACTCCATGACCAAGCATTGAGTTTTAATACTTCACTAACAAAAATAATACATCTTAGATGTTGGTACAGTTATGTGCCTTAAAAGTCTTAATTTGTGTGCAATGGAACACTTTTTATATAGATACAAAACTGAATGTTTTCTGCAGCGAATGGTTTCATTTTTTATTTTCATTTTATGAGGAGCCGTCTGCAGCTAATGCAACATGAAGAGTCATCTACTTGTACAGTGTGGTTCTCTAGTATATGGCTATGGTTTTTTCTAATGTCTGATTGGTTCATTCATCTGCAAATAGGACCTGAACTTATCCTGTATGTGAACACTATCTAGAATGTAAAAGAATGCTTTAGGCTTTTAGCTCCATTAAGCATTTCAGAGCAGCATGTGGCAGATTAGAATGTTGTGAAGTTGGACAGAAGTAAGTCTTTATTTGGTGGACAGCTCTGATGAATATCAAGTTACCCAACTCCTATATTCCATTCTAGTTTTGCAGCTTTTTTGGACCTTTATGAATATCTTAACTACCACAACTTATAGCACTTCTATTGTACTGCCATCACATCCTATACTCTTTCTTTTAGCTTTTTAAAGCTTTAGCTTTGTTTAGGTAAACATTTAATGGATAGGCTCCGACCTGCTCTTAGATCTTATTATATTTCTGCTTTTAGCATTGTTCTAGGATGTCTTGGCACACCCACTTTGTACCAACATTGGATGTACTATCTTTAGTACCTTTGACCTACTTTTGTGGTTTCTTGTTGGATGTTAATAAAATTCTAGTACATTATCTTTTCTTATGAAGTCTCAAATAAGTTAATAACTCAAATTTTGGTGTATATGTGCAGACACCAAGTCTTTTGTCACAAAACTGTTTCATGCACTGGAAGATAGCACAATTCTGGCATCTGTGGATGATATAGAATGTAGGAATCCTGTAGATGCCACTACTACTATTGTTCCTGGTGACTCTGCAGATATGAGTTCATCTCTTCAGAATGAGAGACTTCCTAGTGCTATTGTTGGTGCTTTTTCTGAACATGATGAACAAGAGGGAAGTAATGATGAAGATGATGATCGAAACCCTAAACACACAAGGCGAATCGTTGACTCTCCATCATTTACACAAGGTGAAGATTTAAGAGGTATTTGCAACAAGAGGGCCAGGCCTGCTAGTGATGATCAGTCAGTGCTGGAGAGCGAGAAGGAGATTTCCAAACAGTGTAGGGATTCAACACTGTTACACACAGATAGAGAAGGATCCAGAAAATACCATAAAGCTCGTCATGGATCTGCAATCTTTTCCCGATCTACTGTGGATGGAGATCAGAAAAGAGGAAGCCAGACAATGTGTAATGAAGCTGTTGCACCTGGTTTTGATAGTGTAAATGGTCCTATTCATCTTCCTCGTGGACAAGGAAGGGGTGTAAATACTGGTCTCTGGGGTATACATGATTCGAGGTTTCCTTCTTATGAGACTCTTGATTTTCCATCTGCCGTGCCTGTTAGATCAAGTGTGACAAATCTGTACCCTGGCAGAGCGATTATCAATCATGGAAAAGCTGCAAATCCACCTTGGGTTCCTTTTGCATCGTTGCCTGGAATGACTAATGGGGGCCTAGAGCAGCCACGCCTATTGTATACTGGATTGCAAGGGCATGGGTTGTCCTTAAATTCTACGATTGGAATTGGCATGGGTATAGGGCATCACAGGTGTAGAGACTTTGAAGAGCGTGGTTTTTGTTTAAGAGGGGACATGTGCCCAATGGAGCATGGAGCAAACAGGATTGTTGTTGATGATTTTCAGGTGTTACAAACAAATAAATAGCTGCATTTCTGATTAATATGTGTACTGTCTAACTTTATAAAAACATTCACGAATAGACACATGCAGTCCTGTTGTTAGAGCAATAAAATTGAGGAGTATGCTTTTGTTTTGTTGCTTTTGATCAAGTCTCAAAGGCAATAATTAAACATTGATTTTGATTGTTGTGCTTCTGATGACAGAGCCTCTCAAAATTGAATCTTTCAGTACCAATTCCAAGCAGGAGGTTGATGGGGATGGGAACTGGCACAGGGGGTGGACCTTCAGCTGCTGTCATTTCTATCTCAGCAGGTTCAGCCAAGAAAAATTCTTATGATAAGAATATTAGTTATGGAGATTCTGTGCGCGTGAATGCTTCTCCTACTAGCACTGTGGGGATAGACCCTGATTTATATGACCCAGATCAACCTTTCTTGAACGATGGTCATCCAGATGCATCATCTCTCCTCAGGAAGCTTCCTTCTCTCAGGAAAGGAGAGGATGAGCATTTATCAGATGGTAATCCACCTGACAGGCCTAACCATGAAATTTCTGACATTGGTGTCAACATAAGGCCTTAGAGGTGTGTCACTTCAGCTGGAATCTCTCAGAATAAAGTCTCATCTGTATGGGATCGTATTGGTCCTCGGGAACCAGAGGTAGGTGGAGCTTTGCAACATGGAAAACAGACAAATAAAGAATTATATGATGGTCAACACTCCTACAATAATGGAGAAAAGCGAGGTAATGAAACTTCTGATGAACACAGTGAGTCTAAAGGTATCGGCACCATTGCGCGACACAGAAAAACTAGAAGAACTGGCACATATGGAGTGCAGGCGGACACAGGCTCAGATTCATCCAAACATCCTGAAAGTGTTGGCCATGTAACTCATAGAAATGTGGTCCAAAGAAGTAGACAAGGGAACCAGAAGGCACAACGCACACTATTTGTATCTTGTATTCCTCCCCAAAACAACAAAGCAGAATTGCTGCTATCTCATTTTAAGAAATTTGGGGAGGTTCTTGGTATTTATATTCCACCAAACACTGACAGGGCTTTTGTGCAATATTCTAGTCGAAAAGAAGCTGAGGGGGCTCTCACTTCAACAGATGCTGTCATGGGGAACCGGTTCATCAAATTGGCATGGGCCAGGTGGGATAGCACAATGGAACTAGAGAAGACTAATACAACCTTAGCATCTCCTGGCAAGACTTCCAATGCAATGGCTGTTGCCATTCCAGTCTCGCCAATGCTGAAGCAAAGCATTAGTAACTCTGTTCTGCCATTCAGTCCTCGAAATTCAACATCTGAAGCAATTAACGCTGATACCCGTTCTGTTAAACTTATGCCAACAAATGAGTCAAGATCTTCAACAATTTCTACTGTTAATAAGCAGGAAACTCTAGAATCTCTGAAGCTGCTTCGTCAAAAACAGGAAACGTTGGCCCAAAAAAGGGAAAATTTTCGCCGTCATCTGGAAAAACTAGCAAAACAGGTCTATTACTAAATATTTGCTGCTAGACATTAATAGTTTTCAAACAATTGATAGTATTAACAACACTTTTGCCTTGTTTTTATTATTCTAAAGCCTAGAATGTTTGGAGATCCCTGCAGGGTGTAGGTACTAGAGTGGAACTTTCTGATAAAAATCTGGCTGTCAAGCGGCAGAAAACAGAGGAGGTTGTTGCAGGTTCAAATAATCCACACTCTCTGAACATTGAGCTAGAACCTGGACCTGTTGATATGATAAGAAATGAGAAAGCAGATAGCAAACACACCTCTGAAGGGGTTTTAAAACAAATTTCAGGTTCAAATCCATTATCACCTGCAGTAATATCACACCCATTGCCAAAGATTTCAAAACTATCTTTAGTTTCACCCTCAGGGCCACTTTCAGGGCCAAGGTTCACTCCAAATCGATTTAAGTTAGATAATCGCCCAACAGCATTGAGAATTCTTCCACCTCTACCTCATGGTCTCTTGGATGTAAGTATAATTCTCTCCTTCAAGTTTTATGTTTCAAGTTCTTTGATTGAGAGCTCTAAATACATGCTTATACTTGTTGACAGATTAGTGCATTGAAAGAACATTTTGCATTATTTGGTGATGTCTCTGCTGTGGAAGTAGAAGATGCTAAAAGCCAATGTGATCAAGCTTCAAAGATTTTAGAAACATGTGTTGTACGTGTTACTTATGTTACACGCCGGGCAGCTGAAAGAGCTTTTATTGAAGGTAGATGTTGGCAGGGGCAAAACTTGCAGCTGGCATGGGTGATGGCTTCCAACACCATAAACCACGAATTTAGAAAGAATACAGCATATCAAAATTCAAAAGGGAATTCTACAAAGGGAGATCTAATTGAAGTGGATACTGTGGGAGGACAAACTGTTACAAGGGATGATCCTACTAATACAGACATAAATGTTGCTGAAAGCTGCCCCACTGAGAGTGAGCAAAACGTAAAGGCATTAGTTTAAAAGGGAAGAAGTTTGACCCTGTATGCTACATAGATGTCTCCTGTGCGGTAACAAGCAAATGAAGCAGCTGAATTGGGTAGCAGCAGCACTGATGGAACTAGAGCTCAAATCAAGTTGTCAAATTTTGATGCCTTTTTCAAATCACACAGTTTCTTCTAACATGGTGAGTTGATTCAGCTCTTATAGTACAGTGCTGACAGATTGAGGACCCAGCCCTGCAAAAGAATATGTACATTTAATGGGTGCTGCATTGCATATAGTGTTCAAGAATTTTTTTAATTTTTTTTAATATGCAAATTGAACAGCTTAACTTGCAGGTGTAGATTTTCTGAGGCACGACATAGTGTTGATCTATTCTATAGTTTAAACGCCTTGTTCTAAATTCTGCACAGTTCAGCTGTCCAAGCTGCTGTCATCATTTTACTTGCAAAGTTGTAAATTTTACACAGGTCATTTTGTAAGCTAATAGTTGCTGTGCAATATTCTCAACTTGCATCCTCTGTCCAATGAGCTGCAAGTGGGAAGCGGCTTCTGTTTGCCATCTATGTGTTTTACTGGAGGTGATGGCCAATCAAAATTTGTGCTTACTGATCAGAACCTTCTTGTTATTTATTATTTGGTTTGCTACCTTAGGATGGAGTTGTTCATATGAAGAAAGATGAACTGTGTCTCTTCCTCTATATTGCTTTATTGGATTCGCATTAGTTGAAAGTTCCGTTAAATTTGTATTAACTTTTTAGCCATACATTATTTTGGATGCCTTGGACACTTTTGAATCAATTTTGGCTGTCAAGATTAGTCAAGTCTTGATCTCCTCTCGTAAAGTAGGAGTTTCAGCCTATAATACTACAGGTTTTAGTTTTATAATCAGGACATTGCATGGTTCACACAACAGAATCACAGACAGGCTTGAATAAACTAGGTTTTTAAGTTTTGCTCTGCTCTAAAGCAGTCTTAATGGCAGGGCAGGTTTTCTTGGTCAGGAAGCATTTTGGTTTTTAATTAATGTAAATTCCTATGCGGATGATGTTATCACCCTTCTCTGAAGAAAATACTCTTGATCTGGCCCATTCTCCCGATAAAATCATCGATTTATAGTCTGATGGAGTATCCAGAGGTATGCCTTTCATGTTCTTTACACTGGTCAATTAGGTGTTTCCCATCTTACATTCTTTTGAACAGATTTGAGATGATCTTTGAAATCTTAGCTCTATATTAATCCTGTGATTTGTAATACTGAGTTCTTTTGGTGATCTACCAGGCTTTCTCACTGAAGGCCTTTCAGGGGTATGTTTTGTTCATCAACAAATTAACGGGGATGAGGTATATCTACATTCAGCTGGAGCTCTGAGTATTTGTATTTTCTTTCTATTTAATTGCATAACATAAATTCCAATTATTTTGACAAGTACAAGGCATGAAATTTAAGCTCACACTTCCCAAGCTACCAGGACAGAAAACATCAGGGTTCAATAAAAATGAATAATCAAGCTTCCTCAAAAAAATGTCCCTGTATTCTCAGGACATTAAAATTTCCCTCCTCTCAGAATCACCTAAGAACAATAATTTGGTTAATAAATGTGTAATTCCAGTGTTTATGCGCTTTAGGAGAAGGTTGCATGTTTTGGTGTTTTTAACTTTTGCACTCTTTTGTAGTGTTCTTAATGCTCTCCTAAAGCTCGGAAGTGCAGTTCTTGCTTTTAAGTAGTAGGGAAATTACTAGTGTTGTTGATTTGTTAGTTTTCTGTTTGGTTGTGCTTCCTCCATTACATAGTCCTGTACGTTGTTCTAAATGTCTAGAGTCAGTTGGGTTTTCCTCTGTTTCTTTTGGTTTTATGCTTGTGTGTTTTGTCAGAACTTAATTCTCCGGAAACCTTTGCTATATTTCTGTATGGTGATCATTATAAGTGCTTGTTTGGAACGTTTCTCAACTGTCTTTCTTTTTCTTTTTACGTTTAATCATTTTGTATTTTTTGGACTTCTGTTTCTCACTGATTGGAGGTGCTTCTGTGATATTCCATTGGCTCGCTTAGCAATCTTTGATTGTTTTCAATTTTGTTTGACTCACTCCAATGGAGTAAAGCAGTTTTGTATTCTTTCTTTTATTAGAATATATTGTACCATTCACTTGCGGCAAAATTTGATCATTCATATCTTAGGCATGCTTTATCATTTTTTTGGCTAATTTAAATCCTTGGAAATAAATCGTAATTTTCATTCAATAAAAAAGGCAAAGGACATTCTGCATATGCTTTACACATTTCATGATCCTTCATGAAGTGATCTCACATAATAAATATCTAAATAAGATCAAGGCTTTATTTTTTTCTTCTTTTTTTGCAAATTTAATTCACAAAGATAAGTACATTCTGCATATTCTATACACATTTCATGATACTCCATGGACTGATCTCACATAAACAATCTGCAAATAAGACCTAGGGCAAGTGAGATAGTTGATATCTTTTGCCAATTCCAATAAACATGTGGAGGTCAAGCATTTTACAAAGCTGGACCCAATTGATAAATTCTTTATCAGTTATCTCCTATGATCCCATTATTTTTGTAGCTCTGACAAGAAAGTCATCCTAGTGGGGGAGTGTATACTCTTTTGGAAACCAAGAATGCACCGAAGTGGGTTTAAACAGGTATATGCTTGGTTGGAGTTTCTCCGTTCCTCCCTGTTTCTATGTGCCAAGTGCTGGTTTGATTTAGTCCCGGATACGAAAAATTATATAAATTTGGTAAATGTAAAATTTCAGTATTTAGAACATACAACCATATTTTGTTATTCCTATAACAAAATAATAGGCCTCAAATGAAAATACCGGGGAAACAATTGTAGCCATTCGATACAAAAATAATAACTTTCAAGTGAATCCCAGGAAAACAATTACAGCCATTCGGCCAGAAGTTGAGGAGCAAATATACCTTCGAAAAGACCTATTCTCAAATTATTAAAACGATGTTGAATTATAATCATAAATAACGTAAGTGGCAGTACGCTTTTATGAGTAAAAATAATTTTTCTTTTAAGCAAAATGGCAGCTGCAAAGTGTTTGAAGGCTCCTAAGAATAGCAATTCCCAAAGAGTCAAATAAAAGTTTTGTCATCAAACTTTGTCAACAAAAAAGCCATTAGACTTTCTACAAGGTTAATAATTTGAACTGCAATTAATTTTTACACCAAGATGGAAAGATAATCAAATTACAAATCACAAGCACATGTATTCACAATAGATACTCAACTTGAACTGGATATGATTGATGAAAGTAGCATTGCATATTTCTTATATATGGCATCTATAAATAACTACGAGGAATCACACAGCTGTATGTTCTCCAAGAAAGTGTAGGATTCAAAATGCTACAAAAAGTTTAGCAAAGCAGATTGTTTAAGAAATATGGTAAAGCACAAGATAACAAGGATTTAAAATGCTACAAAAAAGTTTAGCAAAGCAGGTTGTTTAAGAAATATGATAAAGCACAAGATAACAAAATTGGTTAAATGTAGCGAAGCGTGCAAGGTAGGCATTCAGATAAAAGCCTTAGATGTGAAGTATAGTGTTATTAAACAACTCTCGAAAAATCCAAGGTTGAGAAAAACGCGGTGACGAGAGTTGTGCTAATAACTAGATGGTGGCTTTAAGGTCTACATCATGTAACCTATGTAACCTATTTCGTGATAGTAGGGGGTGATTAGTGTAAGACCCATCATTGAGGTTGTCACTCACCGGATATCTAGTACCTTGTGAAAGAACATAATATTATCTTTGTTTTTTTAAATGAAAATTCTAAATTCTCAAGGAGTCGTACTAGTTTCCAAAGAAGCATTGTTGTTGAGTAAAGATCCGGGCTTCAAAAATTGAAATGACCCTCAAAATTGAGTTCCTAGTTTCCAAACCAGCATTGTTGTTGCTTAAAGATCCAGACTTCAACCAGCATTGTTGTTGCTTAAAGATCCAGACTTCAACCAGCATTGTTGTTGATTAAAGATCCAGACTTCAAAATTTAAATGACCCTCAAAATTGAGTTCCTAGTTTCCAAACAAGCATGGTTGTTGAATAAAGATCCCAATATCAAAAATTGAATTGACCCTCAAAATTGAGTTCCCAAAGGTGGATGGCAGGGACAATGGCATGACAACTTTGAGTCAGAGGGACTCTATATGGAATTCGAGTAAAGTCGGAGGCATTGGATAATGAGGGGTCCTTCGTCTTAACCTAGCCTTTGTGACTCATATAAGTTTTTGTATATCTCCTTACACAACTCTATGAATATTTCATATAGTTATGAGGGTTTAGCTCAATTGGTTGGGAAAGCAATTTGTCATTTTTCTACTCGGTTTCATTTCTCTTAAGAGAGATATGTTGGTCTGTTGTGATAAGGCTTTGAAGAGTAGATACTCTCTGGGATAGACTATTTCAGTGGGGTTGACACACATAGACTTTTGCTAAATCATAAATTGGTATGTCTGATTTGTGGGTTATTGGATATACTGTTGGTGTTATAGTAACAACAAAAAATTTGATTTTGGAATTAGTCTAGATTATTTTAATAAATTATCGTAATTTTAAAAAAATAATTTTATAAATATGTAAACTAATTGCAAGGAGTCTTTTGAGTCTAAGGAAAAAAAGTTTGGAAAAAAAGTTACACAAGATATGGAGCGCTATATGAACACTTATGCTATCATATATGAAAATAAATCAATCATTTGCATCTCATGCAACATGGCAATAGTGTGAAAAGTAATCAAAGAAAATTATTCACCCTATATTTGACATGCAACATGATAATGGTGTAAAATCTATGTGATAAGTGTTAAAGCCAATTGAGACATGATAATGGTGTAAAATCTATGTGATAAGTGTTAAAGTCAATTGAGAAGGAATAGTGCATGGGAAATATATATATATATATATATCTATTTGATTAAAATGATATTATATATATATATATATATATATAAATATTATATAAAATATCACTATAAAAATAATAGCTAAATAATAGCTAAATAGTGAATTGAGGAAGAGTGCATAAATAGTGAATTGAGGAAGAGTGCATGTAAAATATATTTTGATTAAGATAATAGAATTTATTATATTTATATGAATATTAAATATAAAAATAATAACATAATATTATTGTATCTATTGTAATCAATAATTATGATGTATAGAATATATAATATTTATATAAATATTAATATAAAATATCATTATATTATATCAAATAAATTTTAAATATAAAAATAATATTAGAATAATATTAATTATATTTATATTATATATATTTTTTTATCTATTAGACTAATCGAAGTACCCATAGGGGATTTGAAGTGGTGACTTATCGCAAGAGTGCCTTAGCAAGGCACCCAATCACCGTCAATCCAAAGCCCCATGGACATATTATATATTATATATTAAACAAATATAAATGTAATATTATGATATCAATTACTTATATTGAACTAAATTTATATTATATATTAAACAAATATAAATGTAATATTATGATATCAATTAATTATATTGAACCAAGATGAATGAATATATAATATTTATATTACTTATAATGAATATATAATATTTATATAAAACATCTAATATTATATATCCGATAAATTTTAAATATAAAAATAATATAATAATAATAGTATTATACCAATTAATTATGTTTGACTTAAGTATGTCTAAGATGATAGAATATATAATATTTATATGAATGTCTATTATGAAAAGTAATTTTTGATTAAAAGGAAATAAAAGAAATTTCAAGTAATTTTGCTAGAAAGTAGAAGGAAAACATATATTAAGCATTATTTTCTTTCTTTCACTTCATATATAAAAGCATACTATTTAGATTCATTTTAAATTAAGATTGCTTAAATATCAAGAAATTTGCATCTCATTTTTTTGGGATTTCTTATTGAATCTAAGTTGGTGAGAAACTTTTCGATACAACTCCTTTTTGGGTTAGATTTAGACTCCAAAGCACTCTCTCCCTATCTCTCTTTAAAGGCACATCATTTTATTCATCTTCAAGAAGGATCTCAATTCTACCCATTTCACATAGATTCCTACTCCAATGCTTACATCTATGCATCTATGGAGAGAATATATATACAATGGTGTGATTATATATATATATATATATATATATATATATATATATATATCGCACACCGCCATTGTAAATTTGTCTTCCCTAAGGATCCTAAGTATTGAGAAACTTGCATCTCATTTGTTCTGGATACACCATGATGTTTAATATATTCAAAGTAAATATGGATCTATGCTAAAAAAATCCTTAGTGCAACTCCACACTTTTGATTTAGATTTAACTCCAAATCTCACATCCATATAGAAGATATACGCATACACATACATGTGTGCACATATGCCCATTGTAAGTCCATATTAATCAAGGACCTTTTATTAAATCATGATTGTTTGTAATATTAGATTGCTGTTATTATCAAATTAATATATATGACCATGGAAATCCCAAAGAGTGTAAAAGTAGTATGAGGTGGCAAGACTTAACGCCATATTTTTCATCACTTTGATTGGTGGTTTAGTCCATTAAGTGGTTAGGTGGCTTATGGAAGGGATGGGGTTGAGGAAGGCTAGCTCAGGAGCTTGGGTTTAATCATTCTCTTTGGCTATAGAGTGCATTCGCAAGCATTCCCCCCTGGCTAGTTAACGAGCACACTCTAAATCGCCCATGACATTTGAGATTGAGGTTTTCTTTGTCAATTCAAAACGCCAGAAGGTGTGGGTGTGGGTAGGCAACTTTTCCTGACTCCTATAATAGTGTGTAAGTTCTTAGTAATTCAACATTCATCTTAGAATGGGTCATAACCAAGACACCACCTAGTCTAAAGAGTTCCAAAACTTCGAGGCTTTACTAGAAGTGATCATTATCATCTCTTGTTATATAAATTCTGAATGTAAAATTAATCATGCAAGTGCAACGTTATTTTTTGAAATTTGTTTGACCTTTAGTTTCTTGATAAGCATTCAAGCTGCGGTTATGCCTAATCATAATGGATCAACAATTATTGGGTCCATTTTGGTGTCCATATTTTAGATGGGAGGAATGATGTTTGTGGTACAAGAGTGACAAGGGTGGGGAAATCAACAAATACAATTCAGTGTAAGTGGCCTATGAGATGAATTACAAAAACACATTTCTTTGAGAAATTAAGGTTTTAGGTTCTTTACATATTGCGCTTTGTTAGATAGATCTTGAAGATGGCACACACAATTATAGTATTTAAAGAAATGACTTTGTTTGTTTGGGATTTGATAAAGATTATATGGTTCACTAAGGATGTCGAAGAATGAAGTGGTATAGGAGGAACACACATAACTATTGATGTTGGTGCAAACAAACTTTTTCGGTAAGAAGGCTCTTAAAAAGACTTGGGATTGTTTGGGATTTGATAAAGATTATATGGTTCACTAAGGATGTCGAAGAATGAAGTGGTATAGGAGGAACACACATAACTATTGATGTTGGTGCAAACAAACTTTTTCGGTAAGAAGGCTCTTAAAAGGACTTGGGATTGGTTTTATGTTATTGCAAGATCTTATTTTTTATTGTTTAGTCCTTTTTTTGTGTTTTCATAAATTTGGATTATATAGCCAAAATGTTTTGTTCTTCTTTGGTGACCATTAATTTGTTGTTTACCTTTAGGGTGGTAAAGGACTCTAGTTCATTGAGAAAACTTTATAGAGACTTTTCACATAATTGTTAACGAACCTAAAAAAATCATTGATTGGATTGGAATCTCATTCTCGTCTCAACATAGAGAATGGTTGCTTTTGCCCATTGACACACATCCCACCCTATGATTATTAAAAAGGTTTTCACTTTTTTGACTTATTGCAATTATTGCATGAGGTGATCTTTGAGACACAATGGGTTGATCACAAAGTTCATCATATGATCCATTCATTTATCAAATGAATCATAAATGTACTTATAGAAGTTTAACATGTGAAATATGATCAACAATTTATTTTAAGATCGAGTTATTTCTGTAATCAAATTGGGCAATGGTATAGATAACTTTTGATAAATTCGATTCTTTAAAAGATAAATTGGATCCTTGAATTTATTTAGGGATTTTTGAACTTAATTAGAAAATCAATTAGTAAAATGTATATACTTTAATTGAAAATTCAACAACTTTATTAGAAGTAATGAGCAAACTAATAATCTTTATTTCGGTGATAAATTGCACCACCTATTTGTTGCTTGGGATGTTAATGATAGAATTTTAATTTAAGTTTGGAGCCATTAATTTGTTTTTTACCTTTAGGGTGGTAAACGACTCTAGTTCATTTAGAAAACTTTATGGACTAGTTCATTTAGAAAACTTTATGGACTAGTTCATTTAGAAAACTTTATTGCCTAGTTCATTTAGAAAACTTTATATACTCTAGTTCATTTAGAAAACTTTATTGTCTGTTCACATAACCGTTAACGAACCTAAAAAAAATCATTGATTGGATTGGAATCTCATTCTTGTCTCAACATAGGGAATGAGTGCCTTTGCCCATTAACACACATCCTACCCTATGATTATTAAAAAGGTTCTCTTTTTGGATTGATTGCAATTATTACATGAGGTGATCTTTGAGACACAATGGGTTGATCACAAAGTTCATCATATTATACATTCATTTATCAAATTAAAGATAAATGTACTTATAGAAGTTTAATGTGTGGAATATGATTAATGATTTATTTTAAGATAAGTTATTTCTGTAATCAAATTGGGCAGTGATATAGATAACTGTTGATGAATTTGATTCTTTAAAAGATAAATTGCATCCTTGAATTTATTTAGGGATTTTTGAACTTTATTAGAAAATTAATTAGTAAAATGTATATATCTTTAATTGAAAATTCAACAACTTTATTAGAAGTAATGAGCAACTTATAATCTTTTATTTTATCTTCTAACATTTGATATTTCCGTGATAAATTACACTACCTATTTGTTGCTTGGGATGTTAATAATAGTATTTTAATTTTAAGTTTGGAGCCAAGATACACACTAAATTGGTGTATGAGGCCCTCTTGTTTTTAGGGCTAGGGCCCCCTCCATGCAATGTTTTGACTACTAGAGTCTATGGAGGCATACATATCCTACTTCTTTTTGCATTTGATCTTGTGACTTCTTAGATCCACCTTATTTCCAACCATTAGACCCAACCTGTTTATTTTTTTCCTCGAAAAAAACCCATAATTTTATTATTGAAAACAAAATTACATTTTGTAATTGTGGTAAGACATGCATTTAGACGATAACCGTAAGGCTTGCAAGAAACTGAGCACAAAGCTCCAAGAACAATCCCCCAAAATATGGAGGTCCACCAAAAAAACCATACAGGGCGTAGAGGCCCACAAACAAAACCCCAAAGGTTACAAACATTCATGGGTCGAAATCCAAAAAGGAACAATGGATTGACCAAGAATGTTAGCCAAGCGGTGGTTGGAATCACAAACCCCGAAGCTGAGAAATAGACCATGCCACGTCCATAAAAAATTGACTAAAGGACACCCGAAGCAAACAAGTGGTGATGATAGAGGGTTCAAGAAGAAATGTGATCGACAACAGAAACCCGACAAGCAACCATGGAAACATAACAAAGCTCGAGCATGAGAAAACCCTGCCAATGAGAAATAGCTCCAACATAGAGAGGTGGCATCGAAAACAAGAGAAACCCCCAAGCACAAGGCATATAAACATTGAGAATTGCACATGAAAAGAGAAATGATTGCCATGGCAAAGCATGAACCAGGTGAAAGAGAGAAGACAACACTAAATAGGGGGCGAAGGTAGCTAGGGATTGGCCACCAACCTCCCTGCTCCTGCCCCCTCAATGCCCCTTCCCAATCTAGAGCCTTCACAAGTATATCACAACTCCTGACAACAAGATTATCCTAGGATCTTCAAGGGAAATGATGGCCATGGCAAGGTGCGAACTAGATGAAAGAAAAAGAAGACAACACAAAATAGGGGGCAAAGACAGCGAAGGTTCAACCACCAAGCCCCTCGCTTCCTCAATGTCTCATTTTTATTCCTCATCACATCCACCCTATTTATAACCATTAATAACATGACTTATCATTATTATTATTTAATTGACATTTCTATTATATCTATTTTTAAATTTCCATATTCATAAACAACTTATAATTTATATTAATTTACATGAATATTCTATTTTTTTTAAAGAAATTGAATTAAAATACTCATCACTCATATTCACATTAATTTGTATATTTTAATATCATACCATATAATTATATTAGTGACTAAACTTAAACAATTTTATATCTATATTTCTTTCACATATTGAAAAAGTTTTATTTGTTATTATTTATTTAATTTATTTCTAAAATTCCATTTTTTTTTTGGGTAAATGGACTTTTTTATTAATAATATTTTTTATAAAGAACTTGAAATTCCAAATGATTAAAATCCAGGAGATACCTGAAACTAAAAATCTACCTACCAATACAGACAATAAGAAAATGACTATGATGACCATGACAACATAGAGAATTCCTTGAAGATTCAAGATTTCAATTGGGGAAATGCCTCTTACACTGACATGACTTTCCTCGAGTTGACTAATTGGTCACTATCTTCTTAGATTGTGCCTTATCGCTCTTGCGACCTCGTCTTTTAGCTTCTTTGTCTTGCTTGATGACCGACTTGAAATCCATCATTTGAACCAAAACACTGACTTGTGTGGAATTCTAACCCAATTGCTTGCTTCGAAGATAAACGTTATACAAAATCCTAACTCGATGAATTGGCATGTCCTTCACATCTTTTCTATGTCATTCTTTCATAAGGGAAATCAACTGTGGGTCATCCAGATCTATATCTTTTGGTAAGGCTTTTACTTCATCTTCTTCCGAAGGGGATCTAATCATTTTGTGGTGATGGATTTTGTTGGTGTTCTTCAGAAGACTTTTGCGTGACCTTTGTAGGATGTACATATAGTTTTCATCTACATTACACACACACACATCTTCTTTTATTTTATATCAACAAATAAGTTATGCATTCCAAGTTACTAAATTACAAGATAATAAACAATGTGAGGTTTTACGAGAGATTCTTCGGCGAAAATCACATGAAATACCATTTGTCGACGCACTTCGAACCAACCAGTGTGGTTCATCGTCAGGACAAGTTGAAGAAACAGATCCAGTCTTGCATGTTAAATAGTTTGAGCAGAGCCTGCAACAACTAACTTGACCAATGGCTAATTTTGACTTTTGGACCAAGGTCATAATTTTTTTTTTTATAATTTAATGGAAGTTAGTTATATTAGAAGACCATTCCCTTAATATATATATATATATAAAATAATTTTAATTGGTGTGTAAGTTAATAGTTAGTTAAAAATGTATTATATAATAATTAAAAATTAAAAGTTATTCATTAATTTAGTTATATAAAGGACCTTTTTTTAATATATGTATAAAAAATTATATGTATATATAAAAATATAAAGTAATTTTAATAGGTTGTTAAGATAATAGTTACTTAGAATTAATAAATATACATTAGAACGAGAAAATAATATTAAGTTAAATTAAATATCTAATTGTTAAATTAACCTTAGATAAAAATAATAATAAAAATAACTAACTTAACCAAAAAATAAAAAATAAAAAAAAAAATAAATAAATTAAAAAAAAAAAAACTTATCCAAAAAAAAAAAAAAAAATTAAAAAAAAAAAAAAAACTTATCCAAAACAAAAAAAAAAAAAAATAAAAATAAACAAATAAATAAATTTAATTAAGAGCGAGGTTGATATAGAAAAAATAAAAAAAATAAAAAAAATCTAAAAATTAATTGTATATGATAAATTAATTTAAAAAATAAAAAATAAATAAAAAATAAATTGGAGGAGCCAAAAAACGAGGAGGGGGGCGGAAAGAACGACTAGGAAGAGAGTGATGGGACCCAACACCTACTGATTTTCTAGCCATCCTCTCTATTGAGATTGCTCGGCCTCTTTTCAATTTCAAGAGCTTCCCTAAATTTCCGATGATGGAACTGCGAAACTCTAGCAATAACACTAGCCTCCTCAATGAAAACATGATGTTTGGTTTTTTATGCATGTTCAACTAAAGCGGAAGACTTTACTCTCCTATGCTTAAGGTCAGCTGCGTGCTCACTAATCCTTTGATTAATGGAGCGACCCATCTCACCAATATAGGGGGTCCCACAAGAACAAGGGATAATATATACCCCTTTCATATCCTTAGGGTCGATAGGATCCTTCGCTGATCTGAGGAACATACGAATGACGTTAAAGGGCCTAAAGGTCACAGGGACACTATGCATCTTGAGAATCCTTGCAATCTTATCAGTGGTTCCCTGAACAAACAGAAGATGGACACCTGGAATCCGTTCCTTTGGTTCCCTTTTAGCCAGAGAATTCTTGGCAGCTTTAAGGAAAGCCTTCTGACCCATGTATCTACTATAACCATTCTCAACAAAGACATCAAGGAGATGGGATTTTTCTTTCTCAAAACTCTTTTTATCCGAGATCCTTAGGGCCCGAGTAGCAAGGGTATTGAGAACACCCATCTTTTGAGCCGGGAAATGGTGGGAACTGGCATGAAGATACTGCTCCGTATGCGTTTTCTTTCGAAAAACTTGGTGGGAGAGGGAACCATCACTATTCTTAGAAATAAGAATATCAAGGAACGGGAGGCAACCATCAACTTCCTGCTCCTTAGTGAACTTAATGGCTAAGGATTGATTGTTGAGATGATCGAAGAAGAGATCTAATTCCTCTTGGCCATGAGACCAGATGACATTGGTGTCATCCACATACCTTTTCCAAAGCTTTGGCAGGAGCCGGGAAGAGTTTAGAGCCTTGGACTCAAAATCTTCCATAAAAATATTAGCAATGACAGGGGATAGGGGGGAGCCCATGGCAACCCCACAGGTTTGCTCGAAGAACTCTCCCTCAAAACTGAAAAAGGTGGAAGTGAGGCAGATCTCAACTAACCTAGCGGTGTCAGGATCTGTTAGGTGGTTGATCACCTCCATGGCCTCATTAATAGGGATGCAAGTGAACAGGGAAACTACATCAAAACTAACAAGAATGTCCCCAGGGTCAAGCTTAATGTCC
This sequence comes from Pinus tabuliformis, assembly GCA_031772625.1. Lineage (NCBI taxonomy): Eukaryota > Viridiplantae > Streptophyta > Pinopsida > Pinales > Pinaceae > Pinus > Pinus tabuliformis. The sequence goes on from CM062814.1 coordinate 792,225,660, forward strand.
TTGAGTTCATCAATAAAGGAAGCAAAGTCTTTTACGAAGGACTTCGTACGACCAACTAAGGGCTTAAGCTTTAACACAAGGAACTTAGCAAGAAGGTAGGTAGGACCTCCAATGGTGTTGACAATGGGCCTTAAGGGAGCTCCTTCCTTGTGAATTTTGGGGAGACCATAGATTCTAGGAGTGATAGGGTTGCTTTCAATGAGTTTATGGTGCAGGGAACTCATTGAGCTAATGGATTTAATGGCAAGAGCCACATTCCTGGCAACCTTCTTTAACGGATTTTTGGGAAGCTTTGTGCCTTGAATGTGAGGTTTTCCTTAAAATTATTCTTCCATTGAATAATGACGACCAACATAAGAACCATACAATAATTCAAGGCACATACCAACAATCAAGAAATTTACTAATATACATAATTTCATCAACTTTTACAATCCAATAATTTATTACAACAAAATAATCATATAAAAGAACTTTTTGAAAATCATTGATACCGTGCATCAAGGGGAAATGGAATCTGATCTCAAGTCCGCTGATCCTTGTCTCTGTTGATGTAGCCTGTGTACATGTGCGAAGGTTTTTGTGCTCGATTGAACATTGCCGACTCACAGGTTGACATCCCAACTTACTCCTTGGGTACTGTTCTTCCCCACGGACCCCCGAGCTACAATGGGGCTATACAATAGAGAAAGAACACTAGCGAGAGGAGGAGAGCGCTTTGGCTCAAGAGCTCGCACCCCAAGAACCTCCACTTCATCCAACTTATTGTTGAACACAATAGTCACTCTAAACACAATAACATTAGGATAATCATTCAATATTAGGGCAAAGAGTCCCCTTTCGTGATAATTTGCTCCTTTTATAAGAGGATTCATAGATGATACTTGTCACTTCATGGAAAAATAATTATTTTTATTAATCCAATAATTTGATTATTCATATATCCATGCACCAACCTCTCACTTAGGTTTTCCTAAAATTATTTACTTAATTTCTTATTAAAAAAGATATTTTCCTCACCTCAACATGATTTCCTATTTCTTCACCTAGCTATATTTTGATACCCCTTTTATACTCCTTATTTTGTGTTCATTGCTGAAGTCAATTGGTGGGTTTAAGATTTTGTTCCCCAGCTACACAAGTTTATCTCAACTTGAAATCTTGGATAGAGATATTTGTGTTGTGCTCTTGCCACATGGAAGTTGTCTCATGAAATTGAGTTTCATTTTAACTTATTAATCTTTAATTTCATACACCACTCTCTTTTTTAAATGAGGTTAAACTATCTTTGGATTAATGTTTTTAATTAAACACTATGTCCTTTTTCCTTTTTGTTATTAGAACAATTACATATGTTGGAGTTATTTTAATACACATTATATACTTAATATTTTTATAATTCTTCCTGTTCTCTCTTTTCTCAAGGTTTACTCTTGATTTAATTAATTTGATTCTAAAAACCCACTTACTACATTATGTGAATTAGTGTTCATCAGTGCATGACCATTAACCTTTAATTACTTTTCACTTTTTGTTTTTGTTTTTGTTTTTTCTTCCTGATGCCAAGGGTGCCAAGTCGGTCGTGCCCTTTAAGAACTTTCTTTCAAAGTTCCAAGGGTGCCATACCACTTGTCCTTCAGGCATCTTGTGATTGTGAGGGGAAAAACTAGGTGCGACGAGGGAGACCACTTTCATCTCTTATATTGTCCTCTATGGTGAGACTAATGATGTTGGGATCAATGAATTCCACATGATGCATGCCCCTAGTAAATTGATGCAGGAGCATCCTGCTCAGAATATTATTGTTCATCTGGTTGATTTAGGGGGTGATGTTTTTAATTATTTTTAGGAATCTTGTATAGATTGAGTGAGAAATCTATGTGTGAGGTTTTTAGTTGTGAAATATTCTCAACTATGTGAGAATATTATGGATAATTGATATGTGTAGATCTCGTAGAGATCTTAGGGATTATGAGATCCTCGAATAAGAATTAGTTGAGTAAATTATGAAAAAAATCATGGATTTAGTATAATCCATAATTATGTAATTATGCTATAAATGTTAGAGAAAGATAAGTAGTGGTGAGAATAGATCAGAGCACGAGATGTTCTGAATGCATATGTAAATAATGTTATGAATGAAAGGAGTTTGTGTTCTGTGTGATCTTTTATTATGTGATTTGGTTTTGTTGACTCTTTAATTATAGGCTGAATCTCTGTTAAATACGACGGTGTTCGCTGGTGAATGTGCACGCACCTTAACACATGAAATAGACCCGAGAACATTATAAAGTTGAGTTAATTAATGAATCGATCGTGACCATTGAAGCGATCAGATGGTCATCGCGTGCCAACAAGCGCAGACATTAATTCCAAAAACGGACGTGATATTTTATAAAACTGAGTTAATAACTCAGTTAATTGTGACCGTCTATTTGAAGAGGTCAAATCAGACGATAATCGCGTTGAAAGATGCATGAGCTTTAATTTAAATTTCAGACGCGATATCTTATGAATTGTGATTTAATCCAATTGAATTCCGGATTGATCACATCAGTTCATTATGTATGGACGAGATCCGACGGATATCTCTCTGGAAGATGCTTGTTGGTTAGCATAGTTTTCAGATGTGATAAGGTTTAAACTGGAGTTTAATTTTGTTTGGGGTCCACAAAAAATATCGGGGTCTGATAGTTTAATTAAACGGGGGTTTTAATTGCACGCAATTGTTTAATTTCCGCGAATTATGTAAAGGTGCAGTTTTGTTGCATCAAAGTGGTATCAGAGCAGAAGAAGATTCTGCATGAAGTATGATTATATTGCAGACTTGTCAGTGTTAGTCTTTATAATTTTTGTGCAGAGTAACAACAAAAGAAGGTGAAATATTTGCAGTAGCCTAGAGCAAGGAGTGCTCAAATGGTTCCAGAGAAGAGAACCAAGTGCTTGCCAAAAGACTAAGCTCAGAGGAGAAAGCTTGGTGAGGTAAGAGGCAACAGGGAGGACTTGCTGTTGCAGAGGCTGATTGCAGCTCACACATTAAATTTGTTTAGAAGATAAGAAAGCATATGACAAGGAAAATCAGAGGCGCAGCGGAAGCAAAGGGAAAAGAAGAGGAGTTAGTTTTAGAATTTGATTGAGGTAAATATTTTCTTTTATTGAATTTTGAATATTGATTTGAGTTTGAAGAATTAGTGAAAATGAACATGGAGAAACTTCGGAAAGATTCAAATAAATGTTAGATAAGTCATGAAGAGTGTAGGATAAGTATTGCAGTGTTGAGAGTAGAGTTGAATATACTACAAGAATGGTTTCGAGAGAAAGAGAATGAAGACCCAAGACACGGATGGAGAATAAGGAAACGGGTCAAGTGGAATCTATTGCAACAGAAATGGAATGCTATGTTGATGAACAAACTTGAACAAATACATATTTCTTTGTTGGAGAAGGAGAGACTCATAGGAATTGAGTCACAACAAAGAGGATTTGTTGAAACCCAGAAATTCCATGGTGAGAATTTGGTGCTTGAAGCATCAAAAGAGATCGAAAGGTCTGATATTTTTAAAATTGATAGTTTGTTTGTGAATGCATGTATGGTACTAAATAAGGAATTTGTTGCTATAGAGACAACTAATGACCATTGTTATGATCAAGAAGTCTTTTGTGAACTTGAAGGAAATTGGGATGATTTTTTTTCATTCCATGAAGTTGAGTTTACAGCTCAATTAGAGAAGGAAACAATAGCTAAAGAGATAGAAGCCAAAGAAGTTGAAACTAGAGAAACTGTAACAAAAGGAGGAAAGGACACCATAGAGAACATCAACTGTGTTGATGTGATTAACAAAGAGGAATTACTTCTAGAGCATGGTGGAGAAAATTGCTTTACAGATATACAAAATTTGGTTGATAGTTCGAGTGATGATGATGGTGAACTTTCAGATTTAGTTCTTACTAATCTCAGCACAACAGAGTTACTTGGCAAAGCTATAGGTGCAGACGGTGAACCAGTTCGAGACTCGTTCAAAATTTGGAAACCAGGAAAATGGGTATTCAAGTTTCCACATGCAGTTCACAAGTCTATATTTCCAGAACAGAGGATGATGAGGTATGGAAAGTCGAGAATCATGTTTAATAATTCTCTGAAGATATTATTCTGCAAATTTAATGCCAAACTACATGATGAAGTTATTCCTTTGAAGGACTATCAACAAAACAGAGTTTGGAATCGCGGAGGTAGCAAGTCATTCAGACTTGTAGCTGTCACATTACTACAGAAAAGTGACAGACCTCATAAACAAGAGTCTATGCATTTTTTCTACATCGGGAGTTTGATGTAGGAGCATCATGTTCAGAATATTATTGTTCATTTGGTTGATTTAGGGGGTGATGTTTTTAATTATTTTTAGGAATCTTGTATAGATTGAGTGAGAAATCTATGTGTGAGGTTTTCAGTTGTGAAATATTCTCAACAATGTGAGAATATCAGAGATAATTGATATGTGTAGATCTCGTAGAGATCTTAGGGATTATGAGATCATCGAATAGGAATTAGTTGACTAAATTATGGCAAAAATCATGGATTTAGTATAATCCGTAATTATGTAATTATGCTATAAATGTTAGAGAGTGTTAGAGAGAGCTAAGTAGTGGTGAGAATAGATCAGAGCACGAGATGTTCTGAATGTATATGTAAATACTGTTATGAATGAAAGGAGTTTGTGTTCAAAACTTGTTTCTGTGTGGTCTTTTATTATGTGTTTTGGTTTTGTTGACTATTTAATTATATGTTGAATCTTTGTTAAATATGAAAAATTATGTGTGTGAAATTAAAACCTTTAGTGGAGTTTGTTGTTTGATGATCACCTAGACAAAGGCTTTAACTTGTTGGTCACTAGTTGAAAGCGGACAAAGATCGAATGCACTAACAAATAATCATTGATCACATGATGGATCAATGATGATCTATTTGAGAGAAGATCGATGGTGTTCGCTGGTGAATGTGCACGCACTTTTTCTTTTGACAAGATCGGTTATGAGATATATTTCAAAAAAGGGTTTTAGAGCAAACTCCGTTTACAATCATCTTTTACAAGCTCCGTTTACATAAGTTCCCAATAAGATTATGGCTTATTTATTGAGTGTTCTTGGATTGCATCAGTTCTGTTGATGTTGTTGAGTGAATTTTCTCCTTCATCGCTGTTGCTCCTGCAGTAATTCACTGCCTCCTGAAGCTTCTTGCACTTGATTTTCAGTTCCTTTATCTCGTGGAATTGTGCTGCCATATTTTGCTTCTATATGCTAGACTCCATTCTCATCTCATTTCTTAAGTCCTTAAGAGACCGGTGCAACCAGTTTATCATTACTTTGTTTCCTTTGCATGCTTCATTCCTAGCTGCCTTCTCAATTTGGTGAGACTCTGTTTGACTGCTTTTTCCTTTTGCATTGTTGTAGCTGCGTGCACTTCCTTGCTCCATCCTTACTTCGTTCTGATGGGCTCTATTGAAGACTTTTTTATGAGCTGTGGGAAAAGCCTCTGAGAGAGAAAAAACTTTTTTTTTATTAAGGGCCTGCGTATGAGAGGTGGTGAGAGAGGAATATGATGCTCATCGTTATAGACTGGAAGAGATGAGGTAAGTTCAACAGAGGACGGGTGAGCAGCTGGCAGAGAGGATGTGGAATTGCATTTGAGCGTAGGGCTGGGGAGAGATGCAACAGCTGAAGGATTGGCTGCCAGCAGAAACGCAGGTTCTGTGGAATGATGCGTAGAGGGGGAAGGATTAGCAGGGAGATGAGAGGTGCGCTGAAAAGACTTTCCGACCAGCGTGAGGAAGCCTGGAGGTATTGCGAGGGGGTGATGGCCAGCCCCGGGCCTAGAGCGATGAGGTTCTTTACCAAAAGCCACCACCTGGATTACTGTATCAGGAAATCGATGACCTGAGAGCTCAGAAGAGATTGAAAGGTAACAAGAATGATGTTAATCTTCAGTCCACGTGCGAGCCTGCTTAAATGCTGCGTAGAGAGCTAGTGCTCTTACTGTCTAGTGAGCTGGGCTTCTTGCGTGAAGACCAGAGGGTTCCTTTGGGCAATGCTGGCCTGTAGATCGCTCCTCCCCGCTGGCTGCTTTATTGTGTGGGTGCTTCTGATCTGACAGCTTAAATCCATACTTGTCTCCCAATTTGTTGGAGTTGTGTGCTAATTTTTTTCCGCTTTTCCCTTCTATAGCCCACTTTCTTTCTAGACATTTTTTTGCTTGCTCATAGTCCTGTTGATTTATGTTGCTGTTTTTTCCAATGCTTGTTTTTTCCTCCTCTTTTCCTTGCTTTTTCTTTTGTATTTCCATGATTTTTTGAGATATATTTTGGCTGTTTGTTTTTTAATTTTCTGGGTTGTTGTTGTTGTTTGTTTGTTTTTTTTTTTCCATAATTTGTCCTCATTATATGTTTAAAAGTTACTGTACCAGACGCTTCTAAATTCCTTCTTACTCTTTTGATAATTCTTCTCATATACTCATTGCTTGGAATTTTGGCTCGGGTCATTGTCTCAATTATGATAGTTGAATCTCCCAGGATTATTGGATTTTGAATTCCTCTTCTTTTAATTATTCTTGTCCCCAAGAGCAAGCTATAAGCTTCAACCTTATTATTTGATATTTGTCCCAATCCCCATTCATATGTGACAATTTTTTTTCCACTTGGGTAAAAAATTATCCCACCTGCTCCTGCCTTTCCAGGATTATTCTTGGAGGCTCCAACAAATTGCAAACAAAATCTATTTTGTTGTTTTTTCCAACTTTCAATTTCTTCCTCATTCACTCTCAACTTCCAGTTTTCCTTGACCTTTCTTTTCTCTGTCCCTTTTTACCATTGTTGTCTATTATGGCTTTGTTAAGCCATTCTCTTTCTTCTTGTTGCAGTATGCTAAAGTCCATTGGAGCAGTTCCTTTTTCATTGAATATTTCTGATGTTAATCCCCATGCTTTTGATAATGTTGTTCCAATTCTGGGATTTTGGTTTTTAAAGATGCACCTATTCCGGGTCAACCAAATTTGCCAGCATAGGACTGTTGGGATACATTTCCAGATTCTTATAATTGTGTTTTTCTTCTTTGCAGCATATGGGTAGGCTTTCCCCAGAAGATTGAAGAATTCCGACATTGGTTTACCATATTCTATGCTTACTTCCAGCAGGCTCAAGAGCTGCTCCCAACATTCTCTTGAGAATTTACAATCTTGAAACAAGTGTTGAATGGTTTCTTCCACCTGCTGGCACAATGGGCATCTTGATGGCCCATAGATTCCTCTCTTCTTCTTCTTCTTCTTTTTTCGAAGAAAAAGCGAAACTTTTTATTAAGGAAATAAAAAGTTTACATTGCATATGCTACAGCATCTCTGTTTGCACTATATGACTGTTTTGTTTGCTCCACAACATAACATCCCACCTTTTGCAAGTGACCAGCTGTTCCTTGAGAGGAAAGCTGCCAAACTGCTTAACCTTCTTTCCTATTCTATCCAGAAAAGAGATTCCCTTTGCCTAAGAGGGCTGAAAAGAAACATCCAAAAACCGGGTCTCCTCGAAAGAGAGGAAAACAACCCTTACAAAAACGAGCATATTGTATAAACTGCCATATAAACATATCATAAAAGTCTTTGCTATTGTTCTCAAAAAGGAATATTAATAGCTTTAAAAAAAAAACACTGCTAAAAAGATCAGAATTGTTGTTCTTGGGGCGGCTGTTCAGATTTGCTGACCTGTCCTTGATTTTCCTCTATGATTTGCCAGCTGCCCAGATTCTGCCGCAGACCTTCTTTAGAAAGTTTGTTGGCTGTATCATTCTGTTCCCTGAAAATATGACATAAAGAGAACATGTTAAAAGAAGATTTCAATACCTGAATTTCCTCCAGCATAAGTTTTAAGATTTGGTTTTTGCATGTGCTTTGTCCATTGACCCATCTGATCACATTTAATGAGTCTCCGAAGATCTAAATTGTGAGGGTGTTCCTTTGGATGAGCCAGCATAGGAGTTTCAAAGCAAGCATTTCTGCATAGTTGTTTGAACCTGATTCTAAACCAACGGAGGCTTTAAGGATGTGATTTGAGTTTTCATAGATGACTAGTCCTGCTCCTGCTTTGTTATTTTGAGAAGCTCCGTCGAAATAAGCCCAGGGAACTCCTTCTGTTATTTGAACTTCTGTATCACGTCTTTGAGGCTGGTTCTCCTTTGGATTGCTGAGATTGTCACTGGGGTTTCCTTATCCTGGAAGATACTCCTATTCCTTGCGATCCATACCCCCCAGCTGATGATCAGAGGTAGATTACGCATGTTCCCATTAGGATATAGTTGCCACCACTTCTTCCATACCTCTTGCAGGTTATCACCTGCCCATTCTAACTTTTTATTCAGTAGATTTCCAGCCTCTCCCCATATCTTAATAGTTTCTGTGCACTTAAGGAACAAGTGGTTTATGGATTCAGCTTCAGACTTGCAAAGGGTGCATCTCCCAGGCCCGTGAATATATCTTGACTGCAATATGTCCCAAGTTGGGACTTTACTTTTTAAAATGCACCAAAAAAGAAGTTTTGACTTTGAAGGGCTTTTAAGTTTCCATAAATGTTTCGGCCACCATTCAGGAGTTCCCCATCCTTTCCTAGACATGAGGAATTTGTAACCGCACTTTGGTGTATATTCCCCCGACTCTGCATGCGCCCAGATTAACTTGTCCTGGCTGTTATTCAATCTCACATTGGATCTAGAAAGTTCCTGAATGTAGGTTCTCCATTCGTTCCTCCATCTTTGCTCTAATTCTAGATCTTCATTTTTCCATGCTTGACCCCAGATGGTTGAATGTCCCAGTTTATCCACCTGACTTAGGAAAAGTATGCCTTTGTTCCCTAAGTGTTGGACTAAACCAGGTGGTAGGGCATAATTTTCATTGCAGCCTACCCATGGATCCTTCCCTATCTTCACGTTTTTCCCATTCCCAATCTTCCATGCCAGTCCTTGTTCTATCACTTTGAATGACTCCACAATAGCTTTCCATATCACAGAGACGTTCTTTTTGTTCTTTGCTGGGTTCCTGATCCATTCTTCTAATGGAACTGGGTCTATATATTTCTTTTAACCACTCTCGTCCAAAGATTTTCCATCTTAATAAGTCTCCACCTTGATTTAGCTGCCAATGTGAGACTGAAATCATGAAGGCTTTTTATCCCCCAACCTCCCCAATCTTTTGGCCTTGCCACTTTCTCCCAGGCAACCCATTGGAGAACCGCATTTTCTTTAGAACCAGCCCATAAGAATCTGCTGCAGATTCTCCTTATTTTCTCCAAAACTCCTTTTGGAACCCATGTTAATGCAGCCTAGTAGACTGGTATGGCCAGCAACACAGATTTGATTAGGGTCAGCCTCCCTGCTCTGGATAGCCATTTGAAGCTCCAATGAGTTATTTTTGCTTCGATTTTTTGCGATCAACTAGTTCCAGTCCTCTTTCCTATAAGCATTCGGCTTCAACCAGAACCCGAGGTACTTGAAAGGGGATTTCATATTGCACATTCCATAGGGAAAAAAAGAATTGATCTGAGCTTTTTCCTGTCTGTTTAGACCTTCCTCTATGATCTGTGATTTCCTAGAGTTAATCTGCATTCCAGTTGCTTTCAGGAAAAGTTCAAGTATGTATTTTAGTTCCTTAATTTCATTTGAGGCGCCATTTGTAAAAACCAAAATGTCATCTACCAAAAGAAGGTGAGATATATTCATATTTACCGCTGCTTCTATACCTTTTACCTTACCTTCCCTTTTGGCTTTTTGAATCAGTTGGCTTAATCCTTCAGCAACTAGGAGAAATAACAGGGGGGACAGGGGGCATCCTTGCCTCAAGCCCCTCTGTCCTTTAAAGAAAGGAGTGGCTACACCATTGATGAGGATTGCATAGCTGACATTTGTGATACACCCCATAATCCATCTGATAAAGTCCACTTTGAAGCCTAGATGAGTTAATAGCAGACGGATATATATCCAATTTATCCTATCATATGCTTTTGATAAATCTATTTTTATGACTGCTCCCTTCTTATTTTTCTGCTTTACGCTGTGAAGGACCTCCTGTGCCACACCAATTGCTTCATGTATTTGCCGACCGTTCAAAAACCCAAATTGTTCAGGTGAGATATGCCTTGATAGAATTGGTTTGATTCTAAGCGCTATTACTTTTGCAATTATTTTGTATATACTGTTGCATAATGAAATAGGCCTAAAATCCTCAAAGGTTTCAGGAGCTTCCTTTTTTGGGATGAGAGCTATGAAGGTTGCATTGAAGGGGCTGTAGATCTCTCCGTTCTTTCTGGATTCCTCTACTACTTCTGTTATTTCTTCTCCTATCAGCTCAAAGAAATGGAGAAAGATCTCTACAGTCCAGCCATTCGGTCCGGGACTCTTCTCTTTTGCCATAGATTTAATGACACTTTTCACCTCCTCCTTTGTTACAGGGTCCATTACTTGCTCCGCTTCTTCCTCCTCCACATACCTATGGAAACATTGCGCTATTTTGATGACCTCGACGATGGTGGCCTCACCTTGGTCTGCAAAAAAGGATTGGAAATGGCTCTGCCCTAGAGCTGATAGAGATTCAAACGTCTTAGCCTCCCTTCCTTCATCATTTTTTAAGTTCCAGATGGTATTTGCACTCTTCCTCCCTTTTGCATAGTTGTGGAAGAAACTTGTGTTTTCATCCCCTGCTTTGAGCCAAATTGCTCTACTCTTGAGTCTCCATTCCTCCTCCTTTGCCAGCAGAATTTGATTTTTGAGCTTCTCCAGGGATAGAATTCTCTCTTTTGATTCCTGTGTCGCATAGCCATCCGCCTCTATGCTCTCTAGCTTTTGAAGGTCCTCATTTATCCTAGTTATTTCCCCAGTCTGCTTAGCTTTCCTGTCTTTTGCCCATGAGATTGTTGCCTTCTTCAGCCTTTTGAGGTTTTCCATGAACAAGAATCCTTTATCCTCAGAGGATATTCTGTCTGGGTGTATCCAGGTTTCTTTGAAAAGTTTATTATAAGATTCTTCTTGCAGCCAAGATGCATTAAATTTGAAAGGTGCTAGTGGCTTAGGGGGTGTCTTGGCGAGTTCAAGGTAAATTGGAAAATGATCCGAAGGTCCCCCCTCTTCAACCCATTGCCTAAATAATGGAATCATGGAAGATAGGTCCTCATTAAGTAGAAATCGGTCCAGTCTCTTCGCCACTCTTGCTTCTCCTACTCTTCTATTCCTCCATGTCGGCTTTAGCTTGATGAGGTTAGCTTCTATCAGATTGTTTTCTATTAATATGTTCTGGAAGAAATCTGTTAGCGAATCCTCCCTTGCCGCTGGACCCCAAGCCTCCGCTCTTCCTAATGAGAAGTTAAGATCTCCACCCATCACCATGTATTTACTCTTCACTAACGAATTTGCCATCAAATCATTCCAAAATGGTATCCTTCCCTGACAAGGTCCATATATATTAAGAATTCTTAGAGGAAAATCAAATTCTGGTGATTGACATTCCATTCCCATCACCTGCTTCATTCCCCACTGGTTCCTTATCTTGATTCTCCCTTCTCTATAACCTACAGCCAGCCCTCCTGAATGACCGTCTGAGTCCATGGCTGTAAATTTCCAACCTGTAAGGAGGGCATTTAGCATCGATTCGATTTCTGATCCCTTCCCCAGAGTCTCCTGGAGTAGAAGGACATCCGCCTTGGAGTTCATAACCATCTCCCTAAGAGCCAATTTTTTGGGTTTACTGGCTAAACCCCTACAATTCCATGAGGTTATGATAATTTTAGAACAGTTTCAGGGCCCTGCACCACTCTAAGTGCCCCAGTAATTGACTGTTGCTTCCCATCTGCCACATCATGTTTTGCTTTAACCTGTGCCATGGAAAGATTTGATTTCCTTCCCCTTTTTTTCCTAGTCTGGCTCTGAGGGATAGATGGCTCTATGCCTCCCACCGAGGATATAGGATCGGGTTTATTATCCTGTGAATGGAGGTTATAAAGGCATATAGGGTGAGAGGCCAGGGAAGAAGATTCAGGGCAACACCCATCACAATTCAGATCTAGGGAGGGAATATCTGCTGAAATTATTTCTATACAGTTTTCCAAATTGCATCCATCAGTGTTTGCATTTTTATCTTTATTATCAGGAAAAGAGTTTATTATGAGGGGATCAGGGACCAAACATTCATCTTTATTATCTATAATACAGAAAGAAGGATTATTAGGATCTAAACTCGTACCCTTAGAGTCCTCGCCTGAGCTTGGATTTTGAGTCGGTGATCCTTCTTCGGGGGGTTCCGGAACTGTTTTAGCAGTCCTGTGCTCAGTACCTTCTTCTGCCATTTTGTTCGGAGAATCCTGAACTTCTACATTTTGATTCTGCCTCCCCTGCCGCGGGTCTAGCTCCATATTTTCTTCTTCCTGATGCACTGAGTTCTCCTTTTCCAGTCGAGACTGGATCTGACTGTTTTCTTTCTCTGAGCACGCCTTCGTCCTCTGAAATCTTCTCCTCCGCCTGCCTAAGGGGCATTCCTTAGCCAAATGTCCATAGACATGGCATCTATGGCAACGGAAGGGCAAAAATTCATAATCCAGAATTTGTTCGAAGACATAATCTTTATATTGGAGATTAATCTTCTCTGCTAACCCTCCACTTGGATTTAAGCTAACTAGGATCCGAGCCATGGCTCTGTTATGTGTTTCTAGGAAAGACATGTCTGCCTCCAAGAATGTGCCTAGCCTGTTCCCGATAGCTTTGAAAGCCGAATCAACCCAGAGGAAGGATGGTAACCCTGGTGCTCTTACCCAAACCGGGAAGACATCGATTTTTTCATGATTTGCATCGAACAGAGGGCTCCATTTCTTGAACAGAACCAGAATGTTCCCGAGAGCCCAATTTCTCTTCACGACCCACTCTGCTGCCTCTTTGTTATCAAAGCGCACCATGAACCATCCTTTGGCTAATGTCAAGACCCTAAAATCTCTGATGAGTTCGAACTGCCAGTTTTGCTCCCCCCAAGATTGGATTAAATCAGATGTGAATTTCTTACCCCTTGCCCTGCCGACCAGTGTGCATTCTGCTACCTCCAGAGCCTCTTCGATCTGCACGTCCATGCCCAGTACCAGATTCCCTCTTGACTCCTGGGATTTGATCAATCTCTGTTTTTTCCTTTCCCCCCCTTTATTCTTTGTTTCTGTGTCAATATCTCTTAACTCCTCGTTCTCCTCGTGCCCTCTTTGAGTTTCCAGTCCAGAGATCAGGGGTAGTGTTCTTGGCTCAGGAGTGGCCACTACCGAGTTGTTTATAGATAAAATAAAAGGCTCAGATGGGGATTGATTTGTTACCTGAGTACCCTGGTCTGATCTGTCAGTTTTTCCCCTTGGAACCTGATAGCCTTCAAAGCCGAGGTCCTTCCGCCCGTCTTTCTTCTTTGGTCCGTCCGGTCCCTTAGCGATGGAAGCCCTTGTAACTGGAGCGATCCTTGCCGCACCACCTTCAAGACTTTTCCCTAAATTCGACCCAAGGTTTACTATGTCCTCTAAGCCTTCAGAAAGAATCAGACCTGTGGACACGAGTTTCCCTTTGCTGCCGTGGGATGGTTTGTGGAGACCTGCCTGTAGATCTTCCTCGCTCTGCCTTTGGATCTGTTGCAAACCCTTAATCCCCTGGTGAACAGCTGCGATCCCTTCCAAATCCTTGGGCGATTGTAAGAGGGTTTGATTTAATCTTATCGATTCCGGAGAAAACGGAGAAGAAACTAGGGTTTCCACCGTTCCAAAGTAACGCTCGATATTCTGTGCGGTAGGGTCTTTCCCCCAGACTAAAAGAATGTCCTCCATTGCTGGATCTAGGTCTATGAGCTCATCAGAGTTAACCATGGTTGCGGTCGCGGATCACAGGTTGCTTGTCGGCTGTTACTTTCGATGAAAACGCTGTCCGCTTGGATCCTGTTCCTTTTTCCTGTTGTGAAACCCGTCAAAATTTACTGCTGCCCGAAATCCTCCAGGTGTTTGTTGTATGGCGACCCCTGACCTCCATTTGCCATTTCCCTGTCACTATCACTGTTGTAAAAAACGAAAGGCCGTCGCCTCATTCCCTTACTTACTTGATGGGCCCTAGGCCTCGGCCCTACGGCCCTGGGTCCAGCCTATCCGCTTGCTACCGGACCCTCATTCCTTCTGTCGCCATCCAGAATATGTGGTGGTTAATCATCAAAGCATTCTCCTTATTTTATTTTTTATTTTATTTTATTATTTATTTATTTATTTATTTATTTATTTATTTTATTTTATTTTATTTTATTATTATTATTATTTATTTTTATTATTATTATTATTATTATTATTATTATTTTTATTTTTATTTTTATTTTTATTTTTATTTTTTATTTTTTATTTTTTATTTTTTATTTTTTATTTTTTATTTTTTTATTTTTTTATTTTTATTTTTTATTTATTTTATTTATTTTATTTTTTATTTTTTATTTATTTTTTAATTTTTTAATTTTAATTTTAATTTATTTATTATTTTATTTATTATTATTATTATTATTATTATTTTTTTTCTCAGATTTTCGCTAGTCAGGATCTTTCCTTTTAATAAGGTCCAAATGAAGACTTTTATTTTAGGCAAACTTTCCGATTTCCATACTATTTTCCATGGTTCCCATTCTTGCTGATTGATTTGGTCTTGAAGAATTTTGTATCCAAATTTGACTGTATATTGCCCATTACTGGGGTCCCAGAGGTAACTGTCTTCCTCGTCAGTATGCATTGGTGCTGCCCCCTTTAGATGTTGCTTGAGTTTATTCCATTGTCCTTCCATGTTTGTTGGAATTGTTGGCCTTTTCCATTCCTTCCACTCCTTCTGATTCCATAGAGAGATTGAATGTAAGGTATTAAGGCCTTTCCCACTCATCCACTCTTGAATGTGCTCCATTTCCGGGTGATACTGTAAAGAGTCTTTTCCCATGGTTCTGTCTTCCCAAATCGAGGTTTTTGGTCCATTCCAAGGAGTTTTGGATATATGGCTGCCCATTATTAGAATGATCTTTTGACTAGCTTCCATACTTGGGTGCTTTGTCTTATTGGGTTGTTCCCATTCAGTAGATTCTTCTTGGAACCATTTAGATATTTGTTTATGAGGGCTTTTTTCCACCAGCTCTCATTACCTGTTATAAGTCTCCAAACAATTTTCATTCCCAGGGCTGCATTCATGAGCCCAGGCAGCCGAATAAACAATCCTCCTTGTTCGTATGGTAGCACTACTTGTTCCCACCTTACGAGACTAAATTTTTTGTTTTCCTGCTTCCCTCCCTGCTAGAGAAAACTTCTTAGGATTAATTCCATCTGCTTGTGAGCACTCGCTGGTGCCATGATTAGGGCATATTGATATATTGGTAGTGCAGTAAGGAGGGCCTTAATTAATATCACCCTTCCAGCCATATTTAACCACATCATTCCCCAGTTCTTTGTCTTGTCTTGCATTTTCCCATTTTGTTTTGTCCATATTTTTGCCTTCATTATCTCTTTTGATATTGGTAATCCCAAATAGAGGAAATGACTCCAGTTTTCTTGTGCTGGGATTTCCATGATTGGGAAATTCTTTGCATAGTTCGTGCTGGAATGTTCCACCCATAGATCCTGCATTTTGTATTATTCAGAAGTCCTCCCGACACCTGTAGAAATGCATCCATTATTTTTTTGAACCTTCTTGCTATTATTGTTGATGCTCTTCCCATCCTGTGATTGTTCTTTATTTCCTCTGAGTTTCCAATGCTCTACTTAGAGTTTTTGCCATTATTATATATAGAAATGGTGATAGAGGGCAGCCTTGCCTGATGCCTCTTGTGCTTTGAAAAAATTCACTGGGTCTTCCATTGATGAGAGGAGTTATCCAAGGAGTGGATATGCATTATTTTATCACTTCTATTATTTCTTTTGGGAAGCCCAGTTTCTGAAGTACAACCAGTAAATATGAGTGGCTGACTCTATCGAAAGCGTTTGCCATATCTAGTTTGATTATCATACCTTTTTCTTGCTTCAAGATACTAGAGTGGACAACCTCCTGTACTATGATGACATTGTCAATGATTTGTCTGTTTGGGACAAACCCTCCTTGATTTTTTGAGATGATTAAGTGCAACACTTTCTTTATTCTGTTTGCCACTATTTTTGTTATTATCTTGTAGGAGGAATTGCACAGTGAAATGGGCCTGAACCTGTTAAAGGTGGATGGATTTGCTTCCTTTGGAACCAAAACCAGATAGGACGATCTTGTGTGGCCTCCCATTTTTTTTTATTTTTATTTTTTTTGCCATTCTTAAGAAATCCTTTCTTATTGTATTCCAATGATTTCTGTAGAAGGCTATTGTGAATCCATCAGGCCCGGGCGCTTTGTCCGGATGCAGGCTCCAAATGGCCTCCACAATTTCTTCTTTTGTGAGGTCCTTACACATATCTTTGTTTTGTTCATTTTTTATTTTCTTCTTTGTATGCTGCAGAATTTCTTCATATTAAGCCGTTTCCTCCGTTGCTGACAGTAAATTTTTGAAGTGCTTGTGGGTTGCTTTTTTTATTTCTTCCACTCCTTTAATTTCTTGATTTTCCACTTGTATTTTTTCTATCTGATTTCTAGCTCTTCTGACTTTCATGCTGTTATGAAAAAAGTCCGTATTCTTATCCCCTGCCTTAAGCCAGAGGTTTCTAGATTTCATTCTTGCCTCTTCCTCCTCTTTCTTGTTTTCTTTGTATATCTCCCAGGAATTTTTTTCTCTTTAAGGTAGTCTTTCTTGTTTTCTTCTTTACTTTCTTTTTCCGCCTGCAAGCTATCCATTTTCTATTGTAACTCTTTTTTTTTTTTTATATTTCATTTTCCCTTGCCCACTCCTTTAGCTTGATTCTTACATTTTTTAGTTTTGTCTCCCATATGTATTGTGGTGAGCCTGATATTCTTAGTGCCCATGTTGCTTTCACTACCTCACTGATTTCTGTGCTACTGTCCCAGATTGAGTTGTACCTGAATGGGAGTGGGCCTTGGTTTTCCATTTTGCCCATTGCTATTACAACGGGTTTATGATCAGAGGCTGTGGTGTGGATGATTTTGGATTTGATAGAGCTGTACAATGCTGCTATGTTGTCTTGGATCAATATTCTGTCCAGTCTTTCTTTTATGTTACTTTTACCCACTCTCTTGTTATTCCATGTATATTTTCCATTGTTTGGAGGAATATCTAGAAGGCTATGCTGTTCCATTATTCCTTCTAAAGAGTTTTTGGATGGGTCCACATGAAAGTTTCCTCCAAACTTTTCCTCTGTGCTTCTAACCAGATTTAAGTCTCCTCCTAAAATTATTTTTCCATCTTGAGTTTCTTGTAGTACTTCCTTTATTGTTGCCCAACACTGTTCTTTCTCCTTATAGTGGTTGGGGGCATATATGTTTATCACCCTGTATTCCTCTTTTGTGTTGATCCTCCTCAGATCCGTTAGAATCCAGTGCTACCTTGCTTTCTTCCCCATTAATTCCCATCTTTCTTTTTTCCAGATTGTGCATATGCCTCCTGATGCTCCAGTTGCCTGAATTGCTTCCCCTTCATATTGCCTGAATTTTTTTTATTTTTATTTTTATTTATTTATTTATTTTTTCAAAATGTCTCTTGTTGCATTTTCCTTAACAGGTGAGCCCATTCCTCTGTAGTTCCAGGAGACTATTATCATTATTTACTTATTGGGTGATGCATGGCTCCTTTCCCCTTGTGCTGGCTTTTCTCCATATTTCCTATACTTTTCCCTAGATAAGTGTCCATGGGCTGTTGTGTTCCTAGGGCCATTTCTTTTGCTGCTGCTTCATCTTTTACTTCTTTATTTGTCTTTCTTCCTACTTTTTTTTGGTTTTCTGCATTTGGGTATGCTTCTTTTGCTTGCTTTCTGGTTAATATCCTGTCAACTGAGGGGGAGGAGAGAGGTGAAATGAGTCTCTGGGGAAATGGGGGACTGCTGGGAAGGAGAGCGCGGGGTTCTAGATCTGGCGGCTCCAGGGGATGGGGGGTTTGATGTGAGCAGAGGGTTAAAGGGGTTTTGACTATTTAAAGTTACTTTTGGCGAGAGGGTGAGGGCTTCAGCAGAATGTGAGGGCTGAGAGATGGGTTGTGTTGGTTGTTTATTGGATATCTTCTTTCGTTTGACATGTTCCAATTTATTTTTCGGATCCTCAATCTTTTCATTTTCATTTTCTCAATTTTTTGTACATCTATTTGCAAAATGACCATATTCATGACATACCTTGCATTTGAAAGGGATTTGCTCATAGTCCAGCTGTTGTATATGCGTCCACTGATCCACTTTTATTTTGATTGCTTCAGGGAGGCCTTTGCCTAGATCTACTTCCACGCAAATTCGGGCGCATGCATGCATGTTCTCTTTAGGCTCACATCTGTCTATGTATTTCCCAACTGCATTTCCTATTGCTTTAACTGAATCATCTCCCCAGCAGTGGAGAGGTAGATGCGGCAGTCTTACCCATACTGGAACAGCATTTGGGACATCCATTTCTAGGTCAAAGTCCAGTGTCCATCTATTCAAATACAGTCCCCTTGTATCCATAAAATATGGGCCATTCCTGAATATCAGATCGCGATCCTCTTTGGTTTCGAAATGAAAAGTGTAGTACCCTCTGCCACAGAATCTGATTGAGATCTTCCCGGATATTGCTGCAGACCAGTTTCTTTCTACCCACTTTTGCACAGTCTTGGGTGATGGCCACAACCTAGTAAACTGCCCTACTAACCCTCATTCTACGAGAGAGAGTGCTGCTTTTCTTGGAAGTGCTGGGGGGAGAGATATTTCTGGTATTTCTTCCATTCTTTTAACGAACTTTGACATTGACGGTCTATTCTTTGTTGGACCCATTGCAGAGATGAGGGAAGCAAAGGCTTTTTCTGTTACTTCTGAATCTTGCTGGTGATCTGTGGGATGAAGATCTTCCTCTCCTGGTGGATCCATATTGTTCAAACCCCAGCAGCTGGAGGCCGCTGAGGGCCACTACAATCTGAGGCACTATCTGCCTATCGAAAACTGCAACTGTGATCTCTCCTTCTTCTTTCTGCCGATTTGACCTCAACAGCAAAGGCCATTGACGCACATTGAATGCTGCTTCGCTCTGGTTGCTGTAGCAGCTAGGGCTGCATGCTCTCCTCAGCTTCTCTCCTTGCCATCTCCTTCTCCTAGTAACATATCATTATTCGTTGTTAACTTATACCCATCTTCTTTATTAAAGTTGTTAGGGTGTTTTTCCATTTCTAGAGCTTCCCTTATGACACGGTTTGAGTGGAATGTGCACGCACCTTAACACAGGAAACAAACCTGAGAACATTATAAAGTTGAGTTAATTGATGAATCGATTGTGACCGTTGAAGCGATCCGACAATCATCGTGTGCCAACAAGCGCAGACATTAATTCCAAAAATGGACGTGATATTTTATAAAACTGAGTTAATAGCTCAGTTAATCATGACCGTCTATTTGAAGAGGTCAGATCAGATGGTAATCACGTCAGAAGATGCACGAGCTTTAATTTAAATTTCAGGCGCGATATCTTATGAACTGTGATTTAATCCAATTGAATTCCGGATCGATCACAACCGTTCATTATGTATGGACAAGATTCGACGGATATCGCTCTGGAAGATGCGTGCTGGTTAGCATAGTTTTCGGACGTGATAAGGTTTGAACTGGAGTTTAATTTTGTTTGGGGTCCACGCAAAAGATCGGGGTCTGATAGTTTAATTAAACATGGGTTTTAATTGCACATAATTGTTTAAATCCGTGAATTATGTAAAGATGCAGTTTCGCTGCATCATAAATCCTCGTGAGAGACCCAATTCGGGGTCTGCCTCATGACATAGTTAGCTTCAAGCCTAAGGTATCCCAACACCTTCCAGCCCAAGTCATGACGAGAGTGCTGGCGGGTGGAATCAAGGACAATGTCCCATCCCTTCCATGAAGTTCCATCTATCTTATATAGTCCCATCACCCATGTGTGAGTTGTTTGGCCAAGCAACTTACTTGTGCCTTGCAACCACTATCATGACATTAGTAATCATTACTGAGTATTAATTTGAACTTTAAATTTTAGTGTTGGCAATATGAAATTGGTCAAACCAGGGCCTCTTGCCACACTCAATAATCATCAATAATATTTATTATAATGTTAGTCATTGATATCATTGCACATGCTAAATTATCATCATGACATAATCATCAACATAATATTTAGCTGTAAGCAAGAAGCTAGTTCTCAGAATATATAAACAAAACAACATAATGAATTCATCAACATGATCACACAGTCATCATACATGTTCATCACATCCATCACCATCATAACATCAAACTGGTACATCACAATTATTGTTACATCCACCAATAATAAAAGTAGGATAACTGGATCCTCAACCTGAGGTCCTCAAAGATTAATGTATGAGCCTTAAGGTTATATTAAGGATAATTTAATATTATAGTCAGTCAACTAGAGTGGGGAATTACATACATTACCTCTTAACAATAGACTGTGTTGAAGTCCTCATAACAGGAAAGGAAAATGGCAACTTGTCTCTTATGCGTCCTCCCAAGTAGCTAAACTAGGACTATCATTGTCCCACTAAACCTTCACTTAGTCCACCAATCACCACCTAAGCTATAGAGTGAGTTGGTTGAGTATCCGAACTGACTCGACCATAATTGTGTCATCATCTAAGACTTGCAAATGAATCAAGTTAATAACATGTGAATGATTTGAAATATAATGACGTAATACAGACACATGGAACACCATGCATACATGCTAATGATGTAGGTAAAACAAGCCTATATGCCATCAATCTTTTCTTCTCTATTATGTTAAATGGTACCACAAATCGTGGAGACAATTTTGCTTCCTTCCCAAACTTTATGGAGCTCTTTTGGGGCCTTACTCTCAAAAAAATCTTATCTCCCACTTCATAACATTGATAATTCTGATGAGCATCAACATAACTCTTTTGTCGATCTTGTGCCTTTTCTAGCCTCCCCTTGATCATGCTCATTTTCTCTTCCCTCTCTTATATTACTTTCGACCCTATTAATACTCAGTCTTCCAGTTGATCCTATTTGAGAGGCATTATGCAAGGTCTCCCATATAGGAACTCAAACGACACCATCTTAATGGAACTTTGATAACTATTATTGTAGTAAATTCCACCAATGGTAAAAACTCTACCCATATTTTTTGTTGATTCATCACGTACATTCATAGCATGTCCTTGAGGATTTGATCAATTATCTTGGTTTGACCATGTTTCTTGGGGTGATAAGCAATGCTAAAGTTTAATTGGTTCCCAAGTCTTCATGGAAATTGGACCAAAACCTTCTTGTAAACACTGCTCCCCTATTTGATATGATTTTCCTTAGCACTCCATGTAATCTCATAATTTCATCGATGAAAACTATGACTATCTTAGGTGCCTTATATGCGGTCTTAACTGGTATAAAATGGGCGCTCTTGCTCAATGTGTCTACCACTACAAATATCACATCATGTATCTTTGCCGTCATAGGTAGTCCCATAATAAAATCCATTGACATAACTTCCCATTTGGATTCTGGTATCTCATTGGGGTTGCGATAAAGCTGTTGGATGTTTATGCCTAGCTTTTACTTGCTGACACTCACATTTGCTACAAAATTTACAATGTATTTCTTTATCCCCTTCCAGAAGAATAACAATTTCAGGTCTTCATTCATCTTCTTAACACTGGGGTCTGCCATGTTTACTGCTCGATGTGCTTCGCTCAAGATCAATTGGCATATATCTTCATTTGACAACACATATATCCTTCCATGGAATCGTAGTAGTCCATCACTATCTAGAGAGTATCCATCATATTTTGGGATCATCATTTCATCCTCCCTTAAACTCTTGCTAACCTCCTTGTACCAGGTATCCTCAATTTGTAAATTGAGCAACTTCTTCCTCAGGTTTGTCTTTAAGGGAATCACCAAAACTATTCGAGGCCTCCTACTTAAAGCATTTGCGACCTTGTTTACTATTCCCTTTATGTACGTAATATCAAACTCGTATTTTCTTATTAACTCTAATCACCTTCATTGTTTGGCGCTTAAATGCTATTGGGTGAATATGTGTTGCAGTCCACAATGATCAATATTAAGTTCAAACTTCCTTCCTAGCGAGTAGTGTCTCCAAATCTTTATGGCATATACAGTAGTTGCCATTTCTAGATCGTGTTTTGTGTAGTTCTCCTCATGGGTTCTTACTCTTCCCTCTTGCATAAACACAAACCATTCCGTCCTTGGAGGCTTTGGTGAAAACCATAAGTTCTTGCTCCATATCTGGCACCTTTAGGATCATTGCAGTTGTTAATAATAGTTTTTAACTTTGGAATGCCTCTTCACATTTTTCCATCCAAATGAAATTCATATTCTCTCTTTGGAGTTTGGTGATGGGGGTTGCTATCTTTGAAAACCCCTCAACAAATCTATGATAATACCTAGCCACACCCATGAACTACGTATTTTGTGAACATTGGTTGCTGTCTACCATTCCATGATGGCCTCAATCTTCACTGTGTCTACTACAATACCCTCCCCATAGATAATCTGTCTGAGATAGTGGATTGGATTAGTAAAAGGAACACTTTGACAACTTTCCATATAGTTGATTTCCTCTTAGACATTGTAAAATGAGTCTCAAGTCTTTGTTATACTCCTCTAGGGTCCTTGAGTAGATTAATATGTCGATGATAAAGACTTGTACGAACTTATCCACGTATTTGTGGAATATCTTTCTCATCAAACTCATAAAAACACCCAAGCCATTTGTCAGTCCAAAGGGTAATACTACAAACACAAAATACCCAAATATTGTCTTAAACACTGTTTTTGAGATATCATCTTCCTTGATTCTTAATTAATGATATCCCGATCTCGGATCTATCTTTGAAAACACAATTTCTCCCCTCGTTTGGTCGAACAAGTCATCTATCCTGGGCAGAGGATATTGATTTTTGATTATCACCTTGTTCAACTAATGGTAGTCAATGCATAATCGCCAAGACCCATCCTTTTTCTAACAAAAATTACTGGGGCTCCTCATGGAGATATGTTGGGTTGTATGAATTCCAAGTCCGATAATTCCTTTAACTAGATTTTCAACTCTTTTAATGTTCGAGTTAACATACATTATGGTGTCTTTGCAATAGTCTCCGTGCCTGGTTTAAGGTCGATGATGAAATCAATTCCCTTTTTTGGGGGTATCCCAAGCAATTATTCAGGAAAGACATCCCTAAATTCAACAAGAATTTGATGCTTATCTAGATTTTTAGAGTCACTTTTATCATTTAGTGTTATCCCCGTGAATAATTGACGTCCCCTTCGTCTACATTTCATCATCTACATTGATGAGATGAACCTTAGGGACACCCCTTCAGTGTCTTCACATCATGGATTTTCTTTGCC
This sequence comes from Pinus tabuliformis, assembly GCA_031772625.1. Taxonomy (NCBI): domain Eukaryota; kingdom Viridiplantae; phylum Streptophyta; class Pinopsida; order Pinales; family Pinaceae; genus Pinus; species Pinus tabuliformis. The sequence goes on from CM062814.1 coordinate 792,249,191, forward strand.
CTTCATCGTTTGTGAAATGTAGTATCTTATGATTGTAGTCTAGAATTTATTCAAGCTTCTCCAACCAACCTATTCATATGACTATAACATACGATCCCAAGATTGTAGAGTACAGGGATACCTTGGTCTTACATACTGTCAAATCCACTTCACAATCCTTTATCAACTTTCCTACATTTCTTTTCATATTGCACACCATCTTTACATGCTTAAAATCATTTTGTGCAATTGCTTTATGTTTAATTTTTGACAATGAATTTTGAGAAATAAAAGGCTTAGTAGCTTTTGGATCTATCAAAATAACAAAACTCATACCATAAATATTACTTGGCGTCTCAAGCACAGTGGACTAGTGCTAAGCCTGATGATAATTCATCGCCGCATGGATGTGATGAGCCTTCCCCAAATCCCCATTGTGGCTAGTCTCTGAACTGTGTTGGAATTACCTATTTTATGAGGGAAATCCCTCTCATAGTGTGGACCTCCACAAGTCCAACACCCCCTCTTAGGAGCTTATCTCCTATTACCGACTGAACTAGGAGTTGGTCTGGGACTCTATTGGTAAGACCCAAAATGTTATGATCGATGCTGTGGTGGTGCAATAAGGTGTTGTTGTGTAGGATGATATTGCAATGGTTGATGAGTTTGTTGAGGTACCATGCGTGATTGTTGAGCTGGATATCGATATGACGCTATTTGGGTTCTTGTTGATCAATTTTGATGACTATGCATTGGTCCTCTCTGAAAATTCGTGCGATCCATACTATTTCCACTGGACACTCCTTACCCTACACGTTTTGATGGCCTACTTAGTCCACTACTCAAAATTTCCTCCTCAGTGATGATTGCTTGATGAATTGTCCCATGTAATGTATGATGTGTCAAGATTCTAACCTTAAATTTAATGTTAAAATTTAGTCCATACAAAAATTTATACACTCTGAGATTATCAGTGTTTAAGTGAGGGGTATAGCTAAGTAGTTCCATGAAACGAGCCTCATACTTAGGCACTGAGTGACTACCCTTCTTCAGTGCATTGAATTCATTCAAATGTGTTTCAGTGAATTCCTTTGACATGTAGCATTCTCTAAATTTTTTTTCAAATAACTCCTAAGTTACCTCTAAGGTTTCCATCCTCAATTGGGGTAATAAAGTCTTCCACCAAAGTAATGCACTTCCTTTCAACTGGAATATATCCATTTTGGCCTTAAGATTTGAGGTGTATTTGCCTCAAGATGAAGCACATAGCCATGTTTTCTAGCCATGCCTTTGCAGTTTGTCCATTCATGGACCCCAAAAATGTCAGAAACTTTACCTTTTCCAATTCTCCACGCACATTATTTATTGTTAGGGTTTTGGGCCCTTCATTTTGCATGACAAGTCCTCCCTGTTCCCATTCTAGACTGGTTATTAACGCCTATGACATGTGCTGGAATGATCTCATTAAGTTCAACACTTCAATGGCATGTATTTGTTCCTGTGTCATGGTGTGTTCCCCATTATTGGGCGGGGTGACAAGAGATGACTCCTGCAGTGGCACCATGCCGTGCCCTTTAGCTTCCCTACTCCTTCCTGTGCCTCTTCTAGCCATAGTACATTTCCCAATGATTTTCAATTTACATTAGTTCCAATTAATGTAATAACCTCGGTGTGGAAAGTGACATTGGTTCTAAGGTTCACACCCTCTTGAACCATCCTCGTCACCTTACCATAGACTACTTTATGAATTACAGGGTTTATACATCCTAGGATTTTCAGATTAATGCATATAGGAAACTAGACAGGCCTTGGGTTACCATAATTTAATTTTTTATATAATCCTTTAACCCTTCAGTTAAGGTGTTTGAAATCATGCACAAAAGGAATTCATACACCTTTACCATTATCCTTGAACACTAAGTGTTTCATAATGCGCATAAAATTAATAATAAGTCAAACTATCCATTCATGATGGGTTACCCCTTGGGTGAGTGGTTCACAATATCACACTCTCTATCATAATGATGATTTAAAACAATTAATGATATACTGTCATTTACCTTTTTTTTCCTCCGGAAAAAACCGTAACTTCCATTAGATAATGAAACATTACATTTTGCTAACGCATCCTAGTGTATTTTGATAGTCATGTCTGTTCACAAAACTAATGAGATTAGGTTACAACTTGCCCAATATCAAAATATACATGATCTAAAAACTACATGAATAAATAGCGGATAACATAAACAAATTTATATCTAGTTGTACATATATAGCTGTCATCCATAATCATGATCAAAATAACAAAAAACAAAAAAATATGATCATTAAGTTATTGAGGCCGTTGAATTCCTTCATTGAATTGCCAATGTAAATAGATCTGCGAATCATCCCCTATTTGTTCAATGATTTCCCATACTCCAAAATCCTGTGAAGCACCCTCAGAAAGTGTGTTTGTTGTTGTATTGTGTTCCCTATATATGTGGCAACATGAAACATAGTCAAAATCATGTTTCATGTGGAGTATCTCTTAAATAATAGGGAACAATGTGATATTGTGACATCTCTGAACCTCATTGAACCACTATATGACGATCATGGAGTCTCCAAAAGTCTGCAATGACCAACATCCTTTTTCCGTGGCAAATGAAAAAAATATTTTAGTGCAAGCAACTCCACATAATTGTTTGATCCTCTTCCAGGACCAATCTGATGTTTGAAAAAACGACTTATCTATAGGAAAAGAATTGCCCCTCCCGCACAAACATCGATTGCAAGGGATGCCCCATCAATTTTTTCCCAAGGGAGAAAAGTATTTATTTCTTCAACAGTGACATTTCGAGGAGCATCAACATAATCTAATGAATGGAGGAGTGAGTATATTGCTAGAACCTGTGCAACCACTTTATCAAGAGAGGAAAGTTGATCCTGGAAAATGGATTTATTTCTGGCAATCCACACTCCCCAACAAATGAGTAGGGGAATGTTCCTGAAATGTTTCACATTTATTTGTTCCCACAAGTGTTTCCAAGCTTCAATAAAAGACTAACCCTGCTACGCTGTTTTGAATCCTAGCTTATTTATGTAGAAAAACCGTATCCCCAATGTGAAAGGGCATGTAAAAAACAAGAGGACCACTGATTCTTCTCCATTATTACAAAGAGAACACCAACCAAGGCCTCCCCTTTGTATTTTTTTTTTTGTTGTAAATTTTCCCAAGTAGGAATTTTATATTCCAAAAGACACCATAGAAACACCCAGGCTTTTGCAGGGCTACACAATTTCCATATTTTTTTCCACCACCACTCCAGAGCCTCTAACCTACTAGCATTAATTAAGTGAAGGTAGTCTTAGTTGGGAGTGCATTTCCCAAAAGGAGAGTGGATCCAACATAGGGAATCCTCCTTATCTCGTAGCTGCACATGCGAAGAATTCAAAACTAATGTGTAGTTTTTCTACTATTCCGCATAAGCTACCATAAGATTCAACTGAGTAACATCAACCCAACCTTGAGCCCAAATAGATGTGCACATATTGTCAGCCACTTGGTTAAGTGTAATCCTTCCAGAATTGTTTAGGAAAGTGACAATTTCATGAGGAAGACGAAAATGTTCCCCATAGACAAGCCATGGATCCATTCCAATTCGCAACTTTTCACCATTGCCCACCTTCCAGTCTAGACCCTCTTCAATCACTAAGAAATATGATAAAACAACTTTCCAGATAACATATACATTTTATTTTTTCTTAGCTGGAGAGTGAACCCATTCTTCAACTGTGCTAGGGAAAATGTACTTTCGGTGTACAACTTGTGACCATAAGATTTCTGTTGTCAATAATCTCCAACCCACCTTTGCGGCTAGTGCCTTTGCAAATAAAGGAATGCTTTTTATGCCCTAGTAACCCCATGCCTTAGGAGTGGCTATTCTCTCCCATTGCACCCAAGGAAGCATGCATTCATCCTTGGAGCCTGCCCAAAGAAATCGAGAACAAAGCCTGCACACAAAGTTAAGGATCCCCTTTGGAATCTAGGATAAGGACATCCAATATATCAGGATGGCTTCCAAAATTGATTTGATACGGACTAGCTTACTTTCTCTGGACAACCATCTAAAACTCCACATCTTTATTCATTTTTCCATTTTCATAATTAACCATTACCAATCTTCCTTCCTATAATCATTCAGTTTAATATAAAACCAAAAATACTTTAAACCGCTATTAATATATTTATATGAAAAGGAAATGTGTCTTGCATACTTCTTGTTTCATCAATGGACATTATTATAGGTAAAAGGGTAGATTTAGATATATTAACTTGCATACTGATAGATTTCCAAAAGAGGCACAAATCCGAGTTAAAGGTTAACATGTCGTGCTTGGGGCCATCACTAAACAATATAATGCCATCAACAAATAATAGATGAGTGATTTCCAATTCTTCAGCCACTGCAACACCTCTCAGATTCCCCATTCTTCTAGCCTCTAATAGAAGCTTTCTTAAACCTTCATCCACCAGAAGGAACAATAGGAGAGACAATGAGAAACCTTGGCAAAGTCCCTATTGAGTATGAATTAATTCTAAAGCTGAACCATTGATGGGAACTGTGAAAGATATTGAGGTTATACAACTCATAATCCAGTTTATGAAGGGGACTTCAAAGTGCAAGTGAGTAAGAATCATATGTAGAAATAACAAGTTGATCCTGTCATATGCTTTTGACAAGTCAATCTTAACCACCAACTCTTTGGGCTTTCTATTTTTTATAATGTGAAGACCTTTTTGAGCTACTATGATTGCTTCATGTATCTAACACCCTTCCATGAAACCAAATTGCTCCTTGGAAACATTTTTGGAAATAATTGGTTTGATCCTGTTGGCTATAATTTTTGCAATCACCTTGTATACACAGTTACATAGGGAAATTGGCATGAAGTCGTCATAAGATTGTGTATCATCTGATTTGGGTATGAGAGCTATAAAATTTGATTTGAATGAAGCTAGCATATGTCCATTTTGACGAGATTCCTCAACAACTCTTAACAGGTCATCACACAATATGCCATAGAGCCCCAAAAAGAATGTAACCGTCCAACCATCAGGGCCTGAGCTCTTATCTTTCTCTGAGATTGTGAAGAACCCCTTGCAGTTCTCTAGTAGAAACATGGTCCATTAGACTTTGGTTATCCTCATCATTAAAGAAACAGGGAAAATCCTAAGCTAAGAGAATCACTTCCACAATATATGCCTTCGATGGAGCTTTATACAAGTTACTAAAATGTCTTTTCCCAAAGTAGGCTAACTCCCTAAACGAAGAGGCTCTTCCTCCTACTAGATCGTTTAGAGCATAAATGGTATTACAAGATTTTAGCCCTTAAGCGAAATTTTGAAAAAAATTTGTGTTCTCATCATCGCTTTTCAACAATACAACTTTCCTCTTCAGCCTCAAGAACTCTGCCTTCTACATCATGATTCTTCTTTTGGAGGCCTCCAACTGCACAATTCTCTGCTTAGAATGCTCAGATGCATATCCCCCCAATAATATCCTCCATTCTCCCCAATTCTTCTTCCACTGATTTGAGTTCTTCATCATTTCTCATTTTCTTTTGAATGGACCATTAATTGTGGCTTCTATGACCCTTTTCAAGTTTTTAGCAAAATTGATTGTGATAGGGACCCCAGAACTGGATTGTAAGGGGCCCAAATTTCCTTCACTAAATTGAGGAAATGCTCATCTCGTAGCCACAAAGTGTTGAATTTGAAGGGCCTTACAGGTTTATGCATGCCCATATTTAGTTCTAGAAATATGGGGTGATGATCTTTATTCACCACCAGTTCCAATCCACTATTTAAATAAAGGAACCTTTTCCATAAAACATTCTGACATAAGGAAACAATCGAGGCACTTAGCTACCATTTCCTCCTTGGATCTCCTTTTATGCTTGGAAGGTTTGCGTTTAATCGGGTCAACATCAATCAACTTATGCTCCAGAAGGAGATGGGTGAAGTAATCGAAAAGAGAATTAGTCCTAGCATGAGTACCCTAGACTTCAAAGGCTCCAATCATGGAATTTAAGTACCCTCAGACCACCATATTGTTTGCAGACATATAGGATTTGTGCATCTGCATGTCCCAAAAAGCGACTGGATCTTGACAAGGCCCATATATGTTTATCACCTGGAGATCCACTCTAACTCTGATGAGAAAATATATGCTCCCAGAACCAACTTCGATCCCCAAGAGCCCTTTACTATGATAGATTTTGATTTAAAACCTACAGCTCTGCCCCTGGATCTACCCCTTGCATCAGAACATATGAATGACTAGCACGGGAAGATGGGCTCCAATACATGTGAAATATTATCTCCATCCCCAATGTTTCCTAGAGAAATATGATGTCTGGGTGCTCAGAATCAACCAAATTCCGTAGGGCTAGTTTTTTGGATGGGCTAGCCAAGCCCCGACAGTTAAATGATAATAACAAGATCATGGGGAAGCTTCCCAGTGGCATGTGCTAATCTAAGCACCCAAAAAATCATTTGTTTTTTCCTTCCATCGGCAACAACCAGGTGAGATTTTAATTGAGCCTTGGAAAAATGGAATTTTCCAACCCTCACTCAACCACCAACCTTGACCGGGGAGGAAAAGCGAAGACTGTCAAAGCATTGCGTGACATGCCCCTTAGAGGGCCTGGGTGGAAGATGGAATTTGAAGAATCTTCTTGAATTGAAGAAATATTCAGAGAGGGGAAAGACGAGGCTACATGGGAGAAAGGGCATGATATAGGTGTAGTTGAGTACAAGGGGGTGGAGACATAATTGGAACAACAAGGAAGAGAAGACGGGCCAGACCCCATGTCCAAATAGTTAAATGAATTAATTAAATTACTTACAAAGTGAAAGGGAGGGGGATACAAGAAGGGGAGATTTTCACAGATGTTGGATCTTCAACCAAACCATTGCATTCCAGGCTCGCCTCCATAGCTACTATGCCCAAACTGACGTCATCTGCAGGATGCAAATCCTACAAAGACTCTATTTATTCCAATTTCCACAAATGAACTTTGGGTGCCACTACCTTGTTTCTCGGTTTGATATATTGCACTCTTTTTGACTAGACCTTTTAACTCCTGAACCTTGTTTGCTCGAGAAGGGAAGGGTGAAATATTTCATTATGTCCCCATACTTATGAAACCTATGACATTTGAAGGGAATCCCCTCATAGTACAACAATTATTTATGGGTGTGATTCAGATAGAACAAATCCAATTCTGCAAATAGACCCTCATGAGGGTCCAAGTTTACCAACACTCTTTCCATAGTCAAGTTCTAGGATGAAATGAAAGACATGTGTGCATCAATTAACTCCCCCAGTTGGCTCCCTATCACCTAGAAGACATCCATCGACCAAAATTACACTGACAAGCGCGGGAAACAAACCCATACAAGAGCTCTATCTAATGTTTCATGGCTCAACCTTGGACTCTGTTTAATTTTTGATGCTGGGGTTTACCCCCAGAAACCCTATCAAAATTATATCTAAATCAACTTCTTCCAACCTTGTTCCAACGCCTCCAACAAGCCCTTCCAATTGCAGCTCATCTCGAAACCCTTTAGTTTGCATGAGGTCATTCGCCAAGGACACTGCCTCAACAATCTGCTTCTGGATAATGCTAGTCAAACTGCTTGAAATCCGACTTTTGTGCAATGCGTCTCGTGAAGAGATGGTGCCAATGGGCTCATGATTCAGAAAGGGACCAAGGATTGGTTCCGCTGCCTCACTAAAAGGTCCATTCACCGTAGGTGCCCCGTAGGCCTCTTTATTGTGACACTGTGTAAGGGGGACCGACCGATCCTCCTCCAAAACTTGAAATCCTAGCACTGATGAATCCATAATCCTTGAGGAGGAGGTGCTAGTTACATTCCAAGCCTCCATAGTGTGCAATTGAGCTGGAGCCTCCAGACCAAAATAGCTCATAATTTCTAGGGTCATATGTGAAGTCCACCAACTATTCCATAGAAGAAAATACAAGCGACATGAAACCAAAATCACGAGCTAAACGTCAAAGAAAACCAATAAACCCTACCTCAGAACTGCCAGTCAAAAAGATCCTTGCTATGTCTGCCAGGGATCTCTAACCATAAACATTTCTGCGGACTGCAGATTTCCATACCACCCTTTTCTCGATATACTATCGTTTACCTACGGTCACTTACGTTGATCTTTCATACATATACATATATATTTTATTTCATTGCTAAATTCGATCAAGATTTATATATTTTATACTTGAGATTTGAACTTATAATCTATTAAAGAAAAATAAATAAATATAAAATTATTTTTATTGAAATATATTTGAATGTTAAATGTATTTTTATGAGTTTAAATTTATCATAAAAAATTTTAAAGGTAAGGAATTTTTTTTGAAATTTTAAAACCAAAAGTAAAAATCTCAAACAAAAAAACTTTACATCTAATGAAATCACTTCATTATTATTTTCCAATTCACAAATTTTATTTTAGATGTTAATAAGAGACCATTACGTCTGATAGCAATAAGATACTATAGACAAATGAAAACTCAAGGCAAGAAGACAATAAAATAGAAGAAAACTTGACACTTACAAAATTTTATTCACACTGATAGCATGAATGGCTGCATTTTCGGCATTCGAAGGGTGCGTTAGCACGCTCGACTAAAAGGCCGCCATCGATTTCGGGTGCGTTAGCACGCTCGACTAAAAGGCCGCCATCGACTCACTCATTCATATGGGTGAGGAATTATATACGTAATTACGCTTGCCCGAAGAAAGAGCCTTGCTTACAATAGAATACCGGGAAAGGAGTACAACTAAGGAGCCTCTCATATTGCCCTGGTTCACAGAGGAGGAGCCCTGTCGAAATATAGAGGAAGGAATCTAATAGCCCTAAAAAGCCTATAGAAACATGCAAACTTGTGGGGATCGTTTGTATGGAAGTAAGGAGAAAAAAACATTCATTTGTACCACATATTCTCAGTAGTTTACGGGCTGCACATGGTGTAGAAATTGCAGATTTTATTGGTCATGTGTTATCTATCATTAATGATCCGTTATTTATCTGGGCATATACATATAATTACAAACATTACTGGCATCATTATCGATCTATTTAATTACTTCTTCACCCCTTCTATTAGGTTATTTAAGAATTTTATGTAAGGTTATCTCATAAGCGTCCTTGTGGGTACGAAATAATCAACAATATAACATCAAGCAGGTTCTTAAAGTAACATTCATTTATGATAAGGCATATATGAGGTGTGAGGATGAGAGGAAGGTTTCTCATTTGAAATCATCGGTGGAACTGGGCCTTGATCTGTTAAACACACATGGATAGCAAGACAATGTGAAAGATAAAACATGCAATACATTTTTTATTAACATCAGATATACATTTATAGTACAACATGTGACTCTTGGGTTTCAGATCCCAAGGTCTCTTGGACTGATTTTGTCCATTCAACTTCCACACTAACCATTTAGGATTAGGTGTCCAACATTCCCCCCCTTAATCCGAAGGGTTATGTATGAGTCCAAGAAGAGAGCTGTAATACAACATGTGCAAAAAATGCTTGGCAGCACTAGGCTGAATGTGCTCTATGAAATGTTGGTATAAAGGGCAGTGGTTTAAGGATGACCACCAACACTGGAACACTTAGTGCAGTTCCCGGAACTCTTCCAAAACTGGCAAGAAACTGAAGTTTTCTGCTAGAGGAAGTGATCCTATTGTTTTAAAGAGGGAAACCTTCAACCATAAAAGGGAGGTCTCACCCCACATAAAAGGTAAAACTTCAACCTGAAAAGGGAAGTCTCAACCTGTGATGGTTTAAGGATAACCAACAACTCTGGAATGCTTAATGCAATTCCTTGAACTCTTCCAAAACTGGCAAGAAGCTGGTGTCTTCTGCTAGAGGAAGTGTTCTCAATCTGTGATGGTTTAAGGATGACCAACAACTCTGGAATGCTTAATGCAATTCCTAGAACTCTTCCAAAACTGGCAAGAAGCTGGTGTCTTCTGCTAGAGGAAGTGTTCTCAATCTGTTCACGGGCATCTTTGTCTCTGGCTACAACTCTGAAACTGGTGTGGCAGGTTGTGGCTCAGGCTCGCTTGATGTGACTTTGAAGCTTGTAGATGACCATCATTTCCCCCCCTGTCAGGTACAAGGTGAGATGATGGAGAAAACTCAACTGCAAGACTGTTCAATACTCTGGAACAAGTTCTGACATGTGTTTGGAATATCTTCTTGGCTGTTGATGCCCATTGCCAAGAAGCGATCCATCCAAGATGAATCTTTGTTCTTGCAGGACGTTTGTTTCTGAAGCATCTGTGTGAAGAATGGCTGGTTTTATGACAATGCTCACATGGATGAAGATCAAAACAGTGATCTTTCAGATGGCCAACTCGGTCACAGTGTTGGCATTTTATGATCTGTTGTTGTTGTTGTTGCTGTGGAAGAGGAGTAGAATCTGGAATAGCTGAACTGAGCTGTCATAAGGAGCAGGTGAACTATCATGAGGAGCAAGTGAACTGTTATGAATGAATCCAGCACTCTGAAACTAAATGGGCTTGGCATAGTCTGGAATATGAAAGGACAAGTCCTTGTCATATCCAAGACCAGTTCTGTGCTTGTTGTGGACAAGCTGTTCCCAAGGTCTGATGACGGGCTTGGGAAGTGCAGACTGAGTTTTTGCATCTGCATGTACAACTGCTGCTTTATTGGATTCTGGATCTGATTCAACCTCAATCTTACTAATTTCACCACTTGCTGGTTTAACCTTGAACAACATATTGTTTTGAGCAGAAAACAATTTGGAATGACAAATCTGTTGAAGCTCATCTTGCTGGAACTGAGATTCTAGTTGCAAAAAATCAATCTTTTCTTGTGCATCATGCAGGCAGGTCTGAATGTCACAAAGAGTGTCTTTGCTAACATTTACCTTCCCACCAATAGTGGAGTGTATTAGTGTATTCAGTAACTCTAATACATCATCAAATCTAGCCATTGTCTCAACAAAGAAATGAACACTCAACAATCCTAGTGGAGACTATAGCAAGTCTAGACAAACCCCAGCTATTGAAGATTTCAAAAATTAAGAATATCAGTTTGAAAAATACATTGTCCAATACCAGACTTTCAGAGATTCTGTTCTTTAAATTCTGTAGCAATGTGTTAAAAACTTCAGCAGGGCTTTATTATGTATTCTGCCCTTAAAATACAGAGATTCCAGCTAGGAATTTAGCCAATCACTAACAGATTTGTGTCCAGCAAGAATGAGAGGCTCAAAGTCCTTCCATCACTGATACAATAGATATGTTTCACCCTTAAAATGCTCAGGTATACCAAGATACGCTTTGTATGGATGCACAACTAAATAACTTCTTCCTTCTTTGAAATTCGAACTTCAACTACAGGAATGGATTACATATACCTCTGATATATCAACTCTAATAATAACAGAGATCTGAAGTAGAATATACCGGCAAATGTTAGGAAGAACAGTGGCTGTAGATAAGTGTTATAACATCAAAGAAGCTCCATTCTTCAGCAGGATCCAACTGGGCACTTTCTGGCACTATAAAGATCTGAGTTTATAGTCCTCCTTTTATAGTATCAGCAGCAAGCTTTTGGAGCAAGAAATATATGTATATCAGAGACCCCAACTTCAGCAAATAACCCAGATTCAAGAGGCAGCTCGAATAGGCATTTCATAGGGTAGTTTGACCTCCACTAATCAGCAACAATACTTCACTAGTTACCAGCATGGAAAGTGACGGTGCCAAAGTAATCCAAATCGAAGGGCAAAACATTCCATTAATTGTTGTAAAGAGGGATGGTGGCTTCAACTATGCTTCGACTAATATGACAGCACTGTGGTACCGGCTTAATGAAGAGAAGGCACAGTGGATCATATACGTGACAGATGTTGGTCAATCGTTGCATTTACCATATCCAAAAGCAAGGCATGTTGGATTTGGCCTAGTTCTTGGTTCAGATGGTAAACGCTTTCGGACTCGTAGTTCAGAGGTTGTTCGCCTTGTAGATTTGCTTGATGAGGCCAAGAACCGGAGCAAGCAGGAACTGATAGCTCGTGGCAGGGAAGATGAGTGGACAGCGGAAGAACTCGATAATGCCGCTGAAGCAATTGGATATGGAGCAGTGAAGTATGCTGATTTGAAGAATAATAGGTTAAGCCACACCAGGGAATAAGCTCAGCATACCTACGCTGCTATTCTCAGCATACCTACGATACCAACTTGGGCTCTCCTCGCGTCCATTTGAGCTCGAAAGGTTTGAAGAAAGATTAGGAAAACAACTCATTGCTGCAAAATTAGAGAGACTAATAGAGGCGCCGCAGAATTGAAATAGCAAGAATTACCCCATCCTGTGACTTCATAATACCATTTATACACAAGTAGACACTGAAATATCAACTAAATATCCAACTGCGCACACAGACCCCGGTTCCACTGCGTTGCCGAGGGGTTCATAACAATATACAAACAGAAGGTGCACCGCCATGAAAATTGACAGAAACATTAGAAAATGAACGATCGTTCATAACAAAGGATCACAACAATTCCTATATTGACATTTCAGCTCACGGACAAATTTATTTATGAGGTAATATATCTGAGCGATTTCCTTATACCGTTTGTCTTGTGTAAAAGAAATCCATGGCGCAGTTCAGATGCAACAAGGTCGAGTGTAGAACGGCGAGGAGGGCCATATTCCTGTATCGAGAATGCCCATGATAATACCATCGGCATAATGTGACAGTGATCATATCCCATGACTAGAGCTCAAAACCAGAAAGTCAGGGCTTCTAGTAATATGAAGTTGATCAACATAGTCAGGAAATATAACCAAGCATCCATCCGTATTCTCCATAGCTTGAGCGTCAAGCAGGTTAGCCTGGAAGCAAAGCCATGAGTTATGCATACAACATCGCAGTGGCATCAGAATTGAATTCAGAGAGCTCATCAATGCAACCAAAGGGAGCTGAAGTGTCTTCGCGATAACAAGATTTTCCATAGTATTTCCATTTCGTCCATTACACAAAGCCAAGGTTGTGAAGAATTGGCCACTCGATTAAGAGCAAGCGTTAAGGACAATCAATTACAACAGCGTTCAAACGTATGAAACGTATGACTGTCAGATGAATGTCAGAGAATGCAGATGGAGCAGCGCTTTTAAATGGAGCGTTTATGGACAGAGAGCGCAGGAAATGGCAGAGAATGAGAGCGCAGGTAAAATTTCAAGAGTCGGGACTGTAAAAGACAGAGGGCACAGGTAAAGTATGGCACAAATATCGCTGAGTGAAGGAGGGTTTCTCTGCGCATCAATGAAATAGGAGCAGACATGGACCAGAGGTGTTATAATTTCAGTTTAAAAATAACCAGGAACAACAAGGTGGCTCTCCAGCTTCTCGTTGATAGGATGGCGGATGCGTTGCGTTTGTAGACAGAAATGGCAGAATGAGGATAGTGCAACGTTTTGAATATGGAGTGGCTGGCAGTGCAACGTGTGCCTCAGATTTGGGCGCATTGATTTCCCAAGATTTCTGTACGCATAATTGCAGGGAACGTTTTATGCAAATCAATTAACACAGATATGAAAAGCATATTTGAACGAATGAACCAGCACTCACGCCATACTACACACTTCGATCTCAATGAGCAATATGAATTTATCCTAACAAATAATCACAAACCCACAAGCTTCATTAAGACATAGAAGCGTTGGTTTACACAGGCCACAAAAACAAGTGGCTAAAATATGAGCAGGGCCAGAATTCGCCTGCTCTGATACCATGTTAAACACACATGGATAGCAAGACAATGTGAAAGATAAAACATGCAATACATTTTTTATTAACATCAGATATACATTTATAGTACAACATGTGACTCTTGGGTTTCAGATCCCAAGGTCTCTTGGACTGCTTTTGTCCATTCAACTTCCACACTAACCATTTAGGATTAGGTGTCCAACATGATCTGCTTCTTCACCTCGGGCCTATAATGAAGATGCAACACCACCAAGTTGAAGAGAGAAAAACTACTCAATAGCTTGCGACTCTTTATTTTATTAACTTATAGTATAATATCTCTACCTAGAAACCACAAATGCTAATGATAAATAAGCAAAAGAGAGAATCACTAATATTAGCAATTTTTAAGGATGGATAAGCCATAATATAAATGGGGGATTCTTGGATGAGTAATCATATTTTTTCACTTCTCTCTTGAATTTTATTCCAATGGTTGTGGGTAGAATGGCTCCCACATCTTTGTGGAATGGAATATTTTTCTTTTGTAATAATCAACTGTAAAAGGAAAGAAGAAATGGTGGAAAAGAGTCAAGGTCAACCTTTCTTGTTTATGACCCCTGCCTCAATGGTGTCACCTGAAGAACCAAAACATGTTGATTCACCAACATAATAAGAAAAGGTAATTGATTTACTTGAGTCAATAATTGATCAAGTTGATAAAAAAATAGTCTCTTTTCGAGTTGGTGGGAGCCAAGGGAATCATCACAAGCAGAGGAAATCAATGAACCCATTCACTCGCTATTATCCGTGGAGTGATTGCTACTTGGATATAAATGTTCGACCAACAAATTGGTAGCTGGAAAAATAAGGGGGAGGAACCTCATAGGCTAGACAAAAGGAGTTACCTACCATTTATGTTTAATCAAATCAAAACCAACCTCACACTATTCTATTTGGCCCAAGAAAATGTTTCTTCATTCTTTAATAGTTTCTCTAGGGGCATCGTGATGGTTGTTCTGTTTTCCCTCATACGTTGAGGTTTATTGTTATTATTATTATTATTTATGTCTTGGAACTTTATTTGCTTGTCCCAAAAGTAGTTGGGTACGAATTGACTATTGGTTACACACAATGATCGAGGAATCCTAGAGTTATGAAGATCAAACTCTAGCTTAACTCGAATAGATAACAATCAACTAGTAAGAATCATATAAAATATCCTAACTACCACAACATAATTATTTTCCCCAACGATCTACTACTTTGTCATTATGATCGCTCTAGATTTACAGAGTTTAGTTGCCCCACTAGGGCCCTTTTTTTCAACAAGCCTTGCACTTCCTTATTTTTTTTCCCAATCAATAGAAGAAAGGAAAATAGAGTGAAAGAAAGGCCAATAAAGTCACCATAATTTAGATTCAAACTTTGTTGATGCAGGTCTATCTGTTGTGATGTTGTGCCTCAGAGGAGTTCAAGATATTGAAATCTCTCTCTCTCTCTCTCTCTCTCTCTATCTATCTATCTATCTATATATATATATATATATATATATCTGAGAGCTAAATTGTTTTAAGTTAGCTGGGTGTTATTCAATTATCCCATGAATATCAGGTACTTGCATGCAAATGTGTGTTATTCATTTATGCCATGAACATCAGGTACCTCCATGCATTGATCATATCATGTACTTAATAAAACAAGTCTGTGAATTATGCAAAATTCTTTCTAGAATTACAGGACCTTTCTATCTGTCATGGGGCAAATGCAGTGAGTAGCGAGTATTATGTTAAAGCCTTGAAGATGATCCAAACTGCATCTATAAAAACACAAATGTGTAGGATTGGAAACCACAAGATTTTGACCACTTCAATGTAGGTATTTCAAATGAGGGAGTTTCAGATAGATTTCTAGATATGAGAAAATGAGCTTCATGGCTATCTTATCCCCCAAGGGTTTTCACTCGTGTTCAGTTTGGAAAATTCAAATGTGTAGGTCCCCTCTAGAATCCATAGATGTCTTCTATGTTTGAGCGAGTGATTCTTGTCGTTTGAGAGCTAAGCACACCTAGTGTTTTCCCCATGGCATGGCTTAAACTACTGGCCATGCCACCACGAGTCACAACTCGAGTAATAACTACCAAATTGGTCAATAAGCAATACTAAGATGGAAGGGTATCTTTCCAGAATAATGAATGAATGAAACATGTGATGAATACATATTTTCACACACAATGGCGATCCTTGCTTCAACATCACATCAAATGAAATTTCAAATACGTGGGTTCAGGTAGGAGATAATGTAGATTTTATTATAAAAATAAAGTTACCACAGGAATCTCTATTGTAAGATCCAAAGGTCTATACATGTCGACATGAGCAGTTCCCATATCATGAGTGTTAACTTGGATTTTCAGATTAGAGTTTAAGAAATTCCCATAAGTTTTCTTGTGCATATAGAACAAATTTTCAAGCCATGGGGTTTTAGAGACCAGAACCTCAAGAGAGTAAATCCTTGTTTTTCATATCTATGGGGCAACCTAACCAACTACAAGTTAAAAAATTCCAACTGGTAATTAACAACCTATCAATGAATTACTTGCTTTATATGATGGGTTGCATCAAAATACGACAATAACATTAGGGAACCTTAGGATGATGAATGATCACAATCATCTTGAATCGAACATGCACTGTACTTCACAGAGTGGGGAAATTTTCAAAATTACACTTGGTGATAAAATATGATGGCATTGAGAAGAAACTAAACTTTTTAAATTCTGTAGCTTAGCCATCAAAGATTGAGCTAGGAAAATTGAAAGAACTTGATCAAATTATTAGTAATGAATAAAGGAGCTTGAACATCTTGTAAAGGGTTCTAAAAAGACAAAAGAGAAGGTTGGTGGGATTCAAAATAATATAGTGTGTGTAGGAGGAGAGAAATTAAAGAAACAAAAAGAGAAATTAAAACAACTACAAGGTGATATTGATAAGTCAAATACATGAATAAATCATTGTAAGGTTTAGATTACCATGGGCAAGAAAACAGTCCAAAATTACAGAAGGAAAAAAGGGTCTGTAATTCCTAGAGGCTGAACTTAGGCTCTAATACCAAGTGTAGGGATAATCCTATGTATGCCACACACACATTTTTTTTCTTTTCTTTTCTTTATAATATCAAGTACGTTGTGCATTCCAAGTTGAATTACAAGGTAATAAGCACTGTGAGGTATTCCTTAAAATTAATCATCCATTGAATAATGAAAACCAACGTAAGGACCATATAATAATTCAAGGCATATATACCGATAGTCAAGAAAATTACAAATATACATCATTTCCTAAACTTTTTCAATTCAATAATTTATTACAACAAAATAATCATATAAGAGAACTTTTTGAAAACCATTGATACTATGCACCAAGGGAAATGGAATCTTGATTTCAAGTCTGTTGATCCTTGTGCTCTGTTGTTGTAGTCCTTGTACACGTGTGGACATTTATACATCATTACCGAACATTGTCGACACATTGGTTGAATTTCCCTCCTACTCCTTGGGTAATATTCTTCCCCATGGACCCTTGAGCTGCCATGGAGATGTACCATAGAGGAATAACACTAAAAAGTGGAGGAGAACACTTTAGCTCAAGAGTTCCCACTCCAACAACCTCCATTTCACCAAAATCATTATAGAAATCAATAATCACTCTAAACACAATAGCATTAGGATAATCATCCAACAATAGGGAAAAAAAGTCCCCTTCCCTCATAAATTGCTCCTTTTATTATAGGAGGCTTCATAGATGACACTTGTCACTTAATGAAAAAACAATTATTTTTATTAATCCAATAATTTGATTACTCACCTATCCACGTGTCAGCCTCTCACTTAGAATCTCTTAAAATTATTTAATTTCTTATTAAAAAAGATATTTTCCCTCACCTCAACATTATTCCCTATTTTTTCTCCTGGATGTCCTTTGATTCCCCTTTTATACTCCTTATTTTTTGTCCATTATTTAAGTCAATTGGTAGAGTCTGAGATTTTGTTTCCCAAATGCACCCTAGTTTGTATCAAGTTGAAATCTTGGATGATGATCTTTACGTTGTGCTCTTTCCACATGGAGTTTCTCTCATGAAACTAAATTTCTATAGTTTTAAATTATTACTCTTTAATTTCAGACACAACCCTATTTTCTTAAATGATGTTAAACTATCTTTGGATTAATGTTTCTAATTAAAATCTATGTCCCTTTCCTCTTTTGTTATTAGAACACTTACATACTTTGGAGTTATTTAATACACATTATATACTTAAGATTTTCCAATGTGAGGAAGGAAGAGTTACTTATTTGGTTCGACTTTTATAATTCTTCCTATTCTCCCCTTTCCAAAGGTTTACTCTTGATTTAATTAATTTGATTATAAAAGCCCACTTAATACATTATGTGAATTAGTGTTCATAATTACATGATTATCAACTCTTATTTATCTTCCTTTTTTCTTCTTCTCGATGCCTAGGGTGCTAAGCTGGTCATAGCCTTCAATAACTTTCCTTCGAAGTTCCAAGGGTGCCACACTCCTTTCTCTTTAGGCTTCCTGTGACTACAAGGGCAAAAAATGGGCATGACGACGAAGACCATTGTCATCTCTTATTTTTCCCTCTATGATGAGGCTAATGGTGTTGGGCATCAAGGAATTTTCCTTGATACATGCCCTTAAATAAATCCTCACGAGCCAACCAATTCAGGGTTTGACCTGACAACATCACGAGCTTCAAGATGAAGGTATCCCAACACCTTCTAGCTCAAGTCACGAATAAAGTGCTAGTGGGTGAAATCAGGGATGTTGTTCCACCCCTCCAATGAAGTTCCATCTATCCTGTACAACCCCATCACTCATGTGTGAGTCATTCAACCAAACAAATGACTTGTGCCTTTAACCACCATCATGCTATTAATAATTATAGTAGAATATTAATTTGAAATTTAAGTTTTAGTGTCAGTAGTATGCAATTGATCAAACCAGAGGTTGATGACTCATCACATGCAGATGCATCTAGGTGGTCACACACCACACTCAATAGTCATCAGTAATATCTATTCATAACGTTAGTCATCGATATAATTGCACATGCTAAATTATCATCATGATATAATCATCAACATAATATCTAATTGTAAGCAAGAAGTTAGTAAACAATACAACATGATTACACATAGTCATCAAACAAGTCCATCACAACCATCACCATTATAACATTAAACTGGTTCATCACAATTAATTTTACATCCATTAATAATAAATGTAGAATAACTAGATCCTCGACTCGAGGTCTTCAAAGAATAATGTATGATCCCTAAGGCTATAACAAGACTAATGTAATATCAAATTTAATCAACTAGAGCGGGGCACTACATAGGGTTTGATACAAGGTTATGGGATTTTCCTTCTATTGATTGCATGCATGATTGAATATTTTCTTGCTTCAAAAACTCCTTCGGAGAGGAGAAAGACTTGAACCTATTTTCAAATCTGGGGATTTGGTAAGGATTTGAGGTACCTTAGGGACTCAAATTTCTTCTTCTTTTGGGAGATTTTCCCAACTCAACTGGCTCTTTTCGAAAAGGAATTTCTTCAAACGATTCCTTGGTATTCATTGGATAATCCCTAATAAGATTCTCATATTCATGAAAATGTATGCATCTAAAGGGGACATGATCATAGTCTAGAGACTACTTCCAAACACCATCTTGATAGTAAATATCTATGGTAGCTAGAAGAGGTTGGGAGATATTCATGTAAACACAGATCCATGCATATGAAGTGTACCTCCCTTTCTTGCTAGCCTCCAATACTTTGACAAAGTTGCTGATGACTTGAATGGTTTCTCCTCCCAATATTCCTTGGGAAGAGAAAAGAGATGGACTCATGTTGGGGCAGTAATGATATTTTCCTTCTTGATATCCCTGCATTGTTGAAAAAATATCTCTAAAAAAACCCTTGATTTGTCTTCTAGGCTGGAGAAAATGATTGTAAATAAACCCTTGGCCCCTAATTATAATTCTATTTGACCTTGGGGGTTCCATTTATTTCGGATCCACCCAATCAAAGCCTTTTCAGAGGGCCATAATCCAATAAATTTGCAGATTAGATTGTGATCCTACATATATTGGATATATTCTATGATCTTACTAGATTTGGCCTCATATTTTGGATCTTGCATTGCTTTTGATAGGCAATGGATTGGATTTATTTTTTGCCATGATGCACCCAACGGAGGGTTTTCTACGAAACCAGAAACGCCATTTCGTCCGGCTTCTCTATCAAAATGTCGAAGATGAGGAGATTGAAGGGGAATACTAGTAAATTTAGAATCACTATGAACTCCTGAAACAATTTGGCTAAAGGAGGGAGCATAGCCCTGTCTTGTAGAGTGGAGCATAGATGACTATGTAGAATAAACCCTAGAATTTGCAGAGTAGAGCCATTTACACAAAGATATTAAAGTTTTGTTAGATATTAAATTAAACTTTTGTTACAACATTCCAATTTAAATTAAACATAATAAGAATACATATTTGACTTGACTGAATCAATTTAATATTGTTTATACTCATAATAAAATTTTAATTTATTTTTCACTTTCAACATTAAAATTTAAATAAAACATAACAAGAATAAATATTCAACATTTGATATTAGCAACTTAATGTTAATTTTAATTCCCAATAAATGTTCATAAGTTTGAATTAAATGAATGAGAAAATAATTTAATTATTATGATATGGACATTAAACATACATGCAATCTAATTAATAAATTGGTGATTTAAAGTGTATTGGGTTAGGTTCTCCATAAGCACTTGTGTAGTTTAAGAAAAACTTTAAGAAATAAATTGACTCATGCAAAACATTTTTTACATGCAAAAAATGAGTTCAAATATTCATAAACAAGGTTTTGCATGAACGCAAACACTAAACAACAAGAATAAGCCAATAATTGATGGGGGCATATCATGATAATTGAGCATTGAAATTGATCTACAAACTTGAGGATCCATGTCAACCACAAGCTATCCCTAGCCATAAAAAAATAGATTAGAAGGATTCAAGCTTTAGATATGGGCAATATTAAAGTAAAAAAATTGCCATTATGTGCTAGAGGAGGCTAATCATGTCAACATAATTGCCACTTAAGAGTTATAAGTTGACCTTGTGGCAATAATAGTTATCACCATTGCGATAATGCAATGGTTGGGCAGAGGAAGGGAAACATGTCTCCCTACTTATTTCATAAGGCCCACCCCAATAATCTAATAGTTGTTATAAATAAGATATACCCAGTAGATCTTATGGCCTTGCACTATAAGATGGAAAGATAGGATTACAAAAATCAGTGTGCTCATATCATGAATTTTTTTGTGATTTTTTTTATTATCATTAAATAACAATTTATTGTGTTTTTCTTCTTAAAAAATAAAGAATTTGAACATGAATAGGCATTTAGTGGAATGAAATTTGACATGCTAGAGGGGACAATTTCTTATAAAGGTTTCCTTGCATGGGATGAAGGTAAGGAAGTATTGATGACACACATTTTTCTTAGGCCCATGCATACTTGGTTATGGGACAAAACTAGAATGCGTTTTAGGGTTCCAAATTGTCCATGGTGGGGACATAAAGGGTTTTCAACTCACATGTACTCTATTTGTTAGGGGCCTAACCCAATAATCTAATAGTTAATACTAATGAGCTATCTCCATTAAATATTATGGATCTTCATTCTAATATGAAATGATACGATCACATAAATTAACACGATGCATACAATGATAAATTTTGTGAAGGTTTTTATCATCAACTAATACTTCAATGCGTTTTTCTTACAAAAATTAAAGAACTTCAACATTAAAAAGCATCCAAGTAGATTGAAACTAATATCACAAAGAAGACAATCTCCTAGCAAAGATCCCTTCCATGAAGGGACCCTAAGAGGTATTAATGACACATACCCTTCTAAGGGCCATGTAGACCTTATTAAGGGACAAATCTAGAATAAGTGTTATGGGGTTTCAACTTGCCCATAGTGGTGGCTCTAATGGTTCATTCCTTAGGTTTCATAGCTAAAAAACAAAGTTCTCTTTAGACTTGGCATGTGAAAGGTTGTTTATATGACTGCAAGAATAGGCTTATAGGCTTAAATCTAGGCCACTTGTTGCTAAAGAGGTGGTTTATGTTTGGTGAATGTTGTAGAGAAATCCATTTCCACATTGTAGAGAAACCCCATTTCCGATTTCACCACTAGGAAATTTTGCATTAAGAGCATCACTATATCTAAACTTTGCAAGATCAATAATTTCTTCAATAAAAATGTTCTAGGTCAACCACAACTTTGCATATTTATGGCACTAGAATATTTGGGTTTAAATCCATAATCATACTTTGAGGGCTATCCAAGGTTATCTCACTAGGCTCAATGCTCATCACTAGGTCTTCTTTATCTTTCTAATTTTACACCATGTAAAAATCTCCACAAATCACGACAAGGCCTCTAGGAGTGCATTAACCATCCACTACCAAAATGGTCCTCTCTTAACTACACCATTAGAAGCACAAATGTTGGTTAATCTCAACAATTAGCCATTGAGATCTGAAAGAGATTACACCAATGTTTATGTAGAATCAGTGCCCAATTGAAACACTATATAGGTAAATTTAGAGGAGATAGGGGGCAACTCCACCTTTCTCATTCATGTGATTATAATTTAACCAAATAAGAGATAAGGCCTTACGTAACAAGAGTTATTTTCACACCTTGTAAACATATAATGTTCACTTTTCTAATTAAAGACATGTTCTTGTACAATGTTTTACCAAGGTCACTTGGGCCTAGAACATATTAAAAAACAATTTTCATTTGGGCACTAATATGTCACCCATTTCCTTTGAAATCCATTAATAACACTAGAAGGGTTCAAAATCTGACAAACAATTGGGAGAATCATTCATCCAAAGTAAAAGGATCTCCAAATGGGCTCAAATCATTGAAGGATTTTTTTTAGGTTGGCTTCTCATATTTTCTCATCGAGACAATTACAAATAGATGTCGATGTCTCTCCTCCTTTTCTCAAATCATCGAATGAGAATTCAGATCTCTCTGAAATGTTTTTCGCTTGGTCTGCAATTCAGATTGCTTCATGCTTTTCGGATGGGTTTGATGTCTTTTCTCTCTCTCTTGCAAATCTAAGGCACTACAACACTCTCAAGTTGGCTACGAGACTTGCATTAAAACTCAGGAATCTCGGGATCTGTTATTTGGTTACAGGACTTCACATTTGCCACAAGACACTCATTCTTCTACAGAGGCATCCATCGCATACATCATGTCGGAGGCATTATTATATCTCATGGACGGAGACATCGCTATATCTCATGGACATAGGCATCATTATCTTAATCTGTAACAACAGATATTTCATGGACGGAGACATTGTTACCTCTCGTGGATAGAGGCTTCATTATCTCACCGTTATATTAATCTGTAGTATCACATACATAAGGACGAAGGCATCTGTAGCATCGCATTTATGTTTTGTAGCATCATATACATGCACGGTGGTCACATATCTAATTTTTCTCTACACAATAGTATTGGGTTGTATGTATTGTAGCATCGTTTGCATGTACGGTATTGTATTATTTTGCAATGGTATCACAAGTTGGTAACAATATATTGATTAGCATTACATGCAACTTATATTGTACGGTTTTTCAAGTACTCACAACATCACACATTCTTTTCTTATGAGGGACAAGTCCTATATAATCGCTGGTAATATGATGTCAGTAGATATATACATGTGAGTGCCTTAGTACGAATGTGAATTCTATGTGTGTGAATTGTTGATCACTGTGAAGAGCATGTTGAGAAATCAATACAAGTATATTAGGGTTTGATTTCTCTTTCTTGATAATTACTTGCGAGTTATGTTGGGTTTTTTTACTTCTTTATTATCTTATTTTTATCAATAAATTACCATATTATGTGTGTATGAAGATCACAAAACAAAAGACACAAGATGTAGGCAATATGTAAGGGAAAAACCCCCCTCGAGGGGAAAACCCAGTAAAAAATTCTCTTTCTTCAATAGTATTCTTTGCGACTCTTCAACCTAAACAAAGACCAAACCTTCCCTCCACACCAAGTCAGCGTTCTAGATCTTTGACCCCTTTGCAGCAGCAGCACTTCCACCCCAACAACTTCGACTATGCAACACCTTACGACATCAAGCAACAACTTGCAACAACAACACTTGGAAGACTCCGGTCTCCCAAACTAGGGCACGAAGTAGAGAGAGAGTAGCTCCAAAAATTTGATTTTCTTTTTCTCCTTAGACTTGACCCAACTCACACTTCCTTTAGACTTATTTTACCCACTTCGCACTTCCCCAACTTCCTTAGAGATATCGAACTAGCTTGAGATGAGATGCTCCAAATGAATTCGACTTCATTCTATTTACAGGCTCCAAGTGAGGTCGAATTGGTGTCTTTAGACCGACTTGATCTCCTTTAGGCCGACTTGGTGTGGAGGTTACATAAATTATATTTGACTCAATAGTAAACCTTTTTACATGATTCAAAAGCCCAAGAAGGGTCTCTTTAAATGTACAATGACTCTATATATTCAATATTAATCCTAGGAGTTCATAATGGGGTCTTTGACTAATATAATGATGACCCAAGCATGAAACCCATGCTTTAATAAGTCATTGATACAATAATAAAAATTCTTTTCTTTATTCTTTTGACAAATACATTTCATGATGACTCTAATACATTAATGAAGACCGAACCTAGTTACATTTTCCAACACTCCCTCTTAACTAGGGAGGTATTTATAATATACAAATACAATGGAAGATCTCAAACTATATGAACAATGAAGAGTTTAGGCACCACAATTCCATGGACTAGATTCCATACCAAGGCAATCTATCCATTGGTCTCTCATCAATTTAGGCACTGCAATGCCACGAACTGGATTTTTGACCAAGGAAATCTATCCAATTGGGAATAAGGTGGAATCAAGATTTCAGCCTCTCTAGGTGCCATCAGGCTTGCTAACCACCAACCCAGGGACCCAAGTGCATATCCATGGTTAGAGCTCTACGACCCACGCCACCCTCCCTGCTTTGGGACCTAGACATCAACACAAAGTGCCAGCCAGATGTCCTCCCAGGCAATGATTCACTCACAAAGCCTCAACAAATATCTTTCAATCTCTTATCATCAATACAATCAACAATATCTACTAAACCAAGCATGTTCCTTTGATATTCAAAATTCTTATTAGGAAGAGCCTTTGTTAGTATGTCTACTACCTGTTCATCTATCGAGACGTACTCCAACTTGATGATCCCATCCTGCACCATGTTCCTAATAAAGTGTAACTTATTGTTGATATGCTTCGTTCTAGCATGAAACACGGGATCTCCAGACATATTGATACAACTTTGATTGTCACAATTAATCATAGTAGGACCTCGGGACTTATCGAACAAATATGTCAAAAGCTTCCTTAACCAAACAACCTCCTTTCCTACTTCACACGCAGGCACATATTCCGCCTCAGCACTACTTAAAGCAATGAGATCTTGCTTCCTACTCATCCATGAGATCATAGCAGATCCCAGACTAAAACATCCTTTGGTAGTGCTCCTTACATCGGTCTCATTTTCACCCCAATCAGAATTTGTGAAGCCAATTAGCTTGCATTCCTTACTATCATACTTTAGGAAGTGATGTATAGTTCCAAGAAGATACCTCAATATGTGTTTGGCAGCTATCCAGTGATCACGGCGAGGCTCCAATTGAAACTAGATAAGAATATTTACTACAAAACATATCTGGCCTAGTATTTACCATATACATTAGGGAACCCACCAACTGTCGATAGGAGGTAGGATCCATGGGACTAGATTTAGAGCCCCTCAACTTCTTGAGATTAGCTATCATAGGAGTAGTCATCAATTTCTGTAACAACTTGATCATGTACTTTCCTTTCCCCAAATATATCTCCCCAAGTCTCTCCCATACTTCTAAACCTAAGTAATAGTGCATCAGTCCTAGACCCTTCATTTCAAATTCAACTGCTAACATCTTCTTGCATTCTTGAATTCTTCGCTCCACTCTTGCGATGAATAGATTATCCACATATAGTAGAATAATGACGAGCTCATTATATACGACCTTGATGTAGAGATTCAGATCAACAAAACTCTTTACGAACCCAATTCTAAGTAGATATGCATCCATCCTTGGATACCATGCCCTAGGTGCTTGCTTCAAACCATATAGGGCCTTCTTAAGTTTGCAAACATGAGATTCCATGCTATTAACTCCAAAGCCTTCGGGTTGTTCAATATACACTTCCTCATTAATGGTCCCATTTAGAAATGCAATATTCACACCCATTTGATGGATATTCCAACCCATTGTAGCAACCAATGATACCAAAGATCTAATGGTAGTGTACCTTGCTATGGGTGTAAAGGTTTCTTCATAATCAATGCCTTCCTTTTGAGAGAAACCCCTTGCAATGAATCTAGCTTTGTACTTGTCTATACTTGCATCAACAACATATTTAATCTTATAGATCCATTTGGAGGTGACAACCGATTTGTCACTAGGTCTAGGAAGGATTTCCCAAACCCCATTCTTCATGATGGATTGATATTCTTCCTACATCACTTTCTTCCAAACCTCTTGATGAGCAACTTCCTTGAATGTAGATGGTTCATCTTCAACTAACTTCGTCATATATGCAACATAACTACAATATATCTTCAGTCTTTACTTTCCCTGCAGGTTCCTTCGCAACTTCATGTCCTTCAACATCTTCTAATGTAACTTTTAATCAATTTGGCCTTTTCCGTGTGGTTGGGATGACCACAGATTGAATATGCTCACTTGGTCCTTCTTCTTCTTCTTGATTTGTAGTAGGGTTTTCATGATTATCTTCTTCTTCTTCAAATATTCAAACTTTTTCGTCATCAGAATCAATAGGAATATCCTTTGATTTCTTATAGGATTTATTTTCATCGAATATGTGATACAACTCTAGCTGCAAATACCCACATCATGCATACAAATGCATGTCATATTCATGTCCCGAGATTAATCACTTGATCCATGGTGAAAACCTTCACAATTCAAGGTTTAAGGCCCCTTAATTAAACTTTATGTGGAATTACTACATATGATGAAAACCCACTTTATTAAAGGTTAATTCTTTAAGCAGAAATATATTCACGTTTCCTCTTAACCCTTATAACTCAACCCTTCATGATCCTTTGGTTAACTCTTATTAACCGCGCATATCAACCTTACCATAGTCTTCAGCCTTTGGTTAAACCTGACTTAAACCATAATATCTTTACTCCGCTTATTTATATTGTTTCTCGTATAATAGAAATATTACATAAACCCACACTTAAACATTACCTTTCTTCCTTTGCACATTTACCGATACTCAACCTTTCGCTTCAAATCTACACCGTTGATTTCTTCCTTTCGATCAACGGCTATCGTGCGATCTCCAACTTTCACCCATCCCGCCGGAACTCAAAGAAGTCAGACTTCTTTTAAATAACCCATCGGGTCGGCCCGACGTGTTAACCCACACACTTATTCGTGCGTGATTACTGTTCGATCCTTCAACCATCGAATGGTCACGATTATCGGAAATCAACGAGGTTTTAAGCCCATTGAATAAAACCTCATCGTGTCCATTTTTTGGATTAAACCTTGTTCTTTTCCCGACGCAATATGCATTCGATCAATCACCTAACAGACAACTGTGATCTACTCATACTTCAACTAGATTAAGTCAGGGTTCATAACTTTCTCGTGTCCAGAATTGAAATACCGCTTACGGCTTTGAGACCGCGTGAGAAACAACTTCCCGCCTACGAAAACCACATTTCCATTTTGATTAATTCCCATGCATCTTCACCACGCGATGACCGTGGATCTCTTTCCATCGAACGACTACAATATTTTCTCCACCATTTCTCGTTCGCCGTTATTATCCGTCGATCTAGATGATCTGATGGTTTCCGCTGTGCTAGTCAATCGACCCCAATCTTGATTGAAACTCTCCTTCGTTTTCTTATTGGTGGAATTGCGTTAAACACACATTTATCTCTGCGCTCTGTCCTTCTCGATTTCGTTTGCACACACATATCTTATGCAACAACACTTCGTTTATAAAGAATTACAATCTAGTCACATATGTACTCTACATAGGGTTGAAATCAAATTTCTGTATTCGTAAACAAGTATTTACATAGGTTCTTCTCTCAGGCCTGATTTCCAATATCAGTGACCTCTGTTTCCCTATCTGCCCGTAGGTTTACAATCAATCTCTATCTAAATGTCTGAATTCTAATTCACACTCTAACTAACTAACTCTTCATATGCCTTTTAGGCCTACATTTATACAAAAAGTTCTATGAACCAATTCTGGTTCAGATCCTTAATAATTTCAACTAAATCCTAAGAATCCTCTCAATCCCAGAAATTATGAACTAATTCCTAATTTAAGATCTACAATTAATTTCCAATCTATCAATCCCTATGAACTCTCAACTATCCTAATTCTCTCATGTTCCCCTTCATTTGAGAACATTTACAATATGCCTCTCAATACTTAATTAGATCCTATTATCATAAAATCATTCAAAAACCTTAAAATTACATTAATTTGATGCATAGGAAACCAACTTCCTTAAAACACAAGACCCCCTATTTCTACTAAAATACAATGATATTTCTGAGCCGAATGCTCCTGCATCAGACGCTCAAGGTTGAAAACATTCATAATCTCATGATCATGTGTTCTCATGTGTTAATAAAAAAGCCTCCAGGGTCCCAAACTTTAGTTTGTAACTACGCAAATGCCTTGCACCTTTGCTGCTGTTGTATATATGTTGTCTTCTGGTTCATCTTCCTCTCTTCAATCAATTTCAAATTCTAATTGATCACTCCTCCTGCTATCATTTTCCTCAACCTGGACTGTTTCATCATCAACTTCCATAATTCTTCAATCTCCATCTCCAACACATCTTTGGGCTGGTAACAAATCTTGCTTTTATTACTCTACCACTTATTGTTGTACTCCATCCACTCATCTTCAACCTACTATTTACTTTCTTCAGCTTTTTCTACTTCAACTTATGCTATTACTCTTAAGATTGCTCCAGGTACTGCTGTAGATATTGCTTCCACCCAAACTTCCTGAATATCCTTGAAGATATCTCCCTCTACAACATCTATTTTATGCTCCTTGTCTGCAAATTCACTTTCCAATGATTTAATGTTTTCGTTCCATGGGCTAAGTACTATCATGGAATCTTCCTTTTCCTCCTTCATATCCTCAACAACAAATTCTTCTGACTGTCTGCCAGTCTCCTCATTAACCAAATGTGCATGTGCTCCCCCTTGGTTGTCCTCATGAGACAACATAGTCTCATTCTCCATCAGAATGCAATTCTGATATTGCCTCTTTGAAATGTCTTTGTACATTTCCTTCATTTGCATGTCAAATTCAAGTGACTGCCTATCACCTGATTCTCCTTTATCCATATCACAATCTCTGTGTTTAACTTCATCTCTTTGGTCTTCATGCTGAACTTGTCCTCTATTAAGCAGTGCATCTATATACGTCTTCTGTACCAGTTCAAAATTGTCTTCTTCTAAGAAGTATTCATCATCATATATGGGCTTACAATCTTCTTCAATTTCTATGATACCTGTAGAAGATTTTCCATCTTTATCTACTTCAAAACCTGCCTGCTTACACCAATCATGAGAAACATGATATCCTTTTACCAACATCATTTCTAATTTATCATTACACATGAGACATTTATTAGGCTTCTCATCTTCCTTAACATGTATAATAGTTTGCAATAATTGTTCTTCATTTGCTAAATCTGCAACCACACACAAAATGTCAGAAATAAAAACATTAGGCCTGTCAACCTTACTTATCATCATATCCATTTGTTGATCTGAACTCTTCAAAGAGCTCATGAGACTTCCTGCAAGTCTCTCTTCCTCCTCATTCTCCAAACAACTTATAAGATCCTCAATAGATCTCTTCTCAACATCATCTGCTTCAATGATGTCTTCCTGCTCTTGTCCATTGTAGTGAACTTCTTCATTCTCATTCAGTTCTGATTTTACAACCTGAACACTTACTCTTTGGTTTTCTAGCATTTTCTCCAAAAGACTTAACTCATGCCATAAATTTTCCATCTCACTTGGGATTCCTCCTAAAAGCTCTGTACAATCCTCACTATCTTCTTCTTTGTCACAAGTATAATTTCTTGGTGACATTACTTCTTCATTCTCAATCAACATAAAATTCTGACCCTCCATCTCTGTGATAGTTTTAGATGTCTGTCCATTACTCTTCCTTTGGCCATCTAAGAAAATCAATTTCTCTTTGCCCTTACCAAAAAAAATTTCTTTATTATAGGATATAACTGTCTCATCTCTATTGGAGATATTTCCTTTACTAAGCAAGGAATTTATGAACTCCTTCTGCTGTAATAACTCAACTTGATCTTCATTTGAAAGACAATCATCATCATACTTTGCTTGGCAACTTTCAGCTTCACTCAAGACAGTTCCATAGGATGGTTTGTCTTCTGCAATACCTGCATTCACACACAACTTGTCAGTTTTAAAACCACCAGACCTCATGATCTCACTTGATGATTCAATCACCAAGTCCTCCTACTGTTCCAAGTCCTTTACATGACTCATAAATATTTCGATGGTCTGCTCTTCAATCTCATCAAGTCCTTCACTTGGTTGCTTGATATCCTTCCCTACTTCTTCTTTCTTTTGGCCATCATCATGAGTCAAACTTCCTCTGCTTTTAGTCTTTGCAATATGCTGAAAAGTAAAACTTTTTCCCAACTGCGTACATGCATTTACATGAGACCTATCTATCTCATCCTCTTTCATAACATAATTTAGATTCTGTCTGTCTTCTTCTTCCTTTATGACAATATCAACAAATTGTCCTTTTTCACATGTTTCATCCACAAACATACACAAATTATAAGATTTAAAATCATGTGTCCTTTTGGTCTCACTTGAAGTTTTAGTCTTCAAGTATTCATCTCCACCCAGAACTTCACCCTGTTCTACTTCACAAATGGAAACTTCCATCTCCAACTCAGCTTCTCTGAGTTCTTCCACCAGCCACTTCACTTGCCTCTGCTGTAGCCTTCTCTGTAACTTAGGCCATGTCACTACCTTTTTCTTCAAGACCCAACCTTGTCTTTGGTTTTCCTCTAGTATCATCCTTAATACATTGAGTTGTTCTTTTAACTCAACAATCTCCTTGTCAATCTCCTCTTGACTCATCCTCTTACCATTTTCCTTGGCATCTTCTTTCTTCACTTTGTGGATTTTCTCCGAACCTCTACAATGACTATCAATAGTCATCTTCTTCTCCATCTCTATGAGTTCTTCACTCACTCACTATGAGCTGCACAAGTCTTTGCAACAACAAGTCCTCCTTGCTGCATGATACCTCACTAAGCTTCTCTCCTCTGAGCTCAGTCTTTAGGCATCTTTCTGGTTCTCTCTTCTGGAACCATATGAGCACTCCATGCTCTAGACTTCAACTCATATGCACTTTTGAGAACACAATTGTCCTCAAACACAAATGAAATACTAGATTTGGCCACTCTCTCTCAGAAACCCTTATTGGCTTCCTTCATCACTGCTCTTCAGGCTGTGATCTTCTTGCTAAGATGCTTCACTAATCACTGTTACCTGCATATCAATGATATTTAAACAAACATCATTCCAAGCTTTCAAAAGCTTTCTACTGCAAAATTTCTATGGCCACTTTAAAATGCTTCTGCTCAGCTTCCTTCTGAGAAAACTCTTGTCCTCTCTGTCCAAACTTCAGTCAGATTCTTCAGGTTCACTGCCACTTTTTTTTCCAGTATTTCATTCACTTTGTTCTTTAGAACACATACAACTTTCCTTGTCTGTTTGCTTCTACCAATATTTACTCTGTCTTTACCCTGCAAAATTCAAACTAGAGTTAAATAAAACAATACCTGTATGATTTAACAAGCAGTGTCCATCCACTCTTCACATTTGAGTGAACCTCCATTTTCCTCAAGAAAAAAAAACATCACTGTGATTTCTTTATGCTTCTGCAATCTCTTCTTAATAGTATCACTTATTCTCATCTTATGTCATGCCTTCTACTTATCAAATTCAAATAACCTGATCTCCTCTTCCATTCACAATCACACTTGCATTCTGCACAATTCTTCTTTAATTAAAAATAGCTTTAACCAGCTCTGATACCAAATGATACAGTATTAGCTGCAAATACCCACATCATGCATACAAATGCATGTCATATTCATGGCCTGAGATTAATCACCTGATCCATGGTGAAAACCTTCACAATTCAAGGTCTAAGGCCCCTTAATTAAACTTTATGCGGAATTACTACATCTGATGAAAACCCACTTTATTAAAAGTTAATTCTTTAAGCAGAAATATATTCACGTTTCCTCTTAACCCTTATAACTCAACCCTTCATGATCCTTTGGTTAACTCTTATTAACCATGCATATCAACCTTACCATAGTCTTTAGCCTTTGGTTAAACCCGACTTAAACCATAAAATCTTTACTTCACTTATTTATATTATTTCTCGTATAATAGAAATATTACATAAACCCGCACTTAAACATTACATTTTTGCCTTTGCACAAACCTTTGCAAATTTATCGATACGCAACCTTTCGCTTCAAATATACACCGTTAATTTCTTCCTTCCGATCACCGACTATCGCGTGATCTCCAACTTTCACCCATCCAGCCGGAACTCAAAGAAGTCAGACTTCTTTTAAATAACCTATCAGGTCCGCCCAACATGTTAACGCACACACTTATTTGCGTGCGATTACCGTCTGATCCTTCAACCATCGAACGATCACGATTATCGGAACTCAACGAGGTTTTAAGCCCGTTGAATAAAACCTCATCGTGTCTGTTTTTTGGATTAAACCTCATTCTTTTCCCAACGCGATATGAGTCCAATCAATCACCCAACGGACGACTGTGATCTACTCAGACTTCAACTAGATTAAGTCACGGTTCATAACTTTCTCGGGTCCAGAATTGAAATACCGCTTACAACTTTGAGACCGCGTGAGAAACAACTTCCCGCCTACAAAAACCTCCTTTCCATTCTGATTAACGCCCATGCATCTTCACCATGCGATGACCGTGGATCTCTTTCCATCAGATGGCTACGATATTTTCTCCACCATTCCTCGTTCGCTGTTATTATCCATCGATCTAGATGATCTGACGGTTTCCGCTGTGCTAGTCAATCGACCCCAATCTTGATTGAAACTCTCCTCCGTTCGCTTATTGGTGGAATTGCATTAAACACACATTTATCTCTACACTCTGTCCTTCTCGATTTTGTTTGCACACACATATCTTATGCAACAACACTTCATTTATAAAGAATTACAATCTAGTCACATATGTACTCTACATAGGGTTGAAATTGAATTTCTGTATTCGTAAACAAGTATTTACATAGGTTCTTCTCTCAGGCCTGATTTCCAATATTAGTGGCCTCTGTTTCCCTATCTGCCGTAGGCTTACAATCAAGCTCTATCTAATCTATAAATTCTAATTCACACTCTAACTAACTAACTCTTCCTATGCCTTTTAGGCCTACATTTATACAAAAGGTTCTATGAACCAATTCTGGTTCAGATCCTTAATAATTTCAACTAAATCCTAAGAATCCTCTCAATCCCAGAAATTATGAACTAATTCCTAATTTAAGATCTACATTTAATTTCCATTCTATCAATCCCTATGAACTCTCAACTATCCTAATTCTCTCATGTTCCCCTTATTTCGAGAACATTTACAATATGCCTCTCAATACTTAATTAGATCCTATTCTCATAAAATCACTCAAAAACATTAAAATTACATTAATTTGATGCATAGGAAACCAACTTCCTTAAAACAAAAGACCCCCTATGTCTACTAAAATACAATGATATTTCTGAG
Source organism: Pinus tabuliformis (assembly GCA_031772625.1). Classification (NCBI taxonomy): domain Eukaryota; kingdom Viridiplantae; phylum Streptophyta; class Pinopsida; order Pinales; family Pinaceae; genus Pinus; species Pinus tabuliformis. The sequence goes on from CM062814.1 coordinate 792,283,136, forward strand.
CTGAATGCTCCTGCATCAATATGACATCCCTGCTTACTTCGATATGTCTTCCTTACTTAAAGTAGATTCTATATGCTTTTGAGGAGAGACTATATCTAACGAATATTCCCTTGATACTTGTAGAATCCAACTTCTTTCACTTGTCCTTTGGAACATGGATGTATGATGGACTTCCAAAGGTTCAGAAGTATCCACACTTGGATTCTTTCGTGTGAATACTTCTTCGAGTGTTATATTATTAAGACTTCTATGAGGACTTCTATTTTGAATGTACATGGATGTCATTGCTGCTTCTCCCCATAAGAATTTTGGTGGTCTTGATCAAGGAGCATTGTTTGAATGCCTTCTTCAGTTGACCTATTCTTCCTTTCAACCACTCCATTTTGTTCGGGAAATAGGGAAAAATGAGCTCCCTCTTAATTCCCACTTCCTTACAATATGCAATCAATTTCTTAAAAGCGTATTCCCCATCATTATCAGATCTTAGAGTTTTTATCTTTCTTTCGGTTAGGGTTTCCACTTCGGATCTAAACTCCTTAAACGTTTCAAATACTTCATATTTTGTTTTGAGAAGGTAGAGCCATGTCTTTTTAGAATGGTCATCAATGAATGTTACATAGTAGAGATGACCTCCAAGTGATTTTTCAGACATGGGCCCACACACATCAAATTAAATGAGGTCTAATATCTCTTTAGACCTAGTTTCACTATTCAGAAATGGATTTCTTGTATGTTTTCCCAAAGAACATCCCTTGCACACAACTTTACGATCTAACTTCATATTGGGGATGCCATGAAGCAATTTACTAACAGTAGGGATGACCTTATAATGTAGATGACCATACCTCCTATGCCATAGCTCAATGGGATTGATCTCCATGTGAACCAAAGCTTGTGGAGGTGGTGTAATAACTCTATAAAGACTTCCTTCATGAACTCCAATAACCCTAGATTTATCAATGCTAGAGTCTTTTCCCCAAACCAATACTTTTCCATCAATAAAAGCAACTCTGTCCCCTTTATCTTCTAAATAAGAAATAAAAAGAAAATTATTTTTCAAACCTAGAATGTATAGTATGTTGTTGAGGTGCAAATTTGATCCATTTTCCAACTTCAATGATGTTTATCCCAGGCCTCTAATTGTTGGGTGTGTGTTATATTCTTTCCACGACTAGCCCCACGCGTGAAGCGGGGTCTTAGAGGGGGGCGGTAGCTCCCCCTTCGTTGCAAAGGGTGTAGCAGGGGGGTCACATCGGGGGGGGGGGGGCTAAATTTTTTTTGGACCCTATTTTAGGTGGGCAGACCTACCTATGGTTTTGTGCATGGGTTTTGCACATGGTTTTGGGTAGGATGGTTTTTTACCCATGGTATCTTGTAGATCCGGTAAAGGGAACTACAATTATTTTCTAATCCAGGGTTAATGGATTGGGGTTTATGAATGCTTTAGCATGTATATATATGTATTGTAACATTGAAAGGAATATAATGAAAAATCAATCTGGTACTTCTGGTTTTGGGATCCAGGGGAAAATATCTGTGTATTTTTTTTTATGTTTTATGCTCTCACCATTGTTTATTTTCTATTTTTTAGAATTCTTTTGCAGGTAATTTCTGTACAGGGTTAAAACCTACATTTGGTATCAAAGCTATTTCAGCTTCAAGGGGATGCCTTTGCTACTGAGGGGTTTTTCTCAAGCCTGTGGTAGACCCTATTTAGTGGGAAATTTGTGGGATTAATTCTTGCGGTGAAAGAAGATAGCGAGCAGCGGAAAGATAGAGATCAAGAAATTTAATAGTCATAGTTTTGAGTTGTGGAAACTCAAGATGGAAGATCTTTTGGTGGATAAATATCAGTGGATTGTAGTAGATATGGGTACTAAACCAACGACAATGTCAACAGAAGACTGGGCGAAGTTGGATCGGAAGACAAAGAGCACAATACTGTTATGTATCTTAGATTCAATATTGTTGAATGTATCAGGGGAAGCTACGACAAAGGTTTTTGTGTGTCAAGTTAGGGACTTTGTACCAATCTAAGACTCTGGTGAACAAATTGTTCCTGCGGAAAAAATCTATATAACCTGAGGATGAAGGATGGAGACTTAGTGACAAAGAATCTAAATACCTTTAATACTATGGTAAGCCAGTTGTTATCTGTTGATATAAAAATTTCAGATGAAGATAAGTGCATCAGTTTGTTGTGTTCTCTACCATATTCGTGGGATAGTCTAGTTGTTGCAATAGGTAGGAATACAACTACCTTGAAGTCTGGAAATTGTCTCATCCTTGCTATCGTAGGAGATGAGGTGGAAAAATATGGAGGGCCAGAATGGAGATGCCTTGTTTGTATGAGGACGGTCCTAGAATAGAAAAAAAAATAAGTCCTCGAGTGGGAGATCTAAATCTAGAGAGAGATCTAAATCTCCAGGAAAACCTGTAAAGGTGTGTTTGAAATGCAGAAAGGAAGGGCACTTCAAAAAGCACTGTAGATCTAAATCTCTTGAGAAAGGAAAGAGATATGATGATGCTCCTTCTGTAGAGGAAAAAACCACCTCAGATGAAGGTGGGGATGTGTGCTTGGCTTCTTCTTCAAGTACACATGTAGAGCATGAGGTATGGTTGATTGAATCAGGTGCATCCTTTCACTTCACTCCCCATAGGGAGTGGTTTTGTGAGTATGAGAAATATGATGGTGGTGATGTCTTCTTAAGGGATGATAGGAAGGCTATAATCGTTGGACATGGAAAATTCAAGCTAAAGATGCAACGTGGAAGTATTAGAACACTTTCGGGTGTTCTGCATATTCCTGCATTGGCCATAAATCTGATTTCTGTAAGCAAGATGGATGATGTAGGTGTAAAAACAATGTTCGAGAAAGATACCTGCAGTATGGTTCGAGGAGAAATGGTATTGGTACGAGGAGTTCGGATTGGAACTCTGTACAAGCTTCTGGGTAGTAATATTATTGATGGGTGAAAATGTTATGTGGTTTGTGAAAGTGGAGCAGAAAACATTGTGGTCTCTGGAGAAAAGACCATGCTATGACATCAAAGGCTTGGACATATTGGAGAGAAGGGCCTTCAAATACTTCATGGTAATGGTATGTATAATTTCTCTCTGGATTTCAATTTCTATGAACATTGAGTATATGGAAAGTAGAATCTAGTGAGTTTCTCCTTTGGTGCTAAGAGGGTGAAAGAGATATTAGAGCTTGTGCATAGTGATGTGTTTGTACCTCTGTTGGTTCCATCACTGGGTAAGTCTGTGTACTATGTATTATTTATATATGACTTCTCAAGGAATACATGGATATATTTACTCAGGAAGAAATCTGACGTCTTTGACATGTGTAAAGAATTTAAGGCTCTAGTGGAAAATCAGACAGAGAAGCAGATAAAGGTGTCGGGGACAAATAATGGTGGAGAGTTCTGCAAGAAGGAATTTGAAGAGTTCTGTAAGAAGTGTGGTATAACATGGCAAAAGACTACTCCATACACACCTCAACAAAATGAAGTTGCAGAAATAATGAACAAGACATTGATGGAAAAGGCAAGAAGCATGCTCAGTGGTGTCAAGTTAGGACATGAATTTTGGGCAAAGGCGGTTGAGACTACATGTTACCTAGTTAATAAATTGCCTTCATCAACATAATTTGGAGGATAAGTATCCACATGATGTATGGATTGATAAGAAACCCTCACTTTCACATATGAGAGTATTTGGCTATGATGCATATGTACATGTTCCAAAGGAGAAAATAACCAAGTTGTATAGTAAATATGAAAGGTGCATATTTATTGGGTATAAGGATGGTTTAAAAGGTTATAAAACTTTGGAACCCAGAAACAAGGAAGGTTGTGTACATTTGAGATGTGGTGTTTAGAGAGGTGAAAGATGTTATTAAACATGAAGTCCTACCAAAAGAACATGAGAAGATAGAGTTTGAGCTAAATGAGGAAGAATCAGACTCTACAACAGATGATGAATCAGAAGATGAAGAGACACAAATTCTAGTTGTGAGAAGATCAGTTCGAGAAAGAAGGCAACCAACAAGATATAGTCCATCTCCCTTCTATTCAAATTTTGATTGATCTATTACTGATGATGATCCCAGAACTGTCAGGGAGGTAGTATATTCAGAGGATGGTAAACTTTGGAAAGAGGCCATGGTTGATGAAATCATATTTTTTCACAAAAATGAGGCTTGGGATCTGGTGGAGTTGCCGGTTGGAAGGAAACCCATTAGAACCAAATGGGTGTTTAATAAGAAGATGAATGCAGAAGGCAAGGTGGAGAAATATCAATGTTCGTTGGTAGCAAAAGGTTATTCCCAAGTGTTGGGAATTGATTTTGGTGATATTTTTTGTCCTGATGCTAAGGTAGCTTCTATTAGATTACTTTTATTTGTTGATGTTGCTTTTGATTTAAGGTAGAACAGATGGATGTGAAGACAAAATTTCTTCACAGGGATTTGGAAGAAGAGATCTACATGAAGCAACCTGAAGGCTTTGCGATGAAGGGTAACAAAGAACTGGTATGGAGATTAAAAAAGTCTATGTATGGGTTAAAACAGTCACCAAGGATGTGGTATCAAAAATTTGATACATTTATAGGGGGACTTGGCTTCACCTAAAGTAAAGCAGATCACTCTGTATATTTTAAATTAATTGGTGACCGTGTTATTTATTTGGTCTTGAATGTGGATGATATGTTGCTGATTGGAAATGACAAAGAAATTATCCAGGATTTGAAGACCCAATTGTCCTCCAAATTTGACATGAAGGATTTTGGCATTGCAAACTATATTTTGGGCATGGAAATTAAACGAGATTAGACAAAGAGGAAGCTCTAGTTAAACCAGAGGAAGTATGTCGAGACAATACTCTATAGGTTTAATATGCAGGATAGTAAACCGAGCAAGGTTCCTATTCCTGTAGGTGTAAAGTTATTTGCTGAATAGTGTCCCAAGACACAAGAAGAGGAAGAGGGAAAGGTTCCTATTCCTGTAGGTGTAGAGTTATTTGTTGAATAGTGTCCCAAGACACAAGAAGAGGAAGAGGGCATGTCCCATGTTCCATACGAAAGTGTAGTCAATAGCTTGATGTATGCAATGGTCTGTACTAGGCCAGACATTACACATGCAGTGGGAGTATTGAGCATGTTTATGTCAAAACCAGGGAAGGAGCATTGGAAAACAGTGAAGTGAGTTTTCAGGTATTTGCATGGCACTAGTGATTATGGTTTGTGCTACCAAGGAAGAACATGATTGGTCATAGTTTTAGACATCCATGGGTTTGTTGACGCTGACTAGGCTGGAGATCTGGATCAAAGAAGATCTACAAGTGGGTATGTGTTTAACCTATTTAGAGGTGCATTCAGTTGGATGAGCAAGAGACAGTTTGTAGTGGCACTTTCAACTACAGAGGGAAAATACATGGCAACCACTCATGTAAGTAAGGAAGCAGTTTGGTTGCAGAGATTGTGTTCAAGTATGGGGTTAGTATAGCAAGCTATAAGGATAGACTGTGATAGCCAAAGTGCAATTTTCTTGGTAAAGAACCATGCTTATCATTCAAAGACAAAACACATTGATGTTCAGTATCACTTTGTGAGGGATATGGTTGAGGACAAAAAGGTGTTGCTGGTAAAGGTGGACACTTTGAAGAATGCTGTAGATGCATTGACAAAGTCTGTGAACAATGAAAATTTTTCTTGGTATAGAGAAACAATGGGCATTGCAGGGCTGGACCAATGACTAATCTCTCATATGAGGAAAGAAAACAACAAGTGGGAGAATGTTGGGTGTGTGTTATATTCTTTCCATGACTAGCCCCATGCGCGAAGTGGGGGGTTAGAGGGCGGGTAGTAGCCCCCCCATTCTTTGCGCCGGGCGTAGTGGGGGGTCATGGGGTAGCGCCCCATGACTTTTTTTTGGACCCTATATTAGGTGGGTGGATCTACCTGTGGTTTTGTGCATGGGTTTTGCACATGGTTTTGGGCAGAATGGTTTTTTTCCCATTATATCTTGTAGATTCAATCAAGAGAACTATGATTAGGTTCTAATCCAGGGTTAATGGATTGGGGTTTATGAATGCTTCGACATGTATATATATGTATTGTAACATTGAAAGGAATATAATGAAAAATCAATATGGTAGTCTCGGTTTTCGGATCCAGGGGAAAATATATATGTATTTGTTTTATGTTTTATGCTCTCGCCATTGTTTATTTTCTGTTTTTTAGAATTCATTTGCAGGTAATTTTTGTATAGGGTTAAAACCTACACTAACAACATAGCTTTTGTTGTCACCCTATTCCACTACATGAGAAGATGGATCCTTTGATAGTGTATGTAGTTGTTTACTTTTTCCTATCATGTGCCTTGATGTTCCATTATCAATGATCCATGCATTGTCATTACTAAGAGAACTTGTAAGAGCAGCCAAGAACCCTTGACTTTTGACCTTGTTGAATAAGTAGTAGATGACCTTCTTGATCCAACTTCCAACAATGTTGATACCCATTTTCATGTAGTTGATCAAAGAGGGAGAATCCATGCCAATAAAGTGATCTTCAACTTTTCCTAACCTTAGCTCTGATACCATGTTGAGAAATCAATACAAGTAGATTAGGGTTTGATTCCTCTTTCTTGATAATTACTTGTGAGTTATGTTGGATTCTTTTAATTCTTTATTATCTTATCTTTCATAAAGAAATTACCATATTATGTGTGTATGAAGATCAAAGAATAAAATACAAGATGTAGGCACTATGCCAAGGAAAACCCCCCCTCGAGAGGAAAACCTAGTAAAAAATTATCTTCCTTCAATAGTATTCTTTGAGACTCTTCAACCTAGACAAAGACCAAACCTTCCCTCCACACCAAGTCAACCTTCCAGATCTTCGACCCCTTTGTAACGACACTTCCACCCCAACAAATTCGACTATGCAACAACTTACAACGTCAAGCAGAAACTGGAATTAACAACACTTGGAAGACTTCGATCTCCCAAACTAGGGCATGAAATAGAAAGAGAGTAGCTAAAAAACTTCGATTTTATTTTTCTCCTTAGACTTGAACCAACTAGCACTTCCTTTAGAATTATTTTACCCACTTCACACTTCTCCAACTTCCTTAGAGATATCGAACTAGCTTGAGATGAGATGCTCCAAATGAATTCGACTTCCTTCTATTTATAGGCTCCAAGTGAGGTCGAATTGGTGTCCTTAGGCTGACTTAATCTCCTTTAGGCCGACTTGGTGTGGAGGTTAAATAAATTATATTTGAATCAATAGTAAATCTTTTTGCATGATTCAAAAGCTCAAGAAGGGTCTCTTTAAATGTATACTGACTCTATATACTTAATATTAATACTAGGAGTCCACAATGGGGACTTTGACTAATATAAAAATGACCCAAGCATGAAACCCATGCTTTAATAATTCATTGATACAATAATATTTTTATTTATTTATTCTTTTGACAAGTACATTTCATGATGACTCAAATACATTAATGAAGGCCAAACCTAGTTACATTTTCCAACAGACCATGATCTTGTATATTGAGATTGGACATTGACTTATGTGTGATTGAGTTGTATCGCATGGATCTTGATGAAGACATGGTGGGGATTTTTTTTAGTAACTTGACCCTTACATTACGACAATGACCTTTGGAGATCTTGACATAGCTGAATGTTCTTGTTGATGAATGACAAATAAGATTGTGTTTGGGATTTTGTATATGATCGACATATTGCAAATTGTATGGCCTTATATATATATATATATATATATATATATATATAGCTGTGTTGGTATCATCAGCTACCACAGTGGCATTTATGGTTGTTATTTATACTATTCCATAATATCTCTAAGATGTATGCTGAAGCCTTGTCTCTCGTAACTTTGGAGTAATGCCATTACTCCCCTAATTGCAGAAGGCATGTTGGTATAGTATGTCTTTGATTTTGAGCTACGAGTAACATCCTTGTTGTATGGTTGATGTAATATGAACTTTCTATATCAGGTGAACAATTGATGAAATCTAATAGAAGAAGAAGAATTGAATTCTGAGTTTTCCCCCTTCTGGGGTTTTTCCTTGGTCTCCGACCAATCCTAGTGTCTCTATGTGTTCCTGCTTTTCTTCTGTTGTTCCTTTTTTTTTCCACTACATTGTTGATAATATTGTTCTTTCTATACAATTTCTAATGTTATGATGATGTTATGGGGTGAATGTATATGTGATGATGAAATTCATTTATCAAAGCGAAGACTAATATAGTCCTAAAAGAAATTAATACCTTTGATATCTTAAGATGAACATTTATCAAGTCATTTACTAATGATTTAGTGATAGAGGAAAATGAACCCATTGGGTTCCCCGCAATGATGAGTAAGCCTAAGGATCCATTGGAGAATTTCCCTTTTAATTGAAGAGGCTTGGGACTTAATTGTGTTGACTTCCACTCCAATTTTATGCCTCCCCCACCATCATTTTTAACTTAAGAACTTAATTTGTGCTTGAGAAACTTGGGTGGGTGGCGACATTGAAGCCATCAATGGTCCCCACTGTCATTGTTACCTTAAAAACCTATTTGTGCTTGAGAAACTTGGGTGGGTGGGGACATTGAAGCCATCAATGGTTAATGATCATGGAAAAAATGCTCCTATATTTGATACCAAAATCAACTATTAAGTATGTTAATACTTTGACACACTACTTATTATTTTGGTCGCTTAGTCTTATAAAGAAAAAAATACTTTAGATCTTTGGATAGATTCACTTAAAGCCAAACACCAAGTTGGAGATAATAAGACCAAAATACATTTTCTAAATGACAAAAATGCATAGAAAGATTGAAAAATCCAACCCATATAGAAAAGATAATTTCTTTGCTAGTTTAAAAATACCCATCATTCCATTAAAAAATTTGCAAATATATTCTTACTAATTAATATTATCCCATCTTGACAAATTCAATTCAAAGATATATCCTTTATTAATGAGAAAAACAAAAGATAATTTCTTTGCTAGTTTAAAAATACCCATCATTCCATTAAAAAATTTGCAAATATATTCTTACTAATTAATATTATCCCATCTTGACAAATTCAATTCAAAGATATATCCTTTATTAATGAGAAAAACAAAATGCCTTTGATCAAGTCGCAAGCGTTCAGACAAAGCCACACATATAAGTTGCTAAGTGTTAAGACAAAGCCACACATATAGCTCTAAACCCCATTGCTTAACTTTCAATGACTACTTCATGGGAAACAACAAGGTTTATCTTTAAAAAGAATCAATGAATTTGTCATTTATCGACAAAAATAAACTTTATCATGGAAAAATTATCCCATGATAAGCTATCAATGAACTTACTTTATCCAAAAATAGTATCAATTTTGGGTAAAGAGTCAATATATAATCTCTAAACAAAACCTTATAGTGGTGCTTAAATCATATCACGATAACTAGTCTAAATTCAATTTAGTAATACTAAAATTAAGTGTAGAAAGGATGAGGAAGCACACTACGGAGCTCAACTGAATGGGTTTGATGCTTGATAAATATTTTGATTTAAATAAAAAATTAGAGATAAGGAAAACATGATAATGGTCACATAACAATGTTAGAGCAATGGGTTAGTTCAATGACGTTTAATGAGTGTTTTATGGTAGAGTTTTCCATAAAAACTTCACTTCTAATTTTGGAGGTTGAAATTTGACTAAGTCTCACCAAGTTACTAGGTGCTATTGTGGATGGTATTGAGTTACCTTCTTATCCAATATTTTGGAAAAAGAAAGAAGATACCCATTAAGGTCTCCTTAAAAAAGCCAAATGTTTAATAATCAATTATAAATATTTTTTTGATTTCATTAAAGGATTGCGGATACCATAGAAAAGAAGGAAGATACTTACTAAGGATTTCTTTAAACTATTAAGTAAATGTTTACTTGTGTAATAAGTGGGATAGTTGTATAACAATATAGTTCTTGTTTTTTTAGTTATAGATATATTGGTGTGATTAAGGTACTGCAGGGTCTGTGTTTTGTAGTTATTCGAAAACGCTCTTGTTTTCACAACGCTCTTGTTTTCGCAATCTGTAGTTATTCTTGTCTCCATGCACTTCATCCATACATCTCTACTTTGCAAATGACTTCTTCCAAACAGGGTCTACTCATAATTAATTTCCCACATTTGTTTTTCCTCATACACTTTCATACTCTATATTATCAAATATTTCTATGCCACAAATTGTCATTACAAATATTTTGTGGTATAATATTTATCACTCTATAGATTTTCTATTTTCAAGAACTCACCGATGAAATCAATCATTAATAAGATAGATACTAATTGAAGGCTATTGCTGAAAACAGAACTCACTGCTGAAATCAATCGTTAATAAGATAGATACTAATTGAAGGCTATTGCCGAAAACATGAAGTTAGTAATATGTGAAGCCTTAAAAAATTAATTCTATTCTACCATAGGTGGCTAAAATTCTCATACTACGTTTTATAGCCCAGTAGGTTCCCATTCCCATCTATTGCAAGGGTGACTCGAAGGCTATTAATAATTTTATGAAGGTTTAAAAGAAGCGAGTTGTTTTTAATGTGATTTTTTGGAAGCTTTTTCTGGTGGGTTTTTTCGGTCTAATTTCTCTAAAATCTGGCAGGAATTTATTGAAATCACAAGTTTGATGGGTAACCCCTGCACAATCTAAATGTCTTAGGGTTTTTGAGGGTGCTGAATCCATATATATAGTCAAAAAACCAGTTTAAAAGTCAAAAAACTAGTTTAAATAACACAAATCAAGATTTCACCTCAAATTAGAAAAAAAATGAATACCTAAGAAAAAGGTACCTCTTCAATTCGTCATCTGACTCGTACCTTCGAGTAGCCCTAGGTACCTCTTCGTGCCATTCAAGTACTTAGGGTACCTCTTTCCAGTACTTAGGGTACCTCTTTCGAGCCGTGAGCTATTGTAGCGAGACATTACAAAGGTGGAGCTCTGTGTACATTTTAGAATGCAGATTGAGCAAGTTTTTGACAAATTATAATACGGTTAGTGAATAATGAACTGAATTTTGCTTAAGTTTTGTGCAACTCATTTTTTATTAAACAATTTTTGAATTAATATATTAGAATTGTACAAAATGCTTACATGAATCTTGTCTTCTCTATGAATATTCGCGGATTGGGGGCTGCACATAAATTTCTTGCCCTCAAAGACCTTTTTCACACATCCAACCCCTATATCATACTCCTCCAGGAATCTATGCACTCAACCCTGCATGTGGTGTCATATTTTAGGAAGATGCTTCCTGAATGGCATGTTGTGCTATGGACTCTGTTGGACTCTCCGGGGGTTTGGTTGCACTATGGAACCCGAGGTGGGTATTCTTGAAGGCTTACTCTCATTTTGTTGGCATTCTTTTAGCAGGGAAGATCAAAGGTCTCCTGGGGCGCATTCACATTCTCAATATTTATGCCCCCTATCAGGACATGACCTATTTTTGGGAGAAATTGGTGGATTCAAGGATCTTTGTACTAGATTCCCTCTTATTGGCTGGGGATCTCAATCTCACTATTGGGTTGGGTGAGATATGGGGGGGGGATCCTGCAAATTAGATCCCATTTCAGACCAACTCAAATATATCATTGCAGACTATAACTTGATGGATCTTTTCCCTCCTCGACTTTCTCCCACATGGGATAATGGCAGGACGAGGGATATGCATATTGCTAAGCGACTGAATAGATTTCTATTACATGAACATCTGATTGAGAGATTGGGTTTAATCCACTTGGGGATCATCAACTCCTTTATCTATGACCACAAGCCCATTATCTTAAAATGGATCAGGGATGAACTCAGAATGGTTGTGCCTTTCAAATTTAATCGGGTGTGGTTGGAGGACCCAAATTTTGACATTCCAGTAAAGGATTTTTGGACACAATTTAAGACAAATGAGGATTATCCCATGGCGACAATTTTGGAGAAACTAATGGTGGTTGTAATATGGGAACGAAATAAGAAAAACCAATTGAATAAGGACCTTAAGGACATATCAGATGAATTAGATAGACTGAGCCTAGAAATTCAATTGGTACACCCTTCCGAGGAGCTGTGGACATCCATCAAATCGTTGGAAAAAGAAAGACAAACTCTCCTGCACACCCAGGAGGTTATGTGGCGATTAAAGAGTAGGGCACTATGGATACAGGAGGGGGATTAGAATACAATTTTTTTCCATAGATACACCAACCACAGAAGGAGGACAAACACAATCTAGGATATCAAGGACTCAGATGGGAATCTGATTCACCCACTACAGGACATTCAAAGGGAGGCAGTCAATTATTTTGAAAGGGCATACATGAGTAGGGAGACTGATTGTATTGAGCACCAGATCTGGGGAGTGGGTTTATATCCCACTATGTTTGATAACGACTCAAATGATGCTCTATATAAAAGTGTTATGAAGGAAGAATTCTATAAGTGCTCAGATATTTCAATAGGGACAAATGCTCGGGACCGAACTGATGGACCGTTGAGCTATTTATGCATTTATTTGATATTTTGCATGCGGACCTCCTGACAATAGTGGAAGAATCCCGCCTTCTGGGTTTTATCCACTCACATATTAGTTCCAATTTCATATCACTCATCCCCAAGAGGAGGCTCATTGGATCCTTCATGGATTACCGACCCATCTCTTTGTGCAATCTCATCTATAAGTTAATCTCCAAGATTATAGCTCGTAGGATCAAGCATATTTTGTCCAAATTCATATCTCCTGAGCAATTTGGCTTTGTGCAGGATAGACAAATACATGATGTAGTGGCTACTTCACAGGAGAACTTACACACCATTCATACAAAAAAGATGAATGCGAAAGTCATGAAGGTGGACTTGCAGAAGGCATATGATTTCCTGGATTGGGGCTATCTGTGGCTGGTCTTACATAAAATTGGCATACATCCTAGAAACCCTGTATGGATCATGGCATGTGTTTTAAATGTTAGATATGATGTGATTATCAATGGATATCCCACTCGGTATTTTGGAGCATGCCGTGGATTGAGACAAAGGTGTTCTCTATCCCCATTATTATTTATCTTGGCCATGGATGGACTTAGCCTGCATATCAAACAGGATGTGGTGGCAAGAGCTTTTTAGGCTCTCATTTTGGGTTGTAACATCCAGATCTCGCACAAATTTTTCGTAGTTGATGTTCTCATTATGGGCATGATTTCTAGATTTGCATGGTTGACACTTCACCACATTTTTTTCAAGTTTGGAAATGCCATGGGTCTTTTTATGAATCATCAAAAGTCCATTATTTTATATGGCAGGGGTGATGAGGAGGATATAGCATATATCAAGGCGTTATTTGGGGTGGAGGCCAATAGTATGGAGGCAGGTGTGAAATATCTGGGTTTTCATATCAAGCCTAATAACTACAGGATTAATGATTGGATGTGGCTGGTGGATCGTTTTTACATCAAGATCTCAGGGTGGGAGCATAGATGTCTTTCTTTGGGTGGGCGGCTCACCCTCACTCAGTCTATCATCACACAACTGGCGGTTTATTGGGCACATCTCTATTGTCTTCCTGGTACTATCATCTCGAAACTCAATAGAATTATGGCTAAGTTTATTTGGTCTGGCTCAGGCATCGAATGCAAATATCATTTGACTACCATGGCCTCCATTGCTATGCCAAAATACATGGGTGGATGGGGTATTCTAGACTTGAGGCATTTTGGATGGCTTTGCTGCTAAAAACCCTGTGGCGGGGTGTTTTCAGAATTGGTATCTGGGCGGACATCATAAGAAATAAATACCTCAAAGGAAAAGATTTTACATTTTGGATACGTAGGGAGCTTATTGGTGTTCATATGGGGTCTGCCATATGGAGCAACCTGAACAAAATCTGACACTGGTTCCTAAGGCACATTTGCTGGATCTTTGGTTCCAGGCACAAGATTCTGATTGGACCGGATCATATAATGGGTATGAGACCATATTTCCACTTCTCGGACAGGCTCCTACATTGCATAAATGGCTCAGGATATTTTTTCTGGAACCAAGCCATTAGACACTAGAATGGGAATGTCCCTATCTGGAAGGAGGCGAGGGAGATGGGACTCAGGGGTCCAGAGGCATTGGAATGGGATCATATCAGATGTGATATGAGGTTGACTAGAATTTGTAGGGGGAGGAGGGTGACCAGATTGGATGGCTTGGGAAGATGAAGCGCGACGATATATCGGTGGAAGACTGCTACAAATCCATTTGTTGTTTCGACCATAATATATATGAGGTATGCTGGTTTTATAAGTTCTGGAAAACTAAGTTGCCTATCAAAATCATCTTATTTCTTTGGCTTGTCTGAAAAACAAAAATTTGACATGGGACAATATACAAACGAGGAATTGGCAGGGGCCTAATGTATGCATTTTTTGTAGGAAGGAGGTGGAAGATAATGTCCATTTATTTCTTAAATTCCCTATCTCACTGCAGATCTGGACGAAGATTGCTGGTCGAATCAATTTCCCATTAACTCCTTTTGATAATATCTTGGATTGTCTGTCTTGGTGGAGCCAAATAACCCCCCAGTGGCGATGTATTCCCCTCTCATACTTCTGGGAAATCTGGGGATGGCAAAATTGTATTATATTTGAGGGTGTGATGGGAGACAGGCCACAGGTGGTTAACCATATTCTAGGTTGGTATTCTATTGCTTTTCCCAAACCCATTCGACCCTTTCGGCCTTCTATCTCGAAGACTGGCCCTGGGATTATATATCCGACTGGTTTTTTTGATGGTGCCACTCAGGGAGGCAGATGTGGATGTGGCTTCTGGATCGTCATCTCTTTGGAACAGGAATACTGGGTTCATTGGGGGTTGGCAGTGGCACTAACATGAAGGCGGAGGCAATGGCTTTGTGGGGGCTCCTATGGTTCACATCTTTCCTCTGCATTCCCTCCATACATATATATGGGGATTCACAGGCCATCATCAACCATGTTCAGGGTAGCATGAATATCAGGCAACCACATCTCCAAGGCTGACTCAAACAAATCATGACTCTCTGGAGGTCCTTCAGGCACATATCTATACAACATATTGGCAGAGAATACAATCAAAATGCAGACAAGATGTCCAAGATGGGTTTACTGGCTCTGCTGGATGGTATGCATATTGAGATTCAGATAGGAGGCTCCACACTGGATGCTGGTGCTTTTTCTCTTCCCAGATAGTATTATTTGGATGATGCTCTATTGTCATTTCCCCATGGTTTGTCATTTCCCCATGGTTTCTATATGCAATCCATATGTCCCTTGGTGGACTGTGTATTAGTTGATCAAGATGTTTTTTACAGGACGGATCAATGTTTTTTTTGTTACACTCATTACCTTAGGTGTTTCCTGGGCTCATTTTGGGGCTCATTTTGGGACTATATGGGCTTAATCTGATTTTGGGACTATATAGGTTTAATCTGGATTTCTATATTTCTGGTGAATGCAATTATGCATAGATAATCGATGGTATATGTACTGAATTTGATTAATACAAAAATCAGTGTTTTTTTTTCTGAAAAAAATGCATGTCCTATGAAAGTTAAAGTCCATGAAAAGAAACTAACACGAATTACCTCGGAAGAAAGTGGTTGACATGCAAATCGCTGACTAACGAGTTGTAGAAGAAATAGTCACCTATAAATTCCAAGCCTTGGAAATTGAAAAGCTCGTCACATGACTATGCAGCTGCTACCCAATTTTATGGAGGTGGGTTGCCTTGAATTAGTTGTCTAGACGAGGAGAAAAAATGTAATTGATAGGATTTGGAGTTCACATCAACGGATTTCTCGGTGATTAATAGAAATTTTCTGGTTCGACATGAAGAAGCTGTGACAGAGAACAACTGCTTTTCCCCAGAGACTATCCTAGTGGGGTTATTGCCTCAAGTAGGCGGTTGGAGCTTCTTTCATGAAATGGTGAATCTCTGGGCAGTTGGAGCTTCTTTCATGGACTGGTCAATCTCTCGCTCGACTCGGTGACATCGTTTGTAATCATCGAAGATTAGCCATGCCACGCACGGGACGGGAGGTGCGGAAAGTGCAGATGTCTCTTCCGCATGTTTATCCTTATGCACACATCCAACAGATCGCGTTGACTTAGTTTCACCGACAACAGAACCACCCACATCCATTTTTTAACCACCATTAATACCCAGGCAAAGTGATGGCAATAAAAAAAAACAACATCCAACCTAGCAGCATCCCTTCCAATAGTTCGTTTGATGAAGTGATAGCACCAAAACTACAGACACAGATATCGAGCCAGTAACAATAGATCTACCATCACCATAACGACGTGTTACTTTACAAATAGGTATATCTATTTGAACCTCCAGTCCTCCACATGATATTTCGTTAAGGTGACAGTGAACTTTGAAATGATCCAATCACAAATAAATAGAATTTCATTTTTAAATTTAATTAAAATAATAGTTCACAACCAAAGGGATTATATCTCTTTGCTTTCATTTATTATATGATTTCCGAGTGATTTTAATAATTTATTATTATTATGTTTTCTAAAAATTAAATAAACTTATATAATTATTATTATTATCTTTTTAAATCACATGCAACGCTACAGCACTATTAATAAACTATAATCATGGTAGTGGTTTTCTAAATCATCAACCATAACATGGACCAATGATTTTGAGAGAAAGTTCCTTATAGAGAAGTGTATAGAGGGGGAATGTGTGCAGAGGTGCGAAAGTGGGGATATGTTTACAAGGAGGAACATACAAAGATACATCCTCAGCGTCCACACCTGTTCATGTCAATCGAGGACTTGAAATTTACGTTAAATCACATTATTACCATATGACCTAGTCCATTTATTATACACATAAACCAAACATGTCATGCCCCAAAATTTAATAAGCCAAAAATGCGGAAGAAAGTTTGTGTTTCTTGCTCCTCCAACCTGTTCTCCCGCACATACCCCTCTTCCACACATCCTTTATTTTGCACACATGCTCGACTCCATACACCTTTTCTTCCGTAGAGCTACTTCCACACTTCCACACTTTTGATTCCTTTATTTCTTTGAGCATCTGACACATAAGACTAGCCCATGAATATCTTTTTCTGCATAGGCAGACATTATATCATGGGAATTGTCAATTGGAATGCCTCCTGAGTTGGCTCCTGTATCCTGTCCTTTGACTACATGGGGGAGTGGGAGATGAAGAAACATGAGAAGGGATTTTCGGGAGGGCTACTGGGAGCAATTGTTATGTGGATGTCTAGCGATCCATGAAGTTGGCTATGGATCATTGACAAAGCTATGGATTTTTCTTCCTTCTACTCCTATATGTCTATGATGTGGCTACCCTCAGAGAGAGAGAGAGAGAGAGAGAGAGAGAATATGCGAAATACCTTTGGCTAGTCCTAGTTTGGGTCATTCAATGTAAAGAATTCAGCTCCACAAAGGATGCAAAGGTTAAGAACAAGAATGCACATAAAAAAGATACCAGGAATGGGAGGAAGAAAGTGGTTGTTTTTCATTCTAGTGGGAGGAAGAAAGTGGTTGTTTTTCATTCTAGTAGTTGTAGCCAACTCTTCATTGAATCAGTTAACAAATGCAACAATATCCGAGCCTACTTATTGTGGTAAATATCCATACGGATAATTTCACGACGTTTGTAGAAAAAACTTGTGTTATTTATAAATGGCCACTACAAATATATGGTATTGAGTGAAAAACGTCCTTATCGTATTGACAGATTTGGATGGCAATTATTTAGTGAAGGTTGAATCCATGAACATTGATCCTAATTTGGTTGTGAACAATGCTACTACCACATTAAGGTTTCTACTACTTCTCGTAAGTTTCCAAGGTTCTCTCATATACGTTTAACTTTCAAAACAGGGATATTTCCCACCCAGCGGAGGGTGCAACAAATGTCGCTCATCCTTTGCCTCGGTTTCTCCAAGAAGGGTTTGAATTTAGCCCTCCCCTTGAATCTAGTCTTATTATCTTTTATAAGTTCACTGCTTGTTGATGTGCCCACAATGACAATGTGTATTGGTAAGGTAAGCGTTCTCTTCATTGCTATAAGAATTTTTTCTGCTTAGTTGGCAACAAAGCATAGGTCAGAGTGGGGAGGATCTTTCAATAGAATTGTAAAATGAAACTAAACTTGTTGGAGTCATATGATATCATACTATAGATCTTTCAATTTGGGAGGTTCAGTTTATAGATCATAATACTTTCTTTTACAATTGAGCACATCCATTTATGCGATAAAATAATGCATTTAGTTTTTATATGAAGTTTTAAAAAGAAGAAAAAGTTTTTAGAGAGATGCCCTAGACCTTGTTGGAAATTGTAACTAGGTGTGGTCTTCATAATTATCATTGTACTTGTGTCATTATATATTTAATGTAAAAGAAAAAGAAGGAAAATTATTATTATTATTTTATTAGTCAAACATGTTCTTCATGATTCTAGGGTTTAATGAGTCAAAAGAAAATTTGTCATGAGTCAATTTATTATAGTTGAGTCAAGTTCCATTAGGAATTTTGAAAGAAAAAGGGAACAATAATTTTCAAAGATGTAATTTGAGTCAAAGTCACCTCAAGAAGCCAAGTCGGCCCCGCCCAAGAAGAAACATCTATTCGAACCCCTCTGGATAATATAAATAGAGGATGAATTGAGCTCATTTGGAGATAATAATTTTGCATGATATGATCAATATTTTTATGAAATAGAACGAAGAAAGGAGAGCGAAGTCAAAGGAGGTTGAAGTCTAAAGTTTGTATATGTAAAGGAAGGTTTTTCTTGAGCTCGAACATATGATAGTTCTGCTATGATACATATTTTGTTGAAAGTTTGTTGCTATAGGTCTTCTTGTTGTTGACAATTTTTTTGCTATGTGGAAGGAGGGATTGACTTGGCATCTTGAGGATTGGATACTTGTCATGGTCATGGGTCTTGGATATCTCACTTTGATCTGATTCTATAAGAAGAGAATTTTATGGGGTTTCCCCCTTGTGGGGTTTTGGCTTTGGCTTCGAGAGCCTAATTTCTTGTGTTCTTTTTGTTTCTTTGTGATCTTCATGTACATTTTGTTAATTTCTTGATGAATAAGAACAAAACATAATAATAATAAGCCAACAAAATCTCACAAGTAATTATCATGAAAGAGAAATATACCCTAATATGCAAGCAACATGATTTCTCAACATGGTATCAGATCTAAGGTTAAAAGTTGGCAATTTGAAGATCATATTTTTGTTGGAATCCTTGAAGAAGACTCATCATCATTATAGATAATATCATAATCATATCTAAAGTCTGAAACATCCAATCAAAAGGGTCCAAAAATTATGCTCTCTGTTCAATATCTGAGTTCAAGAAATAGATGACAGATGCACTCTCTCTTGTATGCACTCACTCTAATATATTCACACTCGGTCTAGTATGAAGAGAAGGACAAAACTCTGAAAATCAATGATGTGCAAAGGCTTCGTGGTAACCCTAGTTAGAAGGTCTAAATCTAAGCATAAACAATTGTGACAAGAGTGGTTTTTCTTATTACTAATCATTTGAAGACCATCTACTTTAATGATTACACTATCCAAGTTTTAAGGCTACAAACATAAAAGCAAATCTCAATGGTCTCTTCTATATGATTCGAGCTCCCAAGATACACTTTTTTTCATAATAAATATGGAACATGTGAAAAACTAAATTCTCTGAGATCTCTGAAGTCCAAAGTTCACTCCTTATCCAAGTATTATAGCTCTTTAAAAATATATTTACATCTCTCGATCAAGTCCTAGAAGGAAAATTCAAATTCATCACTATGTGATCCTAGATAAGTTTATGAATACGAAGTTGTGAAGTTTAATTCAAGTTCAGTAACATAAACCCTAGCTCTGGGGTTTTGACATTCAACCGCATTGGAGTAAAGTAAATTTGCTTGAAGAGAACCTAGAGGGTTATCTAAAAAGCAGGACTAATCACATTACAAAATCTGTTCTATTCAATACAATCGAGTCTGATAAGTAACTGAAGATTGATGGAGAGACTAGTCAAAAGCACTTCAACGAAGTCTCTATAGTCAACATTATCGTTCGAAGATTGAAAAAGGACTATCTCTATGAATTAGTTTATTCTCTATGATACGTCTTCCTACAATATTCGATTCAGTTACGACCTATGGAATATTTGAATGAACATGATATTGAAGACTTATTCCCTCCAAGATTCATATCTATGATTCAAAGTATGAAGTATATATGATAACAACATTTCTATAACATGGAACAATAAGAGGATTGCAATAAAAGACAATATGAAGCTCTTCTCCGTGATGCCATCAAAAACTACACTTGAAAGAAGGATGGAGTACTACACGAAGCCGACCTATCTGTGATGTTTATCAAAGCAATAAGAATAACCTTGGTTTGTATTCTAGACATTGAAGAACTGTAACATTTGAAGCTTAAGTCTGATTTATTTCTACTAGAAGAAAAATGACATATGTCAAAAGAAGATCCCTGCAAGGAAAGACAAGTGGCGCGCATACTTTGGCTGGCATATTACAATGGCTCACATATAGTGGATCACATTCTACAATATATCACATACATATTCTTGTGGCTTGCCATTACCCATGGCTCGTGCTAATCTACCAGGCTTGTACATATTTTAGTGGTTCATAATCATCTTTCTATGGATCGATGTGTTATCTTTAAGGTTTTTCTATGGCTCACATTAGTATTCCCGAGGGTTGCATTGTCTCTATGATTCACAACTATAACTCTTTGGCTTGCAACTTGAGGTATGAACAATTATCTATATGACAACAACTTGGAGGCATATGATAGTAACTTGATCTCTATGATTGACTTGGAAACATGACAATGATCTCTACAACAATGAGGCATGCCTATGATATGCATAATAGTGATTTTGGTTTATGATAGTGACATAAGGATATATGAAAATGGAGAATTATGATGATAACGCCCTATGACAATTGTACAATGACCTTATATGGATGTAACCTTGACATATCATGTGACCTGGATTGACAGTAAATCAGTGATCCATATGACAGTGAGAAAGTGACCATGATGACAGTGAGAATATGATCCATGTGACAAAGGCATGACTGTAATCTATGTGACATTGACTTGGATCCTTATGATAAAAACCTTGTTGCATAACAATGATAAGGAAAAAATTGTAATAGAATTTGATTGGTATGATCCTGAAAAATATTAATTGACAATACTAATGTTGATAGAGATATTACTAATAATTGGAAGCTGTAGAGCATGAAGCAAAATTATATTGCAATATGAAGAACAAATATATAAAAGAATATTGACCTCAAAGGGAGCGAGCAACAAAATTTGACATTGACTTAGCAACTCTAATAATGTTTTTCTTGGGATATGTTTTGGCTCCCTGGAAGGACATATTGCAGAAGTATGTATAGAAGCTAGAAAGATAGTAGTTGCGATAATGTGTTGGATAATATTGATGTACCTACAACAGTTTGGGAAGTATGTATAGAAGCTAGAAAGATAGTAGTTGCGATAATGTGTTGGATAATATTGATGTACCTACAACAGTTTGGTTTGATTCGATTTGGGAACACATGGAATGTGTGGAAAAAACTTATTATGGCTTGGAAAAGCATGAGGGTAGAACTTCGTTATGAAAGAAATAAAGCATGTACCAGCAACTATGAGGAATTTTGGCTTTACATTGATTTATTTGACATAAACTATTGATGACAAAGATACTACTGTTGGTTAGTGGAAAGTGATATAATTTCTTAAAATATGAAGGAAAAAACCCCGTCACAAAATAGATGGTGAAATTTTTTGGCTCCATATGATGTTTGACTTGATGACATGATAGAGATATGTGAAGATTGACATCTAGAAGGTCAAAGCTTGGTATGATGTGATGCGAGATAGGAGCCCTGTAGCTACAACTAGATCTCCATGGAAGAACAAGTAGTTGATGATTGAGAAAAGATGAGGCTTGTGGTTGTGTCCTCTTGGTTGAGAGAGAGTGATGACGAACACTGTATTCTCCACGTGTCATGCCCCAGGAAAAGACTAAAAACCGTAAGTCTAGTGAAGGCACTTGTAGGGAGAATGGAGGATTTGATAAGCATCTAGGATTGATACTTCTTAAGGATTTGGAATCCAAGATACGAGTATCCTCGAGGATCAATTCTCTTTGAGGATAGGACAAGGTATCTAAGATAAGAGTAGTCGAAGAGGATTGATATTCGTTAAGAATTGGGAATCCAAGATAAGGATAGTCCTGTAAGGACATACCTAGTGAACATTTGGATGGGGTATGTGCCTTGAGAGGCGGTGGTAGTGGCATCCAAATGTATGCCTCCAAGCATGGTGCTCTAATCTAGTGGAGAGTTAGAGCTTGTTAGTCAAGACCTTACTATTTTTCAATTGACAATGCTCGTTATGATGTCGATGATTGATGATGCTTATCAATTTGAACCGTTATGAGAATATTTCAATTTGAGAGTATCCTTGTATCCTAGTGTGTAATTATGAATACCTCCCTAGTTAAGAGGGAGTGTTGGAAATTGTAACTAGGTTCAATATTCATAATTATCGTTGTACTTGTGTCATTGTATATTTCAAGTAAAAGAAAAAGAAGAAAATTATTATTATTATTATTATTTTTAGTCAAGCATGTTCTTCATGCTTCTAGGGTTTATTGAGTCAAAATAAAAATTATCACCAATCAATTTATTATAATTGAGTCAAGTCCCATTTGGACTTTTGAAAGAAAAAGGGAAAAATAAATTTTAAAGATGTAATTTGAGTCAAATTCACCTCAAGAAGTCAAGTTGGCCCTTCCTGTCAAGTTGCCCTACCCAAGAAGAAACATCTATTCAAACCCCTGTAGACAATATAAATAGAGGATGAATTGAGCTCATTTGGAGATAAAAAATTCGCATGTTTTGATCAGTATGACCAAACATAATGTTCTTGTTTATACCCTAATGGATATAAACATGATTAAATATTTTTTCTAGTTTAAGACTAACCTAAGTACCCACGGGGATTTGAACCAGTGACCTATCGCAAGGAGTGCCTTAACAGCGCACCCATTCACCGTCAATCCAAAGCCCCATGGGCATAAACATGATTAAATATTATATTTAACTTAAAAATAAAATGTTTTAGTTTAAATACCAATGTGTAAGTTGTGTATATTCTTGAGTTTTGCACTATGGTCAAAATGATTTTCTTGATGTCCATTTTTTTATGGTCATATTAAGCTCATATGTTTGGAATATCTCTGATTAACTAGTGGACAAACATAGATATGTATGATTCATTTGAAACTTATTTCTGATTAACTAGTGAACAAACATAGATATGTATGATGCATTTGGATTTTCAATAAGAAAAAAAGGCTGAAATTTCTATTATAAAACAAAAATAAATACATATTCCATACGATCTTATGCCGTTTGCATCGACCAAATTTTTATCATAAAAACCAAACCACATTTTATCCCAGTGTTCAAATACAAGATAATATGACATAGGTCTAAGATCATTTAGATTTTCAACATCACACGACATCTACTAAATTTTTATCATAGAAACCAAACCACATTTTAAAAACCAAACCGCATTTTATCTGTGTTCAAATACAAGGTAATATGATATAGGTCTAAGATCATTTGGATTTTCAACATCACACATTGCGAATTCGTTACCCAACATAGTGTGCCCCTGTGTTTCGCAATTATTTTTTGAAATAACCAAAACATGTCATTTTGTTTGTTTTGCCTTTATGGGGATACATGGGGGGATAATTGTCTGTCAAATAGATATTATCTTGCGAATATGTGGGGGCAATTGTTCGTCAAATATATATCTGGTATATGTGATGAGTATAACTTTGTCCATTTCAATTATATGTTCAAATTTAAAATTCCAGACTCCAATAGTGGACAATATACATATTACATTTTCAAGACACAAGGATGTTAATGTTTTTTAAGTTACTGAAGTGTGTATTTAATACCACTCCACTACATGATTCTATGACTATTATTGTCATTATTTCCACTTTGTGTTTGTTACATTTTTACTAATGCTCCATTTTACTAATATAAATGTGCTTCATATGTTTTGGCATGAGAATTACCCCCTCTACGCCACTAGGTCATGATACAAGTGATAAAGGTGAGGATACAAGTGATAAAGCTGAGTTAAATATTATGTGAAATCATTTATATCAAGAAAATACTATAATATTTTTCTCACATCATGAGAGTATTTTATTCTAGAAATGGAAAATGATATTATTCGCAACAAAAAGGAGAAACTTACTTAGAGATCCAACTCTGGACTCTTTGCTGCTCAACAACGTCCAACTAAACGAGTGACATAACCATATTTGGGTTCAGTTTTGTTTTGGGTGAAGGTAATACAAAGGAAAAAACATAATCCTACAACTGGTGCAATCTAAAGCACCCTAGAGCATGTTGGAACTACTACACACCTACATGCAGACTCTTAGTTAGAGCATGGGACTGCATGCAAGATTCCTTTTGCATGTTGGAACTACTACACACCTACATGCAGACTCTTAGTTAGAGCATGGGATTGCATGCAAGATTCCTTTTGCATGATTTACTCCTTGATTTGCTCCTTCTTTAACTCCGCAACTGACTAGTTATCTCCGGAACTTGTTGTAGGTGTTGAGTCTTCTCATTGATCACCACTATAGTGCATTACCTTGGGATCTTCACCCAGTGATGCTATATCATGAGCATTGTAACATATTTTCGAATGTATCATTCTTTTCTTCTTTCGATTTTCTTTTAGTGTTTTTGCTCTGCAAAGCTGTGTGTTCAACCTTTACTAGCTAGATTCATCTGTGCAGGTTTTCTAACACATTTACATGGTATCAGAGCCCACAGGTTGTTAGATAAAAGGCACACCAGTAATTTATTTTGCAAGTATTACAGCTTGGAGATCGAATATTGACAGAAAAATGGAGTTTCCCAAAGCATCGATCCTAACACCATACAACTATCATGAATGGAAGGACCAAATGGCTCGA
This sequence comes from Pinus tabuliformis, assembly GCA_031772625.1. Taxonomy (NCBI): domain Eukaryota; kingdom Viridiplantae; phylum Streptophyta; class Pinopsida; order Pinales; family Pinaceae; genus Pinus; species Pinus tabuliformis. The sequence goes on from CM062814.1 coordinate 792,308,328, forward strand.
TACCTTCGTCATAAAGGGTTGTACAGGATTACCATGGCTACAGAAGTGGAACCCACTTCAGCCATAGAGAAATCCAAGTACCTCAACCGTATGGATGAGGCCCACGGATCCATATGCATGTGCATCTCTCTAGAGTTGCAGTTTCATCTATCTACCTGCAATACTCCCAATGAGATTTGGAAAAAGGTTGAAGATCTCTACGGGAAACAGGATGAGATGAAAGGACATCTGCTCGAAGTGGAGCTGCTATCATTGGATCCATGGAACTATGACAGAATTCAAGACTTCTTCACCAAATATAATGATTTATTGCTGCAACTCAAGGGTTGTGGAATTGACAAATCCAAGGAGGAGAGTCGCCAAGTTCTCTCTATTATGTCAAAGTTCGGACCAGAATACTCCGTCTTTGTGTCTACATTTCATTCAGTAAGGCTCGCAACAGGTAAATCCTACACTATGCCTTCTCTCAAAGAATTTATGGAGTCCCTTATTTTTTAGCAAGATAAACTCATTGGCATGGGGAAAATCAAACCTCCAAAATCACATGCACTTGCTGTGCATGATGGCAGCCACAATAAAAATCACAGATCTGATTCAAATCAGAAAAATCAGCAGCAAAAAGACAAAGGAAAAGCACATTCCCATCCAAAGAAGGAAGGGTACACCAAGCCCTTCAATGACTCCTCCCGCTCGAGAAATGAGAAGGGGAAGAAAGGAAACAGATGCACCTACTGTCAAAGAGGATTCCATCCAGAATCCTCTTGCATGAAGAAACAAATTGACCAAATGGCAGAAATCCTTCAGAAGCACAACCTTGGGGACCACATCCCTGAGGGCACCAAGAAGAAAACTGAGGATCCGCCACACGGGAAAGGTAACAATTTTCATGCTTTAGTTGCAATTAATTCTTCTCCTGATGCATGGATTATAGATTCTAGTGCATCACATCATATGGCTGCTGCAAAGGAAGTCTATTCCTCTTTGGATGCATGCAAAGGACCTCCCATCCTCATGGGAGATGACTCACCTATTGAGGTCACCGGAAAAGGTAGAGTGGAACTTTTACACGGAAGCTTTGAAGATGTGCTTCATGTTCCAAAACTTTCGGTAAACCTGCTTTCAGTTTATCAGATCACTCATTCCGGCACCGGAAAGAGAGTGGAATTCACTTCATATGTAGTGAACATATATGATCTACATAACAGCGCCAAAATTGCAACTGGTGAGGTAAACAATGGAGCCAGACTGTATATATTTTCTGAATTTATTGAATCTGAATCCTCCTTATTGCTTACACATGCTGATGATAGTAGTAGGCTTTGGCACGAGAGGTTTGGTCACTTAAATTATAGGTATATGCAGCAGCTAAGCAAGAATGAGATGGTGGAAGGCTTGCCAAATATCAGTTTCTCCAAAGGAGTTTGTGAAGGGTGTGTTCTTGGCAAACATCCCAGAGAAAAGTTTGACACCGGCAAGACTCACAGAGCATCCTCTCCTCTAGATCTGATCCATAGTGATCTCATGGGGCCTTTTCCTCATCCTTCCATCAACAAAGCAAGGTATGTGCTTACATTTATTGATGATTTCTCACGGTATACTTGGGTTTTTGAGCACTTTGAAGATTTCAAAGCCCTAGTTGAGACACAGTCAGAGAGAAAGATCAAAGCCCTCCGTACAGACAATGGGGGGGAATATGTTAACACAACACTTCGGAACCTTTGCCTTCAGTCCGGCATACAATTGCAGTACACAGTTCCATACACTCCGCAGCAGAACGGAGTTGCTGAGAGAAAGAACCGATCTCTCAAAGATATGGCTTCCTCCATGTTGCATTCCAAGTCACTGCCTCATAAGCTCTGGGCCGAAGCACTTAATTGTGCTAACTACATCCAGAACAGATCTCCTCATAGGTCTGTCAAGGATCAGACCCCCTTTGAGGCTTGGAGTGGCACTAAACCAGAGGTCACTCACCTCCGTGTTTTTGGCTCTCGAGCATGGGTCCGGATCCCCTCTGAAAAGAGGAAAGCTCTTGATCCACAGATCATTGAGTGCATCTTTGTTGGATACCCTGATGGTGTGAAGGGATATCGACTCCTAATTCCCTCTACGGACAAGCTCATCATTGAGCGAAGTGTCAAATTTGAGGAAAGTCTCTTGCATGCACCTCAAGCGCCGCATGCAGACACTTTTTATCTACCTCATGTCCGAGATGATGACTCAGTGCACTCAGATGCAGATACAGATCATGCAGATGCCGAGGAAGAGCATGCAGATGCAAAGACAGAGTCTTCAGATACAAATCTAGTGCATGCAAATGATGATCCACATCCAAGCCCAGATCGGGCTTCCAGCAGTGAATCATATTCCCCTGTCATAAATAAGAGAACAAGGAGCTTACGTGAGATATATGCACAAGACCACCCAGCTGCTAGAAATGGTCTTGTGGGGGATAATTCTGATCTGCAGAGGACTAGCTCAGAGTTTATTGAGCCTCCTCTTGTCCTCACTGCCACTGAACCATCACCCTCCTGGCATTGTCATTTGGTTCAGTCTTCTGATCCACAGTCTTATGCTAAGGCTGTTGGGCATCCATCTTGGGAGTCCGCCATGGAGGAGGAGTATAACTCCCTCCTTGAGAACCAGACTTGGGATCTGGTCCCCCTTCCTTCAGGAAGGAAACTTGTCCGATGCAAATGGGTCTACAGGACCAAGAGTGCTGCAGATGGGCAAATCACCTGACAGAAAGCAAGGCTAGTAGCCAAAGGCTTCCAACAAGTGCATGGCATTGATTATGACGAGACCTTTGCTCCAGTAGCAAAGATGGATTCCATACGCCTTACACTTGCCATTGCGGCTGTCCAGCGGTGGGAAGTACATCAGATGGATGTGAAGAATGCCTTTCTTCACGGAGACCTATGTGAGGAGATCTACATAGAGCAACCACATGGTTTCATTCAGGATTCATCTTTGGTCTGCAGACTGAAGAAATCTCTCTACGACCTTAAGCAGGCCCCTAGAGCTTGGTACGTGAAGATGGATTCTTTTCTCTTATCACAAAACTTCGAAAGATGTAAGTCTGATCCAAATGTTTACATGCTTAGGACACATGATTCTCTTCTTATCTTAGTTTTGTATGTAGATGATCTCCTAATCACTGGCAACTCGGCTTCAGCCATTGCTACAGTCAAGAGGGCCTTGCATGATAGGTTCTTGATGACGGAAATGGGTCCATTACACTTCTTTCTTGGTCTTGAGATCAGCCAGAATGCCACAGGCATCAAAATCTCCCAAGCTAAGTATGCACGGGATCTCCTCGAGAGATTTCGCATGACTGACTGCAAGCCAGCGCCGACTCCTTTTCTGTCTGGGGTCCGCCTTGAGGATGGAGGTGACACTCCATTAGTTGACAGCACTCTCTACCGACAGCTAGTGGGGAGCTTATTGTACCTCACCCACTCCAGACCAGATCTCTCATATGCAGTAGGGGCAGTTTCCAGATACATGCAGGAGCCGCATGAGCTACACTGGAATGCTGCCAAACACATCCTCCGATATGTGCAGGGCACCATCACCTTCGGGATTCACTATGCAACAGACACTGCATTGAATCTCCTTGGCTTCACAGATTCTGATTGGGCGGGAGACAACATTGATCGCAAGTCCACCTCCGGATATTCACTCAGTCTAGGATCTGGCCCTATCTGTTGGTCAAGCAAGAAGCAGGCTGCTATTGTTCTCTCTTCAGCTGAGGCTGAGTACCGAGGAGTAGTCAACATCACCATTCAGGCTCTGTGGCTACAACACTTCCTCACTGAGTTGGGCGTCCAGTTCCACCAACCCATTGTCATCTGGTGTGACAACCAGAGCACTCTCAAATTTTGCAGGGATCCAGTACAACGGCAGCGGACGAAGCACATAGAGATCCATATGCACTACATCAGAGACTTAGTACATGATCGGGTCATTGATTTGCAGTTCTGTCCTTCAGCAGAACAGACTGCAGACATCTTCACCAAGACATTCACTGAGTAGAAGTTTTGCTCTTTGCGCGATCGTCTTGGAGTGAAGGACACGATTGCTTAGCAACTGTATTTTTCTTCCTCTTTTCTTTTGATTACATTGTATTTTGAGGGGGGGTTTTTCCCACGAGGTTTTCCCTCTTTCCTCAATTTTAGTACAAATTTCACTGTATTTTGGGTGACCTTTGGCCATAGTTGCCAGGGCCCATTTTCTATTTTTCCCCATAGTGGTGTTCAGGGGGGGTGTTGGAACTACTACACACCTACATGCAGACTCTTAGTTAGAGCATGGGACTGCATGCAAGATTCCTTTTGCATGTTGGAACTACTACACACCTACATGCAGACTCTTAGTTAGAGCATGGGATTGCATGCAAGATTCCTTTTGCATGATTTACTCCTTGATTTGCTCCTTCTTTAACTCCGCAACTGACTAGTTATCTCCGGAACTTGTTGTAGGTGTTGAGTCTTCTCATTGATCACCACTATAGTGCATTACCTTGGGATCTTCACCCAGTGATGCTATATCATGAGCATTGTAACATATTTTCGAATGTATCATTCTTTTCTTCCTTCGATTTTCTTTTAGTGCTTTTGCTCTGCAAAGCTGTGTGTTCAACCTTTACTAGCTAGTTTCATTTGTGCAGGTTTTCTAACACATTTACAGAGCAATCTATGATGGATGAAGCCCCAACGAGATCAACGATGGAGAGGACATATTGGGTTGTAAAGTAAGGAGTTAGTTAACTCCTCCAAACTACCTGATACGTAGCATGGACCATGCCAATATGGTTACGTGTCATTACTTCATTCGACATCAGACTCTTTTGCGATTTGATCGCAACACTTATGCTAAAACCTGATATTACCTCATCAAGCTGCTTTGAGGTTTGGACAAACCGCTTATGCCCTTGCCTGATACCGCCTTTGGGACAATTTCAATTTCTTCCATCGAGCGTAGAAAATGTTAAGTGACTGACGATAACTGATTATCCATGAATTTCTTCGACCACTTGTGACACCAAGAATTAACAAGAAGATTGGAATATAGGTTATCAGCTGGCTCTAACATTGTTCTATTCTCCGGTGGCATAAATCGAATTGATGATGGGAATAAGAACCCCATTATTTTAGAGAATAGTTTTTCTGATTAATTATATTGTAAGGATTGGGTTCACATTTCGAACCAACTAATGTGGTTCATCCTATGTATAAGGGGAGAAACCAAGATAACAGGGATGCATCAATGTTCAGGGTAAGCGTTCAAAATTAGCGTGAACGACTTACCCTGAACATTGATGCATCTCTGCTATTTATTCTATCATATCGATTGGTTTCTCACCTTGTTTGGAGGATGAACCACATTAGTTGGTTCGAAAGTCGACTCAACCCTTACAATATGATTAATCTGACTGTTCTCTACATTATAAATCACAAAAGTATTAGATCTAACCCATTATTTCTTTGGGTGTAAAAATCAATTATTTCTTTGTGTGTAAAAATCAATTTTCCATTTGAAAGCTTTCTATTCATAAAACGCTTGGAAGCACTTGTGAATTCACTATTGCACGGATTGCATTTTTTTTTAATGGCTCGTCCTTGTCATTGCAACATGGCTTATTCAGTAAATTCAGAAAGCTTTCTATTCTTGCAATGGCTTATTCAGTAAATTCAGAAAGCTTTCTATTCATAAAACGCTTGGAAGCACTTGTGAATTCACTATTGCACGGATTGCATTTTTTTCTAATGGCTCGTCCTTGTCATTGCAACATGGCTTATTCAGTAAATTCAGAAAGTACTCTCTCTTGAGCATCCCAACTACTAAAGTTACCACGAATGGATTATACTATGAAAAGGTGGCATGTTTGTTGAACTCTGCCCATAACCTTCTAGCCACTTCTTCTTGATCGTTGAAACCCATGTCAAGAAGAACGAGGATCAAAGAAATTTGCAGATAGACAACTACTTGGAATAGGGATAATGTGTTGCATAAAAAAAAAATATAAACTAGAACAATGAAATGCACAACCATCGCTGTTTTTGCCACCCATTACCATTCAGTCTAAATTGTAACAAGAAACTAAAGATACAACTGGGACTTGATTGTATTCCAGATTTAAATAATTTACTACCTACAACTGGGACTTGATTGTATTCCAGATTTAAATAATTTACTACCTTCATAAAATATTTGGCATAACTTCCGCTTGCAAACTCCAACATCTGCCTTCGTGCATAAGGAATTGAAGTCTGTTTGGGCCGATCAAGAAAATGATCCTAAAAATGGATATTCAAGTAATGGGAACACATTCAATGCTAATCGGAAGTTGAAGCTGTGTAGAATGTTTCTCTATTTTATTATTTTTGAATATTAAATAACAAGAAAAACTGACTTCAAATAAGAAGAAAAACTGACTTCTCTACATGAAATTTCCAATATTCTGAACTTTCTACTTAAAATTAAAATAATTTCATGTGTGCAGAAGAAAGTTTATGTTTTTCTCAGTTTTCTCCCTTATATTTTTTCTTTTCTTTTTTCTTTTTCCTCTTTTTTTTTTAAGTTTATGTTTTTCTCCGTTTTCTCCCTTGTATTTTTTCCTTTTCTTTTTGCTTTTTCTTTCTTTTTTCCTTCTTCTTCTTCTTCTTTTTTTTTTTTTCCGCATATACTCACCAAAAAATTGACGTCTCTACATTAAATTTCGAATATTATGAAGTTTTTATTCAAAGTTAAATATTATGAAGTTTTTATTCAAAGTTAAAATAATTTCATGTGTGTGGAAGAAAGTTTATGTTCTTGCTCAGTTTTCTCGCAAATACTCCCTCTTTAGCACGTCTTTTATTCCACACACATATTGGCTTCATACACCCATTGTTCTACACAATTACTTCTGCACTTGATCTCACTATCACTACGGACAAATAGGAAAATAAAAATGCATTCCAAGAGGGGAATTATATCACATCAACGCTAGCTCAACCAATGGAAAATTAGAAATAAGATTTTCAAAAATTGGAAAAATATTTTCCAATTTAAATTGAAATATTCAAACATTTTCTAAAAACTTTGGTTGTAGTTAAAAAAAATCCACGAATAAGGAATTTGACTGCTAGGTAAAAGTTATAGTCAATGACAAGGACATAGGCAAGGACTAATAATCAATTTTTATTTTTTTTGATTTCATTAAAATTTATAAATTATAATGAATTTTTGTTTTTTTTAATAGAAATGGATGATTAAAGTTGATGATTTAAGAATATATATATAGATTTATTTATTTTTATTTCATTAAAATTTAAAAATTATGGTGAGTTTTTTTTGCGTGGGGGAAATGGAAAGTTAAAGTTGATGATTTAATATTACACATATTTAAATATATAATGCTAAATGTAATAAGAAAGAATACAATATTATTATTAATAATAAAACGATCATTTTGTTTTACACATAATAATTACGTAAAAGTTGTTTTTAAAGGGGTAATCCTTATGGAAATTTTCACCATTTGTTATTGCTTTTTAGTAGCTTGCCATTGTCACTTCTCTCTAAATCGTCTCCTAAATCTTATTGTGAGAAATCCAAAATCCTCTAGGAGTGGTAGGAACGAGGTTTGGAGAGGAGGAGGGGGTCGTGTAATATATTATCTTGGAAGAAAAATAGAAACTTCATATTCTTGGGTTTGGTTTAGTCACTTCTCTCTAAATCGTCTCCTAAATCTTATTGTGAGAAATCCAAAATCCTCTAGGAGTGGTAGGAACGAGGTTTGGAGAGGAGGAAGGGGTCGTGTAATATATTACCCTGGAAGAAAAATAGAAACTTCATATTCTTGGGTTTGGTTTAATCTTAAATAGTAAAGATTATAACTTTCATCGAGGCCTATTACCAGTAATATAATTGAAATTCATCAAGTTAATTGTAATAGAGGATTTTTCTATCATTATTTTTTATTTAAATTATTTACCAAAGATTTTGTCATAATAATTTGAAATTGAAGACTTTCTTTCTAAGAATAAGAGGCTTAATTCATAAATTTGAATAATATGAAGTCTTTCATATTCTAAAAGATAACACCACAAAGGTTGACTTGTTGGGGAGTCATGGAGTCAGATTATGAGAAGGAGCTTCGTGGTTAACAACAATAAAAATAAATGTTTGATTCCGTAAAGAACTGAAATATCATCATTTCCAAAAGCACAACGATCTTTTCAAAATATAAAAAAGAGGAGTAATCAGTTGGCTATATGGAGGCCCCCTTAACCTACCAAACGTCAACATGCCAACAAAGGAGGAGAATGGCCAAGAGGAAAATATTGACTTATCAATAGTAGAGTCCAAAACATAGACTCGTATTTTGTTTGAACTATGAATTTTGTTTTTTTGTTAGTAAGTCAGTGGAAACTTTACACTTATAGACCATTGTGAAAACCCTTTTTGTTATTCCTCTTGTAAATATTGCTATGAATTATAATTCATGTAAATAAGGCGGAAATGTAAACATTGATTGGATGAGGGAAGTGGACACAGATTCATAGGTCTAAGGAGGAGGAGTTTCTTGTAAATCCAAGCCATTGTATTTATTTCACCACGTATCTCTCTAATCGATTGATGGCATTGCTAGTGCAACCACTGAATTAAAAAATGGTCTTCTTGAGTGAAGGAAGAGCCCATGCAGTCCTTATTTTCATGGAAAGTTTGTGCTTGGTCAACATGCATGGACAAAGTACTTGAAGCAAAGGCCATAGGGAGACAAGGTGTGGATGTTGAAAATAGAAACAAGAAATGATAAAAATAGAATCCATAAATTCCAGTTTAATTTGTCCTTGAATTAAACTGAGAATTAAAATCGAATTCTATTCTCACAGCAACTTGTAAATAGTTAATTAAGTTTAATTAACTTAATTAGCTTAGGAATTTCGAGTTGGAAGTCTTTCTGAAAGCATCTATATGTTCTCCCTATATTATAGGGGTCCATGATGAGTTAATTGTGAGTTGTAATTAGATAACTCAATTTACTGAGTTAAGTTCAATTAAATTAGTTCCAAAATATTTGAGGAACTAATAGTGAGTTAACAATTAGTTGGTGCACTAATGAATTAACTAGTGCTACTCCAGTTAACTGAAGATTCCCTCATCGGAAACTCATGCATGTCAATTCTGAGAAAGACCCAGTTGAGACTAGAGTGCAGGGACAATGTACTATCAGTTGTATAATTTTCTGAGTTGTACATATGGTGCATGCAATTAGGAACTGAACCTTGAAGGGATTGCATGGTTTTGGATGCACTGGTTTCCCTTTAATATGGGCTAATCAACCATAGGAATTGCGCAAGGAAATAGGGGCTTGGAGAGCAGCAAAAGAGGCTAAGGTTTGACTTGAGCTTGCTTGTGAGCAGGGAGATTGATCATACTCAGTGTTGGGATTGTTCTTGTGAGAACAAGCATTGTATTATCATCTTGGATTTTTGATTAATGCAATATAGATAGTAGGGGTTTTGAGTTGTGGCTTTCCTTGGGAAAACTTATTGTGTTATGTGCCATTGATTTATCTTCCTCTTGTCGATTACTATTTTCATTGATCTTTATGGGCTTTTGCTATAAAGAGTAGAAGTAGATTCTTGTCTTTTGCTTTAGTAAATTACATGAACTTGTGAATCTACATGATTTTCTACATGGTATCGGAGTTGAGAACAACATACTAGAGGAGATTTCAAAGTTTTGAGTTTAGGTTTATAGGTGAAATTCAAATTTGCATTTCATACTTCAGGTTCGGAAGATGGCGCCTACGGTTTGCGGCTCGAGTATGAGTTGGAAGGAAGCTCGAATTATATAGCCTAGAAGGACAGGATGTAGGCTATGTTGGAAGACAATGACTTGAAGGACTTCATTGATGAAGATATTCATAAGCCACCAACATCAGATGCTTAGAATCTATTCGAATGAAAGAAGTGTGTGGAAAGGGCGAGGCAGATAATCCTTGAGGGAGTTCAAGACCACATTATCTTTAGTCTCCACGGGAAGGAAACTCCACATGCTATGTGGAAATCATTGAAGGACCTTTTCCAGAACAACAGTGACCAAAGGAAGCTGGCATTGAAAGATAACCTTCAAAAAATCAAGATGGAGGCGAGTGACTCAATTCCAAATTACTTGAACAAGTTCACTCAATGTCGTGACGAACTTGGAAGTGTTTGAATCACGGTTTCCGAGGATGATATGGTGAGTTTTGCTCTTATAGGACTCCCAAAGAGTTGGCATAGTTATCAAGACTCTATCAATGGTCGAGAGAAGATGCTAGATTGGGAACGACTTTGGTTGTATTTGATGTAGGAGGAGATCAGGAGGAACACCAGAGATGGGACCTCTTCCAAGGAAGTGGAAGAGGATTTTTCCTTAGCGAGTAAGGCAAAGAAGGCCAAGTGAAAGAAGTCCCAAGGCGAGGAGGGCAGAAAGAAGATGGACTTGACAAAAGTCAAATGTTTTCACTATCATGATTACGAGCACTATGCCAAGAATTGCCCATAGAAGAAAGCAAGCAAGAAGGAGCCAACAATAGCGACAATAGCGATAATAGGTGAAGCTCTAGATTCACAATTCAAACTTGATTTCACTCTCATTGCATGCATGGCCAACACTGCCATGGGAGGTGTGGGGTATCTTGACAACAGTGCCTCATTCCATATGACAGGGAATAGAGATATCTTTAGTGATTTTGAGGAGAAAGACCTCAAGCAGATCATAGAGTTTGGAGATGATGAGAGGTATAGAGCTACTGAGATCGATACGATTACCTTTTAGAGGGAGTCTAGCTCCCCTCTCATGATCACAAATGTGATGTATGTTCCAAGACTAAAGAAGAATCTTGTTTCAGTCGTGGTATTGGAATACCATGGCTATGATGTGGTTTTTAGTAAGGGAAAGGCTTTCCTTAGACACATCACCACGAGATAGGTGAAAAAGATCGGTTCACAGGTCAAGAAAATGTATGCTCTTGAGGTTGAAGATGCATGAAATTCCTTGAGGAGCAATGAAAAGGTTAGAGACTTGGTGGCTGAGAGGGAGAGTAAATTACCTCTCAACATGTAGCCTCAAAAGAAGCCTCAGAAGCAACTTCAGGAAATTGTGGATCAGCCACAATTAAAGAAGCTGAGAGGAGACCAAGTGGAGAGATCCACTCAAGCAGAGAAGAAGTAGTCTCAGAAGCAGTCTCAGATAATTGTGGAGTAGCCATAGTTGGAGAAGTTGAGAGGAGATCGAGTGGAGGCATCCACTCATGCAGAGACCTCCAATAGGGGGAAATTTCGATCCAAGTGGGCAGAGGGATCACATGCAACCATACCTCCAGCTGTGAGGTGGGGCAATGTGAAGTGATAGTCCAAAGAGGGATGAAATTGGGCAGGGTCCATTGAGAGGTTTTATCTCATGGATCGTACCTTGCTACGGGAGCCCAAAGTACATAGTAGCGGGAGGAATCAGTGGGATTGATGCAGTCAGATACTGAAGAGCGTAGAGAAGGGTTGACAATAGTGCATAAAGGCAGAGTCAACAGAAGCATAGATTTTTCAGTCGACAGGGGAAATAACAGTCAGAGACTTTGATGATAGAGGCATCATTCTGATTCAGGTTGGATGTATTTTTTATTTCTGGAGTTGCTATAACAACAACACTAGAGAGAAGTGTTGCATGAAAAACATTCCAAAGGTTCAGGATTGGGATCGAGTTGAATTCATTTCTTGTTGAGAGGGAATGTTGAAAATAGCAACAAGAAATGACAAAAATAGAATCCATAAATTCCAGTTTAATTTGTCCTTGAATTAAACTAAGAATTAAAAGCGAATTCTATTCTCATAGCAACTTGTAAATGGTTAATTAAGTTTAATTAACTTAATTAACTTATGAATTTTGAGTTAGAAGTTTTTTTGAAGTCATTTATATGTTCTCCCTATATTATAGTGGTCCAAGATGAGTTAATTGTGAGTTGTAATTAGATAACTCAGTTTACCGAGTTAAGTTAAGTTAAATTAGTTCCAAACTGTTTGAGTAACTAATAGTGAGTTAATAGTCAGTTGGTGCAGTAATGCATTAAATAGTGCTACTTCAATTAACTGAAGATTCCCTCATCAGAAACTCATGCATGTCAATTATGAGAAAGACCTAGTTGAGACTAGAGTGCAGGGACAATGTACTATCAGTTGTATAATTTTCTGATTTGTACAGATGGTGCATGCAATCAGGAATTAAACCTTGAACGGATTGTGCAGTTTTTGATGCACTGGTTTCCCTTTAATATGGGCTAATAAGACATATGAATTGTGTAAGGAAATAGGGGCTCGAAGAGCAACAGAAGAGGCTAAGGTTTGGCTTGAGCTTGCTTGTGAGCAAGGAGATTGATCATACTAAGTGCTGTGATTGTTCTTGTGAGAACAAGCATTGTATTATCATCTTGGAGTTCTGATTAATGCAATATAGATAGTAGGGGTTTTGAGCTGTGACTTTCCATGGGAAAACTTATTCTATTATGTGCCATTGATTATCTTCCTCTTGTCAATTACTGTTTTCATGGATCTTTATGGGCTTCTGCTATAAAGAGTAGAAGTAGATTCTTGTCTTTTGCTTTAGTAAATTGCATGATCTTGTGAATCTACAGGATTTTCTACAGTGCAGAGGTGGAGATGCAAGAGTGAAAATAGAATGTATAGTGGTATTAGGCAAGAGAAGTCACAGAATAAAGAAAAAAAATGTGTAAGGCAAGAGAATGTAGAGCATGAATTTAATAGTGGACATGGATTTTCCGGAGAGAGATAACTTTTCTCTAGCTTGTGTTTTGTGTTTGGGATAACATTCCCTAATTTTTCTAAGGGTAGTGTGCATGCCTATGAATCAGTTGGCGATGGAGATTTAAGTGGAATTGAAACACTCAATGTTATCCTCGGGGTTGATAAACAATTAGGATGTTTGTTGAGGTTGATAAACCATTGACGTGCTGAGACACCCAAGTACTAGCTGAAAGGACTGATAAACCACTAAGTGCTAGCCTGTAGGATGATAAACCACTTATGTGCTAGCGCATTTAGCCGATAAATCACCTGGATAGTGGGATCTTGACTCTTGTAGTGTTAGCTTAGAGAAGCCAATTGATAAACCACTTAGATAGTGTAATCATTCTCTTGGAATTGAGCTGTAACTCATTGATCCTTAGATGAATTCCTGTGGTTGATTTATATTGAGACAAAGAGTCACTATGATGTTACTATTGAAGGCAACTGATAAATCACCTGGAAAAGGACTTCTCTTCTTACCATATGTTGATTGGTTATTGTTGAGGATACTCCCGAGAAATTAGCTCCTTAGGCTCTGAATATGGCTCGAGGGTGTTCAGAGGCAAGAAATATTATAGTATAGCTGGTCTATGGTTGGGTGGAGATTTTAAGTCTCTCCCTCAGTTGCCAATCACTCAAAGATAATAAGGTAAGTTGCTTACTTATATTCTTTGTGTATACCCGTTGCACTTGGATTATAAATATTGCTATTATATGAAAATGATTGTATCAACATTGTTAATGAAGAATTATGTATTCTTGTGATATAATTGCAATGAGTTGGTTTGTATGATTATTCTCATGGTGTGAGGGACTTGTAGATCCAAGTAATTGTTAATATATTCTTGATTTGTAGAGTTATTTATCGGATTTTGTATCACTGTATAATGAACCCAATTAAGCTGACATGGTGTGTGAAATTCCATGGTTTGGGTGTTATAACTATCCAAGAGTCTATGTTGTCTAAGAACTAATGAAACTTGTTGTTATTGTGCTGTATGTGGCATGCTAAGAATTGACATGAATATTCTATTGTATAAGACTAATTGTTTGCATTTTCGAGTTATGAACCAATACTGGAATAATGCATTATACATTAGGGGATATGATGGAAATGTTCAAATCCATTCTTTGGAAGGATCTGGAGTTGTTGTAAGTGAAATTTAGTGAGTGCTATTAGCCATGGATTGACTTGTTTCAATTCTTCATTGGTAGGCATATTTATACCTCTGTGATTGTGCTTTATCTATGTAACGCCCCCCAAAAAAAAACAACTATTTACATAAACCCACGCTTCAATTTATTATTTATAGTTTACTTTTATATATTTATTTAGAAATTCAATTTATTATTTATCATTTTATTTAATTACTATTATTATATTTTCTTCATTATTTATTATTTTATTTTATCTTTATTATTTATTATTCCACTGATAGAATATAATTTACGAGATCATGAGAAGAGAAGACGTACATGTAAAGTAAATATATATCTTACTGGAGCTTTCAAGAGTCGTTGTTTAATATTTAAGAAAAAATCTATTTTAAGCAAAATGACTATATTTGAGCAATAATATTTAAATTATGATATTAATTTATTAATATATTAAAAGCAAATATTATTGATATTAATTTATTAATATATTAAAAGCAAATATTATTAAGTAACGACTATATTAAACGACTAGTTTTAAAAAAATAATATTTAAATAATGATATTTGTTTATTAATTTATTTAAAATATTAATGGGTAACGACGATATTAAACGGCTAGTTTTTGAAAAATAATATTTAAATTAATTTATTAAAATCAAATATTACTAGTTTTGAAAAATAATATTTAAATAATGATATTAGTTTATTAATTTATTAAAAAATATTAATAATTAACGACTATATTAAATGGTTAGTTTTTTTTTTTGTAAGCTGGGGTGAGACAGTCTCATTTACATGTCCATTATGTATCCTTTACGGGGGAACCCAAGACTTCCGGTTCGGTGAGACTTCATTTCCACGACCCTTGCCGCTTGAGCTACCCATGTGGACATTAAATGGTTAGTTTTTGAAAAATAATATTTAAATTAATTTATTAAAACCAAATATTACTAGTTTTTGAAAAATAATTTTTAAATTAATTTATTAAAAAAATATAAAAAAATAATAATAATCAAAGTCAAATTCCAAACAAGGAGGGAAGTAAAAAATTATAAAAACAAGTCAAGACCCTAATCGAGACAAGATCATTTAATAAATAAACTAAAACAAAAATATACATAAGTCAAAAGAAATATATATATATATATATATATATATATATATATATATATATTAAAAATTAAAATAAAATAAAATAAAAATAAATAAATACAAAAAGATAGATATGAAGGGTGTTTACGTTATCCCATGCTCTTGTGGGACTCCCTACATTGGTGAGACTGGTTGCTCGATTAATCAAAGGATTCGTTAACATGCCTCTGACATCAAGCATGACATGACCTGCTCCTCTGCTTTGGCAGAGCATGCAGATAAATCTAAGCATCAGATCTACATTGAGGAGGCCTAAGTCGTTGCTAGGGTTAGTCATTTCCATCATCGTAAATTGAGGGAGGCCCTAGAAATTGAAAAAAGACCCAAAATTTGAATAGATATGATAGTTGGTATATTAGTAGAAGTTGGGTCCCTGTCCTATCCTCCTAGTTTTTTAAACTTCTTTTTGGGATTTATTCTGTTTGTTTGTTTATCTATTTAGGTATTGACGTCCTTTTTATAATATTTGTTGTTGATTTATTCTTTATTAGAGTTTATTTTCTTGATCCTTCGTGTTTTTTATGTATTTTATCATCCTATTCGTTTTTAACTCCTTTCAGTATTTTTGTTATTTGTTTAATGAGCCTCAGCCCCATATTTTTATTTATCGATTACTTTTCTTTAAATAAATAAATAAATAAATATATATATATATATATATATATATATATATTTTGACTTGTGCATATCTTTATTTTATTTTATTTATTTTTCCATTTATTATTTACTTTAGTTTATTTTATTTCCATTAATTATTTTATTTATTAAATGATCTTGTCCCAATTAGGGTCTTGACTATTTTTTATAATTTTTGACTTCTCTCTTTGTTTAGAGTTTGACTTTGATTATTATTATTATTATTATATTTTGAATAAATTAATTTAAATATCATTTTTCAAAAACTAGCTATTTAATATATCGATTAATTATTAATATTTGTTTTTAATAAATTAATAAACTGATATCATAATCTAAATATTATTTTTCAAAAACTAGTAATATTTGGTTTTAATAAATTAATTTAAATATTATTTTTCAAAAAATAGTAATATTTGATTTTAATAAATTAATTTAAATATTATTTTTCAAAAACTAGTAATTTAATATAGCATTACCTATTAATATTTTTAATAAATTAATAAACTAATATCATTATTTAAATATTATTTTTCAAAAACTAGCCATTTAATATAGTCGTTACTTAATAATATCTATTTTTATTATATTAATAAACTAATATCATAATTTAAATATTATGGCTCAAATATAGCCATTACTTGAAATTATGTCTCTACATTACTCTATATTTAAGCCTTTGCCATGGTCAGCCTTTTCATCTGGTTCTGATGATGAACCACACTTGTTGGTTCGAAACACGTCGGCCAAAAATTTCTCTTATGTGATTTCTATCGACAGACTTTGCTTAATACTATTATTATCTTTTCTTCATTATTTATTATTTTATTTATTTACTATTATTATCTTTTCTTTATTATTTATTATTTTATTTATTGTTGTTATTATATTATATTTATTATTTATTGTTTTATTTATCTATATATTAATAATATTCTATTTATTTATTATTATTACTTTTAGTGTGGTTCACATACACCAAAGATTGATGGTCACTACGCCAATGAAAATATATGGTCAAATCCAACTGAAGGGATCACATCCCCCTGAGTCATTAGCAGAGCCTCACCCTAAGAGTGTCAAGGAGAATTGACCCCGTGACCTCCCATTAACAAGGTGCTTTTAATGATGGGAACTCGACTAATTGAGCTAACCTTCGTGGATTTTTTCTGTGTGGTTCACTTACACTGGAGATCGATGGCTGCTACGCCCATAGAAATATATGGGCAGATCCAATCGAAGGGATCACTTCCCACTGGCTCATTAGCATAGCCTAACCTCAATAGCGTAAAGGAGAATTGACCATGTGACCTCCTATTAGTAAGTTTCTTTAACGACAAGATTTGATTTGTTATTATTATTATTATTTATTGATTTATTAATACAGGGCATTACATACCCCCCCTCTTTAAGGAAATTCACCTCGAAGTTAAGTTTAAGCATTTAACTTATTTATTATTTTATTACTTCATGTTTTCCCAACACCTTGTTCTGAACTAGTATAGCACCAGGCCTTGAAAGTTACATCACAACATCGGGAAAATCACAAGGAATCTCAATTCCCTTTTCCTAACTTTTTGCACTAGGCATAAAGCCTCATTAATCTATACCAAAGCCCAAAGGCTCACCCCAAGGCTCAAACTTCATCTGCCCAAAGGTAGGCATCTGGTCCTAGTACTCAATGACTTTGGGCATCTTGCAAGTGTTGAGAAATCATTTTCTTTTGAAAAAAGTGTTGAGAAATCAAGGCATGTAGATATTAGGGTTTGATTCCCTTTTTATTGATAATTACTTGTGATGTGTGTTGGTTTCTTTTACTTCTTTATTATGTTATATTTCATCAAGAAATTACCAAATCAAAAGTGCATGAAGATCACAAGAACAAGAACACAAGATATAGGCACTCTGTAATGGAAAAACGCCTATCAAGGGGAAAACCCAGTCAAACTCTTCCATTAGTAAATTCAAATGAGATAATCCGAGACCCTTTTGACCTAGACAAATATCTCTTCCAATCACCAAGTAAACCCTTCCTTCAAGTAGATGAACCTTACCAAAGTATCCAAGTGCCAACTTCTCAAATGCAACTTCAATCTAGAATTTTGGTCCCCCAGCTATAAAATTTCAGACTTGCAACTATTTCATAAATTTAAGTTCCTGCAACTTGCCTAGAAACCTGAGAGAAACTCGCATGTGTGAGAGAGATGCTCCAAACTTCGATTTAGCTTCTTTTTTGAATTAGATATTCTTTCCTACAATTCGTTCTTATTTTCGTCCTCCTTTGCTTGTAGATCAAACTTGTTGAGTGTGTTCCAAATGAGTTGAATTCCTCTTCTATTTATATTGCTTTTTCTCGATTGAATAGCCCTAATCTGTGTTGACTTCAGCAAGTTAGGGATGACTTGGTGATGAGGTGACAAATGACATTTTGGCTCAAAAATAATTTTCTTTACATGATACAAAAGCCCAAGGAGGGTCTAATAAATATGTAAATGATTCTTATGACTAAAGACAAAACCTAGAAGCCTTCAATGGAGGCTATGACCTAGAAAATAAATGAAAGAGCATGAAACCCATGCTTCAAAATCATTTTTTTTTACAATAATAATTTTTTTTTACATCATGACTCGAATACAATTATGAAGACTGATACTAGTTACATTCTTCAACAACAAGGCTTACCCAAATCCCTCCATAACTCACATCGCTTCTACACTTTGAAATCCCAATTCCAATATCAAGCTCTCAACCTCCTCAAGATGATCCCATAGCCCCTCAAGAGCTATCAACCAAGAGTTATACAAGGAAAAAGAAACATTGACATAAATAGTGTTGATTGAGTCTATCCTTAACCCATATTGTGTTACATATTCTCCTAGATACACCGTGATGTAGGATGTTGTGGGTGGTATAGATACATCTGGGGATACTAGAGGTGAAAATGGTTGTAAAATCTTGGGAAACCCAAATTGCACTAATAACTGGATATACGTAAAATAAATGATTTACAAGCTAAGAGCCAAACTTGTGGGGTCCATGAGCTAGTTGATGTGGCAAGTGCCACATGGAACTAACCATGACCACATTGGGACCAAGATTGATGTGGAACCACCACGGTGAGTTGGGGTTTCCACATGGAAGGTCCTTTCCTATGTGGTAGGGATTAAATGATCAAACTTAAAATGGGCATACATTTTGATTTGAGCATCAGATTGGGATAAAATTTATATCACTGAAAATATTTTGACGAGCTAGATGCACTGGTGTTATTCAAGATTAATTATGCTAACTTTGGGAAAGAAGGAAATTTATAACCCCATCTTCATAAAGAGATTATGGAGGCCAGGTTAGTTGAATGTAACACCTCCCATCCAGATTGGATTAATCTAAATGTGTGGGAGGGCGTTTTATAGAGCGGTATTCGAGTGAAGGTTCTACACTGGACCTTTGATGATAAAAAATTGGAACTCTGTTATTGAGTGTAATGTTTCTAGTGATTGTTTGCTATGTGCAACTGGGTGCTAATTGCAAACTATGTGTTGTAAACGTATTTGTATTGATACCAAAATTTTGAAATGATAGATATAGTAGGTTCTAATATGCTAGTTTATTTCCTAATTGGTACACTTAGTTGAGATTTGGTGTTTCAAATAACCTCACATTAGCATGCTTATTACACTTATGCCAAGGTGACAGGTAAATATATTTATTTAGGTTTTGGTTTGGTTAGTAGTTATGTGTGTGACAACACATAAGAAGACACTAAAGAATAGCAAGAGAGTGAAAGGATGAGCAGAAAAATGGCGTGGTACACCACCGATAGATCCCAACATGGTCAGGGAAAGGAGTTAGCTGGAAAGAGGAGATATGAAGATTCCCTTGATTGGATGGACACTCTTAGAAGTTTAAGGGATGAGCTAATAATTTGAAATGCTGACAATGAGAATATTGTCAAAGCTCAAGAGAAGCAAGATGAAGTAAATGCAACTATACTATAGATCTTTTCAAACTTGCAAAGGAAAAAGAAACATGAGCTAGGTTCCAGCCACCTAGGAAAGTATAAGTGTAGGCAAGGCCCATAAGGACTTTAGAAGCATGAATTAAAGACTAATAATGTAGAAGGTAACAGATCCAAGAAAATACATAGGAGGCAAAGCGAGGATATAGTGGGAGATGGAACTCCACTAAGTACTTGAGAGAGGAGGGCGGGTAGTTGTGAGCACTTGTTTAGTGCTACAACTAAGAGACACTACCAACAAAAATTAAAGAAAAAGGATTGATGCAAAAAATAATTTAAGAAGGAAAAAACTCCTACATTTGATGGAGAGGTGAAGAAGGATGAGGAAGCAGAAGCATGGTTACTAGGAATAAAGAAATATTTTAGAGTGCATGACTACTCTGAAAATATGAAGGAAATAGTATCCACTTTCAACTTGAAAGGCAAGGCTAATATATGGCGGGAATACTTAAAGAATGTTAAGAATATTAAAGAGGAGGAGTTGTCTTAGAGGATATTTGAGAAATATTTCTAGGAAAAGCACTTATATGAAAGGTACTATGACAACAATGCTAAGGAATTTTATGAACACAAACTAGGGCAGCTGACAGTTGACAAATATGCAACTAGGTTCTTGGAGCTATTGAGGTATGTGCCTTACCTCAAGGATGAGAAGGAAAACATCCAAAGGTATCTAAGTGGGTTTCCACAAGAATTCAGAGGAAAAGCTTTTTTTGATGAGAAATAAAATTTGGAGGACACCATTTGGAAGATGAAGCATTTCTATGAATAGTCCAAGCATAGGATTGAGTCCTGAACTAATAGGAAATCAAAAGGAAAGCCCAAATTTAGAGGAAAAGGGTAGAAAACTATATGATGTCAGCTAGGTAGGAATGTGAGGTTCACTACTCCTGCAAGGGGCGAGCCTCAACAGAAATCCTCTACGGCTAATCAAGGCCATCTTTCTAAGCCCGCGAGAGAGGAAATAGAGGGGTCTAGGAGAATACCCATAGAGTGTTGGAAATGTAGGGAAGACCACTTACAGAGGGATTTCCCTTAGCTATCAAGGGGAACGACCTAAGACTGTACAATGTGCAAGAATAAAAGACAGTGAATGATGTGGCTTAGAGTGTACCATGCATCTATGCAATGCTACACAACCGCAAGATGATCACCAAGCCTTAGTGATCGAAATGTGAACAGATGTAGAGAGAACATAAGAGTTGATGCAAAGAGAAAAACAAAGCTTTAAAATTTGAGATCACGACAAGTAGAACAAGAATCGAAGGAAGAGCGAGAGATGAAGAGGAAAGAATAAGAAAAGAAGCAAAAATAGGAAGAAGAACAAAGGCAAGGAACAATGACATAGAAAACAACACCATACAGGTGGATGAGTAGAAAAATCCAGTAGCTGAGGAAGAGAGTGAATAGATGTAGGTTCCCTCACCAAATCTAAGCACAAGAACCAATTCTAGTTAGAGGTCGACAAGTATGTGGAGTAGCTAAGGCAAGAGGCCACTGGGGATGACTTGGAGATGAGCGCATCAAACATGCAGAAGCACACTGGTGGTCTTGCCATCGTCTACACCATGTTGCACATGCTTCAAGACGAGATGGACACAGGTTCCAAGACCATATACCCAGAAGCTATGGAGGCAAGAGTCCACTATCAGGAAGACACCATCAAGCAGTTTGGGGACATCATAGCATAGTACCAAGCTTGGCATCAGTACAAAACCAAGAATCATCAAGTGGAGGTTACCAATTGGTCATGCCCCAAACTTCAGAGTCATAGTGTTGTGTCTTGTTAGGTTGTGTCTAGCCTATCTTGTCTCACATGGGTACATGTAGAAAACATATATTATTTGTAAATATCTTGTAAGTGAAATTCCAAGTGTCATTAGTGGAATGTGAATAATCACTATGTAATGTAAAGAGTTATTTGTAAATAAGTTGAAGAGTCATGAGGGTAATCGAAGAGTCACAAAGGGGAATGTCAAGGGTCACCCCACTCTTTGTTATAAATAGAACTTCATAACTCATAGACCAGGCTTTTGGGAGCCAAGCTTTTGGCTAGGCATTGCTTAGCGAAGTCTTGGAGAGTATTGTGGTGAGCCTTGGCTTCTCCACAACGTAGAGCGAGTACATCTCTTTGGAGGAGTAGGCGGTGTTGATTTTAATGTTCCACTATTGGGGATAGTGGCCGTCAATGGTGTATGTATGGACAAAACTTTCACTTAATAATATAACTGAGAGAACACATTTTCATGCATATGTTGTTACTGTAGTTCAACTATTCTGGTTACTTTAGCAATATATGTTATTTAACTTACACGTTTGTGTATGAATTATTTTGTATGCAATTGTATGAATCTTTTTGAAGACGTGTTGTTGTATTAACCCGTCACTTTGGATTGTGGACTATTCCATTTCCAGCCTGCGATGTCTTTTTTCTCATGTGTTCCTTTCAGGGTGCGTACTATTACAAGCTTCTAATGGATACACTTCCTTTTCCCCTCTGTGTGTTAGAAACCCCATGCATCTCACATGACTCGCTGTAAGGTCACACACTTGCTTCTGAAAAAGTTATCATACTTATCTATGCGCGCTACCATGGTCAAGGCACTACTTTACTATCCACTGCTGGGACTCCTACTCCAAACGGTTTGAGGTCTAGTTGGGACTTCTTACCAGGGAGATCAATAACTAGTTTGTTTCCATTTTGACTTACCTTGCTGCCAATTTCAACCACGTAAGTGCATAAGTTGCAAAAAAGTGTGCATTGGAAAAGATAGCCCATGAAAAGTCATGGTTAATTTAGTTGGCCACAAGGACTAAGAGATGAGTAGAATATGTGCCAAAGTCATTCCCAGTTGTGATAAACGACATGATCATATCAATAGATGTAAACCTGCTATCAATGCTAGTTAGAATGGACTAGCTAGTGGCTCCCAGAACCAAAGTTGACTGCTACAACAAGTTGATGAAGTGTCTCAATGATAGAGGGGAAAGGATGACGTTGCAGGGAAAGAGAAATCCCATGATGATTAGGAAAATAACTATGCTGCAAATGAAATGGTGCAGTTGGAAGGGGTGTGAACTATATGTAGTCCAAGTGACCAACTACTCAAAAATTAACAACAACAATTTGGAAGAACAACGGATCTTAAAGAAATTCGAGGATGTGTTTCCTGAAGAAATCTTAAGACTGCCGCCAAGGAGGGAAGTTGACTTTTAAATTGAATTACTGCTAGTATTAACACTGGTGTGGAAGGCTCCATATTGAATGAGTACACCAGAGATGGTAGAGATGATTTTATAATTAAAGGAAATGATAGACCGATTCTAGATTACACCCAATGTATCACCCTAGGGAGCACCTATATTATCTGTAAAGAAAAAATATGACACTCTGAGACTTTGTATTGACTAAAGGAAATTAAATAAACCCACCATAAAGAACATGTACCTTTTGCTAAGGATTGGCGACCTATTTGATTAATTAAGAGGGGCTATAGTATTTTCAAAGACCGACTTGAGGTTTGGGTACCATAAGGTGTGAATCAAATATTAGGATATTCAAAAGACAACATTTAGAACCAAGTATGGGCACTATGAATTTGTGGTTGTGCCGTTTGGACTCACAAACACACCAACAAAATTTATGTGTTAAATGAATAATGTTCTCAGTCCATATTTGGACAAATTTGTACTAGTCTTTATTGATGACATCTTAGTTTATTCAAAAACAAAGGAGGAGCATGAAAAAATTTAGCAGCAGTGTTGCAATTGCTGAGAGAGCACAAGCTCTATTCCAAACTTAGTAAGTGTGAATTCTTCCAGTCACAAGTTTAGTATTTGGGACATATTGTTTCCAAGGAAGGATCAACAGTAATTCCAGAAAATATCAAAGCTATCATGGATTGGCCTACTCCTTAGAATGTGACATAAGTATGATCCTTCATGGGATTGGTTGGTTATTAACAGAGGTTCTTTCATAATTTCTCCAAGATTGAATTACCAATCACAACTTTACAGAGAAAAGGAAATAAATTCAATGGACAACGAAATGTGTAACCATCTTTGAGAAGTTAAAATATCTGCTCATACATGCACCAATATGGAGAATAGAACACATAGTAAAGGATTTTTTGGTGTGCACAGATTCCTGCAAGGAAGGGCTCAGAGGAGTCCTAATGCAATAAGGACAGGTGATTTGTTATGCATTGGAAAAGATGAATGATCATGAAAGAAATTATGTCATTCATGACTTGGAGTTTGTAGCGATACCGTATGCATTGAAAATGTGGAGGCATTACCTCCTTGAAAGGAAATTTTTTTTGATGTCAGATCATGGAGAGTTGAGATATTTATTTGACCAACCGTATTTAAATGTAAGATAGGAAAGGTGGCTAGCCTTGATCAGTGAATTTGATTTTGAAATCAAGTACATCAAAGGAAATGAAAACAAAGTAGATGATGCATTTATCTGAAGGCTACAAGTGACCATGTGGCAACCATCAAAACTTGTAATGTTGACATCCAAAAAAGGGTTAAAGAGGCAATGCAACAGGATGAGCACTACCAAAAAGTAAAGGAACATTTGCAGCAAGATCCAAAAGGAACATTGAGTAAGAAATACTCCCTCATGGAGGATGGCATGTTGAAATTTAAAGGCAGGTGGTATATACCTTGCATGGGTGACTTGAAGAAGCTCATCTTGGATGAATTTCATAAAAGACCATATTATGGTCATCATGGTTATCAGAAGATGTTAATGGTCATGAAAACGGTATATTATTGGCTAGACATGAAAAGGGATGCGGCCGAATATATTGCTAGATGCTTGGAGTGTCTTCAAGTAAAAGTGGAAAGTAGACATCCAATGAGATTGCTACAACCAATCCCCATTCCTGAGTGGAAGTGGGAAGTCATTTCAATGGAATTCATCATTAAGTTTTCAAGGACATCTAGGCAACATGATTCCATAATGGTGGTGGTAGATAATTTGAGCAAGCTAGCTCATTTTGTAGCTATTAAATCAACTTACAAGGCAATTGATATTGCTTAATTTTTTGTGGATATATTTATATTGCATGGTATATCCAAGAAGATCATCTCGGATTAGGATGCCAAATTTACCTCGAAGTTTTGGAAAGCATTGTTTACTGGTTTTGGGACAGAGTTAGCTTTCAACATATCATACCATCCTCAAACAAATGGGTAGACTAAAAGAGTTAATAGGGTGTTGGAAGACATGCTTAGAATGTATGTCATGCATCAACCTAAAAGGTGGGAAGAGTTTCTTCCTTTTGTAGAATTTTCCTACAACAATGGTTACCAAGAATCATTGAAAATGAGTCCTTTTGAGGCTTTGTATGGAAGGAAATGTAACACACCCATCAGCTAGAATGATCTAGTGAACAGGGTATTTCTTGGACCTGAAGGAAATGGAATAGGAAATAGTTGCTATGAGGCAAAATTGAAAAGATAGGTTAATATAGGAAAAAGAGCTATGTAGATCAACAAAGAATGCATAAGGAGTTCCAAGTGGGGGAACATGTGTACCTCCGCATCAGGCTTAGGAATATTTCACTTAAAATTAGGTCTTGTGCAATGCTAGCACCCAGATTTTGTGGGCCTTTTCAGATTATCAAAAGAATGGGGCCAGTGGCCTATATATTATCCTTGCCACCCAAAGTGAAGGCACATAATGTTTTCCATATTTCTTTGCTTAAAAATTATGTGCATGATTCTAATCATGTTCTTGATTGATCTATGATATAGGTGGAATCTAGGGGAGAGTTCCAACCAAAAGCACAATGCATTTTGGATTGGAGGAAGATCATGCTCCAGAATCGAGTAATCGAGCAGGTAAAAGTGTAGTAGAGACACTCTGGACCAGATGAAGTCACTTGGGAAATGATTGATCAAATGAGGGTATCATACCCATTTTTGTTTACTATGTAGGTAAATGTAAATGTGAAAGAGCTGCATATATAAAGTTCTTTGTAAATTTTGTATTCGAGTATAGAACACCGATGATGACGTACCTCTATGGGGGTGGGGTTTGTGACAATTATTTTTGTTATCCCTCTTGTAAATATTATCGTGAATTGTAATTCATGTAAATAATGTGGAAATGTAAACGTTGACTTGTTGAGGGAAGTGGACACAGTTTTAGAGGTTTGAGGAGGAGGAGTTTCTTGTAACCCAAGCCACTGTATATATTTCACCTCCCTGATGGATTTAGGGAATTGCTGGTGCAAGCATTGAATTTAGGAATGGGCTTCCTAAGTGAAGGATGACCCCATGCAATGCTAGTTTTCATGGATAGTGTGGGTGTGGTCAACACGCATGGAAAAATTATGTGAAGCAAATCTTGACTAGAGGCAAAGTGTGGAGAGGCAGATATGCAAGAGTGTAGATAGACTACAGAATGGTATAAAGTAAGAGAACTTGTAGAAGATAGAACAATGAAGGGGTAAGGCAAGAGAAAGCAGAGCATGAAATTGGCAATGGGCATGGATCATCCAGGGAGACATACATTTTCTCTATAATTCCATGTTCTGTGTTTGGGATAACATTCCCTGTGTTTTTCTAAGGCTAGTGTGCATGCTTGTGAATCGATTGGACAGGGAGAGTTCAATGGAGTTGAAATACTTAGTACTAGCCTTGGTTTTGACTCCCACTGGGATGTTAACTGGGGCTGATAAACCATTTGATAGGCTGAGACACCCAGGTAATATTTGAAAAGACTGATAAACCACTAAGTGCTAGCCTTGGGGCTGATAAACCACTTATGTGCTACCTCAGTAAGCTGATAAACCACTTGGATAGTGGGCTCTCGACTCCTGCAAGGTTATATTAGAGAATCCAGTTGACAAAGCACCTATATAGTGTATTCATTTTCCTAGAAATGAGCTATAACTCACTTAGCCTTGGATGAATTCTTGTGGTTGATTTCTACCGGGATAGAGAGTCACTGTGGTGTTACTGCTGGAGGCAGTTGATAAATCACCTAGAAAGTGGACTCCCCTCGGTTATTGATGAGGACACTCCTTAACAATTAACTCCTTAGACTTTGAATCCAGATTTCAGGTGTTTAGTGGCAAGAAATATTGTAGTGTAGCTGGCCTACGGTTGGGTGGAGAGTTGAAGTCCCTCCCTCAGGTGCCAAGATAATAAAATAAGTTGCTTACTTATATTCTCTGTGTATACCTATTTCACTTGGATTATTAATATTGTTGTTTTTTAACAATGAGTAAGTCAACACTGTTTATGAAGGAATATGTATTCCTATGTAAATGCAATGAGATCTTTTGTATGATTATTCTCATGGTGTGAGGGGCTTGTAGATCCTAGTGATTGCTGATATATTCTCGATTTACATAGCTATTTATATGATTTCATATGACTCTAATGAACCTAGTTAAGCTGACATGGTGTGTGAAATTCCATGGTTTGGGTGTTATCATTGTCTAGGAGTCTCTGCTATCTAAGAACTAATGAAACTTGTTGTTATAGTGCTGCATACTAAGAATTGGCATGGATTTTCTATTGTATGAGGTTGATTGTTTGCATTTTCGAGTTATGGACCAATACTAGAATAATGCATAATACATCATGAGATCTAATGGAAATGTTAAGATCCATTCCTTGGAAGGATCTGGTGTTGCTGTAAGTGAAATTACGGTGTTGTTAGCCATGGATTAGCTTGTTTCAATGCCTAATTGGTAGGCATATTTATACCTATGTGATTGTGTTTTATCTATGTTTAACAATTGGTTTAGTTATGTTTGGAATAAGAATGCATTCTTGTGAATTTATATGTTACAGGAAAATCCAGGTTCCTAGAGGAACCATAGCCGATTCCTTGAAATACTCGGGAAATGTTCTAAGTCTAAAAACGAAAGAAATTGTCCTTTATCTGGGCTCTGCTAAGTAGTCGCGAAACAAGTATCCAGGGTAGATGTATCATAGGGAATCCAAATACATTTGGGAATTTAGATATTTGGGATTTATCATGGAGTAGCCTTGCAGAGGAGCCAAATTATTTTAAGTTTTAGTTATGTCAGATGCACAAGTAAAAGTGGAGGCCATCCGGGGTAGGGCCTAGTTTGGGCCAAATCCAGAGCGAGACGGATTAATACTCCATTTGATAGATATTTAGGGTGGCATAAAAATCTTAGGTGCCAGATGTGTTAGATACATCATGACACCAGACGTTGTGGGTTGTCCAGATGCATCCGAGGTTTCAGGAGGTTGAAATGTTGTAAAACCTTGGGAAACCTAGATTGCACCAATAACCGAATATACATAGAAAAAGGATTTACACGCTAAGGGACAAACTCGTGGGGCCCATGGGCTAGATGATGTGGTAGGTGCCATGTGGACTTAGTCATGGCCATGTTGGCATTGAGAATGATGTGGAATCACCAAGGTGATGTGGGGTTTCCACGTGGCAGGTCCTTGCCTATGTGGCAGGATTAAAGATCAAACTTAAAATGGACATAAATTTTGATCCGAGCATCAGATTGAGATAAAATTTATATCGACAGAAACCTCTTGACAAGATGGAAGCATTGATGTTATCCAAATTTAATTCTACTAAATTTGGGAAATAAGGAAATTTATAACCCCATCTTCATAATGAAATCATGGAGGTTGGGTTAGTTGAAAATATCACCTCCCATTCAGATTGGTTTAATCCAAGGGGTGGGAGGGAGCACTATAACCAATATATAACTATGAATTGTATAGAGAAGAAAATTCCCAATTTTGGCTATTATGGTCTACTTTAGAACAAACTCTCTACCCCTATGGCTCATTAAGCTATTTGATGTGTAGATGGGGTACTATTGCATGCCATATACATTTAGTACAAAATTTTTCAGTTATGGCTTAAAAAAAGAATAGATCCAAACTTTTCTTCTTTAGTTCCTCGTTGACCTCTACCTTGTGACACCATTTGAGAGTTTCTTGGAAATATTTTTGGAGTTAGTTTGTGCTTAGTTCAAGGTTAGCACACATGTTGGATGAAAGAACTAGTCCATATGTTGGATGAAAGAACGACCCACTTAATAGTGGGATGTTGTCTCCTGGACTTGCTATTACTTCCTATGGGTTAGAGACGCTCGACTCTTCTCTTTGAAACAAGGTAATGAAACTGAAACACGATTTGAATTGAATCAAAATTGAATCTGATACATGGTGTTTCAAAGTGGACACGACATTTTTTTAATTAGAAATTGAGAATTGTAAAATTGAAAATGGGAAATCAATCAAGATTAGTATTTGAGATAAATATTAATCTTGTATTTTTGATTATGATGAAGAATATTTAATGGAAGTTAAATCCTGAACATTCACTTAATAATTATTGATAATTAAATTAAAATTTTAGAAGTACTATTTTAATACAATTTTTTTTAATAAAAAACAAAAATAAAAAAAATTGAAAAATATCAATATATAAATAAATTAAATATTCACAAAATAACTACGTGTAAAAATATAATCCCAAAATAACTACTTTTAAGAGCA
This sequence comes from Pinus tabuliformis, assembly GCA_031772625.1. NCBI lineage: Eukaryota > Viridiplantae > Streptophyta > Pinopsida > Pinales > Pinaceae > Pinus > Pinus tabuliformis. Next base: position 792,337,649 of record CM062814.1, read on the forward strand.
CATTCCCAACCTGTTTAGAAAAAAGATTATAGGGTATACATGAAATTAGAATGAAATGAAATCTAGGTGGATATTTTGATTAAGCTCACTTTTATACCCACACATGGTTTATATATAAAATAAAATAAGGGAAAAAAAAATAAAAATAATAATAATGAAGAACAAAAAAAACTACCAATAACACAAAAAAAACTACCAATAACATATGGGATTTATTAAAATTTTATGAACCAACATTTGAAGTGTTGGGAAAAACGTGAGCTCATAGAATCATATAAAGTTACCATATAAATTAGTTGCAAAGAAACAAAAAAGATAAAATAAAGTAATAATATATTATTCACCAAGACATGGATTTATATGGTAGAATCTTGGGAATATGTGAAGGGAACATTCGTGGGGGCTAAGCTATTGCTATTATTATTACTTAGAGGTAAATATTACAATCTTTTCGCAATGGCCATTACAAAATTAAATAGGTTATATAGATATATAATGTTGAGAGTATTGATTTTTAGTTATTATTATTCCTCCCGTGGCAGGATATAATATATTCGCAAATGCGTTTATAGGTTATATAGATATATAATGTTGAGAGTATTGATTTTTAGTTATTATTATTCCTCCCGTGGCAGGATATAATAAAGGCAAATTTATAAGGTTAACTTTATAAAACAAATTAATTAATTTTTTAATTATATTAATTCAATTTTTTTTGAATTGTGATTGGTTAAAAGAGTTTGTGTCTTATTTAGTAATGATGTTATTGCCGCCAGTTCATTTGCAGTACGACTTCATCTCTAGTACGACTTCACCTTGGGCGTTGTACGTAACATGTCTTGTTTGATACTCAACTGGCATTTTCATAGAGTACAAATGACTTAACGTCACCCATCCAACACATAAATCAATCTGGATTGTAGTGCACATCATCATCGTAGCTTATGAATGATTATTGATGGAACGCATAAGGTAGACAAGACACAATGCATTTATTATGTGTGACAGAATGCATTATGCAACTTTATATTTTAATTATAAATATTTGCATTATATATTATTTATATAAAATAATTTATCTGTAATTTGAAATATTTTTTTTTTATAAATATGAAAAACCTAAATAAATGTTAAGAAAAGTTGGCAAGTGTGGATGTTAAAAGTCGAATGGAATTATGAGCCTTGAAAAAAGGGTGCACATAAACTTTGTTAGTCCATTCGAATAAAGGGTGTTCCATTCTTCAAGTGAATTTCTCCACGTCCATGGGCCTCCAAATCTTACACCATGTGACCTCTATTTTCTCGGACAACATCCTAACCCATGTACAAACAAAGGGTCAATTCACACGGCCATGTGTGGATCCCGTAGGTGAGGGTTATAATAATATATATACGTTGAAAGTTAAATTTAAATTATTTTTAATATATTAGTTAATTTAAATTATTTATAATATATTAGATAAATTTAACTTTTTAATGAGTTTTTTTGGTGAGATAAAATACAATTTAATAATTTATCAACATTTTTAAAAATTCATTATTTAGATTATTTTAAAATAGGTGGAAAATTTTAAATCAAAATTCTCTCAATTATAACTTGCCAAAAAATAATTTATTAGAGATTGGTCAAGCACAACTAATAGTCAACTAAAAAAATTGAATGCTAGACATATATAATAAGCCTTTACAATTATTATGAGCAATGTAGCCCTTGTTCAAATATGGTAGTTGGTTCGTACATTTCAAAGTTCAATAATTAAACTAAGCGGCAGGAAACGCTAGCTATGCGGCCTTGTTATTATTATGCAACAAACTAGAAAAGAAAAGAAAAATTATTATTATGATTATGTAACAAACAAGAAAAGAAAAGAAAAGTTATTATTATTAAAGCATGTTCTTTATGCTCTTAGAGGTTGTTACATCTTAGGATTTATTGTCTTGAGTCAAAAGAGTCAACATCATGTTTATAAGACCTTTTCAGGAAAAAATATATTTGTAAAAATAATTATTTTTGAGTCTAGAAAGTCCTGGAAGCTCCAAATTACAAGTTGGCCCTGGGATCATCAAGTCGGCCTAAAGGAGGGAATTCAACCCCTTGAGAAGGCTATAAAAGGAAGCATTTTGACCTCATTTAGACACACTCACTCGACAAGTTCGATATGACAAAAATAAGTTCAATCTGTAGTTGGGAAGTTAGAAGAAGAAGAGCGAAGGTCTAAGAGAAGAAAGAAGGACGAAATATCTTAGCTTTGGGCTCTATCTCTCTCTCACACGTGCAAAGAGCTAGGGTTTCTGCTGTTGCAAAAGGAGGTCGAAATTGTAGGAGGACAAAGTGCAGATTCTTGTAGTTGGAAGGGAAGAAACCCTATATTGACCTCGCTGACCTTGGAAAGTAGTATTTCTTTAGGTAGGTCTCAGAAGGAGGCTGTATTAGGGTTCCCAAAGGAGTTTCAAGACCGAAGTTGCATAATTGAGTTGAAGTGTTGAAGCTGGCAGGTCGAAGTTGCAATATTGAAGATGATTGGTGCATAATCAAGGAAGGATTTGCGGAATGGTAGAGTTGGTACTATGAGAAGGATTGGTCTAGGGTTTGGGTCTTTGTATCTTATTTGAAGTAGATTTTAAGAAGAGAAGAGTTTCTAGGTTTTCCCCTTAGAGGGGTTTTACCTCGGCTGAGAGCCTAATATCTTTGTCCTCTATTGTTGCTATTTTTGTTCTTGATATTGTTTGATGAAAATATCTAACTAAAGAGCTAAAGAAGATAAATAAGATTCACAAGAAAGTATCAAAGTTAAGGAATATAAGTATAATAAGATGGCATTATCTATTTTCCAACAAGGTATCAGAGCTAAGTTGAATAAGGAAGGAAAATGGAAGGACACTAGAAGGAATTACTTGTCAAGGGGAAGGGAAAAAGAAACTTTGAAGAAGAAGACTTCAAGAAGGATTAAAGACTCATTGAAAAACATAAAAGGAGGGTTTCTATAAGGAGATCAAGTCCACACCAAGCTGACATCTAAGGAAAGTTTGAAAGGAATACTTTAAAAGGATTGTTGATCTCTCTCTCTAGAAGAAGATCTATTTGGAAGGCATCAATGATACTGGAAGTCGTTGTTGGAAGAATCCAGGAGACATATTTCAAAGAAGACTCTTCAAGAATCTTGAAGGCATCAAAGAAGGTTGAAGGCATGATATAGGAGAACCTTGATCTCACTTAAGTGACATATTATTACATCATGCCTGACTTTTCAATTCATATGGGTTCTTTCTGCAATGAGAGTAACAATCTCGTTAGGGCATCAAACTATCTAACACGAAAGAAAATAATTAAATTGATACTCACAGAACAAGAAGTAATGGAATATGTTACTAGGGAGATTACTGAACTTGAAAAGGAGAAGACACAAGAACTATCAAAGTACAAGAAAGGGGAAGTAAGCGCTCAAAGGACCATAGTTGAATCAATTAAGGATTCTCTTATTCCATTTGTTGCAAACATGAAAAATTTCAAAGTTATGTATGATAAGCTAGTGAATTTATATTCGGTAAGTAAAATAGGTCAAAAGATGTAATTGAGGAACAAGTTGTACAAAATGAAGAAATTGAAGGATGAGGATGCCACATCCTTCCTTGTGAGAGTCTCTCAACTAAGAGACCACCTATAAGGACTTGGGTAACCGATTACTGATTTTAAAGTAAATATCTATGTACTAAATGAATTTCCACCAAAATGGAGCAACTTTGCAACACACATCTACTCCAAGAAGGATTCAAATCCCATTAATGAGTTTTGGTTGCAATGCATATTAGAAGAATAAAGGATCAAGGTCAAGGATGATATTGGATCAAATGAGCAATCTCAAGCCTTTCTAGCTTGAGTCAAGAAGCTAAAGAAGGGAAATTTTGGAATGTCCAAGAAGAAAGACATGTCTAAAGTGCAATGTTTTGGATGCAATGAATTTTGACACTTTAACAGGGGTTGTTCAAACAAGTAAAACAATAAGAGAAAGGAAATATGTGAAGCTCATGTAGCCGAAGTCGTGGCAGAACCCAAGAAGAAGGAAAAGAAGGAATAAGTGAAGGATATTTACTATTAAAGAAGGTTCACTGAATTTCAAGTTCTTTATGAAGACTAATCTTTCTTTTAGAATAATATGTTTTTTCTTAACATCATAGAAAGAAGCATATGATAGTAGCATGTCTAGAATTTACATGATTAAGTTGCGTTGCAGAGATCATCTAGATGATGGATAGATAAACAATTTTGCATATTGATCATCCATATATTCTCTAACATTATGTTATAAGTCATCATCTTGCTTAGTTGAATCATCATGATTAAGGAAAGATCATAGTTTTAAAAGGTCTTTGGGAAAAGCACTGTAACAAAGGGTAGTAGATATTCCATGTAATCTGGAATCAATACTGGTAAATGGATGATAGAATGCAATGGGTCAGAATGCAAGCTCTTTGTGAGATATATGAATAGCTAGATGATTGGATGAAAGCATAGGAATGCATTATGGATATAAAACTTTGGATAAGATTCATTAGAATCTTATGGAAATAAAGTTGGTAAAATATGCTTAGGTATATGGATGATGCTTAAAAGGAATAATTTTTGACTTACTTAAGGATATAAGACTTTCTATAGAATATATATAATAATGATTAACATCCAGTAAAGTATTCGAATGAAAATTTGTATCTTGGTAATCAAGTTTGATCCTTGGGCACCCTGATGCATGAAGGAATTTTTGAGTGGAGATGGTCAATGAGGATGTTGATGAGAAGGTCATCATGGTGAGGTAAGTCTAATTTTTTTATGATTTGGTTATCTGATTAACATATTATTTTGCTATTTGGAAGGATGTTGTAGGGATACATGATGACAATTGAGGCAAATTCAACTGTATGGATAGAATATTGAGAGAAGCTCAATATCTGGTAATTGGCGACTATGAAGTTAAGATATGTTTATCTTGGAATTGGATGGTAACAGTACGAGAAGATAACCTGAAGGTCAAAGGGATATCACTTTCAAGAGGAAGATATGATCAACTTGAAGTTTAGGAAGGCTCTGTGCAAAACCTTCACGTTGAAGATGAAAGTGATGAGAAAGAAATATGACCTGAATCGTGTCAAAAGAATGAAGAGTGAAGGTGGCTCCATGATACCTTGATAGAAAGAAAAGCTCGATGACACAGAGGAAAGTGGGAGCCAAACAAATATGAAGAACTGGCAGCTAATACTCATATGAAGACAATCTATAAGGCTTGGGATGGTGAATTCCAAAATAAAAAGGAACTCTAGATCTCCTCTAATTTTGAGAGGGAGTAAAGGAGTCTCCTTGTATAGGAGCAAGGTTCTGTTCTCAAGATTAAAATAGAATAGGGTTTTCCTCTCTAGTTGAGAGAGAGTGTTGTTGGACATCACATGTGCATTCTCCTCTTCAGGTGATGAAGAGAGAATGACGGAGGATTGGATAAACATCTGTGGTTTCCTTGAGGATATAACATCCAAGAAAGGAAATGTACCAACACTCTTTGAGGATGGGACATGAATCCAAGAGAAGAGTGGTTGAAGAGGACTGCTATTATTTGAGGACTTAGGATTGGAGATCCAAGACAAGAATAATACTAAAAGGACATACCTTGTAGACATCTGGATGGGGTATGTACCTTATAGAGGTAGTGCGGTATCACACGTAAAGCCTCCCAGCATAATGCTCTTGATTAAATAAGAGCTTGTCTAGTTAGGCCTCAGAGATAGTGTTGGTCATGATGATGATGCTTACAATATGGCTTATCAATCCAACTCTTCTTGTGAGAACTCTTCAATTTGAGATATGATGTTTTATTGGTTGTACAATTATGAATACCTCCCTAGTTAAGAGGGAGTGTTGAAAATGTAATTAGCTTTGGTCTTTGTAATTGTTGTACTCATTTCAATATGTGTCCTATGTAGCATACAAGAAAATAAAAGAAAATTTATTATTATTAAAGCATGGGTTTCATGCTCATTATTAATGGTATTTTAGGTAAAATCATGTTCTTCGTGCTTCTAGGGTTTGTTAGGTCTTAGGATTTATTTTCTTGAGCCAAAGGAGTCAACATCATGTTTATAAGACCCTTCTGAGCAAAAATGTATTTGTAAAAAGAATTATTTTTTAGTCTAGAAAGTCTTGGAAGCTTCAAAGTACAATTAAGCACTGGGATCATCAAGTCAGCCTAAAGTAGGGAATTTGACCCCTTGAGAAGACTATAAAGGAAGAAGTTTGACCTCATTTGGACACACACTCACTCCATAAGTTCGATATGACAAGAAGAAATTGATCTATAGTTGGGAAGATGGAAGAATAGGATCTAAGGTCTAAGAGAAGAAAGAAGGATGAAATATATTAGTTTTGGGCTCTATCTATCTCACATGTGCGAAGTGTTAGGGTTTCTGGTGCTATAGAAGGAGGCTTAAATTGCAGGAGGACAAAGTGCATATTCTCTTAGCTGGAAGGGAAGAAACCCTATATTGACCTTGTTGACCTTGAAAGAGAGGTATTTCTCTAGGTAGGTCTCAGAGGGAGGTTGGATTAGGGTTCCTAAAGGAGCTGCAAGACTGAAGTTGTAGAATTAAGTTCAAGTACGAGTTGCAGTGTTGAAACTGGCGGGTCAAAGTTGCAGTATTGAAGCTAATTAGTGCAAAATCAAGGAAGGAGTTGAGGAAGGGATAACTTGGTACTAGGATAAGGACTGGTCTAGGGTCTAGGTCTTTGTATCTCATTTGAAGCATATTCTAAGAAGAGAAGAGTTTCCATATTTCCCCTTGGAGGGGTTTTGCCTTGGTTGAGAACCTAATTTTTGTGTCCTCTATTGTTGCTATTGTTGTTCTTGATATTATTTTATCAAAATATCTAACTAAATAACTAAAGAAGATAAATAAGATTCAAAAGAAAGTATCAAGGTTAAGGAAAATAAGTATAATAAGATGCTATTATTGATTTTCCAATAGACACAAAATGACATCTTGTGTTGAAAATGTCACATCATAGCCAATGTACATAATCTCTCTCTCAATGACCACTTCCACCATTGGCACTCTTGGGTGCATCTCCAAAATTAATATTCCTCCTCTTCAATATGGAGTAACCTCAAGCCTTCTTTTGTCTCAGAGTACAATGCCTCTTTGGGCTCCGAAAAATAAATGGCAACATATTAGTTCATTTTCCCATAATTTAGTTAGTTAACACGCTTAATAAATACAATTATAATTCATGTAAAAAATCACCCAAGACATGAATGTAAATGGTTAGGGGGCTGTCCTCCTCTTGTTCCAAGCCTCTCATCCATGCCTACCTGCAATAATTACAACAATCAATTATTGGAAAAAATCAAAATGTGTACAAAATCAATTTAACTCACGTGCTTGATAAGATTTTGATGAATATTTGAGGAAATGGAGATGATTTCCATTTCTAGCTCGGAGGTGGAGAAATTACCAGGAGAAATTGCTATGAGGAAAATATGGGGGTTAGGGAGGATGCAATCATGATAAGATTAATGAAACCACTATAGATGTAGCTACAATATATGTGATACTTTTTGCCGCAACAATGGATGCACTAATAGCAAGTGGAGCACTGGGTTTAAAAACCTACTTTGAGGCAATGATGGGAGTTGGGAAGGATGTAGTTATAGCAATTGTATATGCACCACTATAGATGTAGCTACAATATATGCAATGCTAGTTACTGTAATAGTAGATGTTGTGAGAGGAGGCGTATGATGAGTGGTGTAAGGTGAATGTTTGTTGGCATGGTGGAAGGATGCAAAGGAAAATGTACAGGGTATTGGAGGCGATGCACCGTCACTAGGTGTACAATAGCAAGAAGCACCCCAGAGGAACAAAACAAAATGCCAAGCGCTGGGGGGGGACCAGTGGTTAGAATTGGCATGAAATGTGGACTAAATGGGATGGGTGAAGGAAAAAATTGGGTGGGTATGGACACTTATGGAAAGACAACAAAATTAAGATTAGTTTCTCCCAAATAACTTAGACATTTGAAAAAAAACACAATTTTAAATCTTGCTAAGTCATCATTTAAGTGATTAGATAAAGACATTTAGATACCTGTCTGTGAGGTGTCACAATATCAGATGTTATAGCCATAATTGCATTGATATTGGGATAGCTAACATCTTCCCATCTTGATGGTAGCGTATCCTCTCATATAATATGTACATGACAAAAAAACAAAAATAATGGCTTTAAAGTTATCTTTGTTGAAAATCTGTCAATTGTATAATCAATTTTATAACCAATGGTTTATCATAAATTAAAAAATATACCAAATCCATAAATCATTCCTAGAAATGATATTCCGTCGAGCCATGGCAAGTATGCCCATAATGAGAGAATAAATGCGGCGACACTAGACTCGAACTAGGAACACCAACTTGCTTACGTGGAGTCATGATCCAAATCGGATCCATAAACGACTATCATAGAACCATGACTGTATCGGGACGAAACAAATCCTTGAAGAATCCAAAACCGCAATCGAAACACCCTGAACTAGTGGCCATGGCAGCTGACGCGGCATGACAAGGACCTCGGTCAAAGCGCACTGACCGAGGCCCATGGAAACTGTGCAGGAGGTCGATGTAGCCCCTGGGAGCCCCGAAACGAGAAAAGGAGCTGATTTTTGATATTGTGCATCGCTGGGCAAACAGGGCTGAAATGGAGGGGCCTTAAGCCCTTGGTCACGTTGGGAGCCGGAGAACTGCGGGTGGAGAAACGAAAAGCGCCAACGTACGAAGGTGGGACCCACGGCCTGGAAACTGACGGTTTTGATCGGGGCGCCCTTGAGCGGTAAGAGGTTTTGGAGGAGAGCGGAGCGATCCCACTCAGTGATCGACGCGTGGCAGCGGAGGTGAGAGAAAAACCGCCGTGATCGCGCGTTATTGGTCGAGCAAGTCAACCGCACTCGACGTGCGTATGACGTCGGATCTTGAGGAGCCCAGATCGGACGACTGAGATTGCGCCCGATAGAAAGAAGCGGAATCGACAGGGAATTAAGCCACGATTTAAGGGGATTTGGAATCTGTTGACCGCCACGGTGGAGAAAGAACATATCCACGACATAACCGAAGAAACGAATCGACGAATAGGCTGGCGCTGTTCCAATGGAGACACGTGGCTACTTCCCGAGCGTTCATGCTGACGCCGAACAAGGAACTCCAAGCACGCAGGCGGTAGGCGAATCGACGTAGGCGGGAGAGGAACCGAACAGGCATGGAGATCGAATGGCTAAAGCCATGAACAGAGACCATCGAATAGAGATGGAGAGAGGAGGAATAGAGAAGAGTCCAAGTGACCAAGAGAGACAGTGAACAGTGAACCCTGAGAGGAGGACTGAACACAGAGAGCAGTAAAGCCAAGCAGAGGAGACAGAGGGCTGAGTTGACCACAGGCAGCATCGAGCACCAGAGAGCTTGAAGAATCAAGCCTTCCCATAGAGGAATCTATCCGGATTGAGCATCATAGTTGGCTCTTTCCACTGTAGACCAAGGGTCACAGGGCTGGTAGGAAGAACAAGAGTCTGTGTACTCCGAGTGGCTTGGGGAATCCAAGAACCACCTTGCCAAGCAAAATTTGCTTCAGGAGAACTCATATTGAGTCCCTGTATTGTAATTTCTCTGCTGAAAGACACAATAAAACAAGGCCACCACTGAAGCTGGACCAGAGACGTAGCCCTGGAGAATAGGGTGAACTCCTTATTAAAAACTGCTTGTGTCTTTGTGTTGCTTACTATATTTCTCTGCTGTCTTTCCACTTATTTTTTGTGTATTGGCAATCTGATCGATCCGTTGTTTCAATAACACAGAACACACACACCAGCACATGGGTCTGTAATACCTTTTTGTTTAATAAATCTTCAACTGAGGTCACTCATAGGGTGATTATCAGATCAAGTGGTATCAGAGCTCTAGGCTGTAAGGTTAGACAAGCTTGTGTTGGTTTAGCTGTGAATGATCACTAGATCAAAGCTCAAATTAGGAGAAGGAGAGTTGGTGGAAACTAATCCTGAAATTGGGAGAGTCTATTCTTGGAAGACAATGTCAGAGGAAGGTTCTATAGGGCCAGACCCTCAATTCATAGAAAGTTTCCTAGCTATAAAGTCTATGGTAGAAGAAATGTATAGGGACTTTAGAAAGCATAAGGGTGAAGATTCATCAGGCTCTAAGAAAGATAAAGAAGAAGATGAATCTCATTCCCATGACCACTCCAAAGGAAAGGGGAAAGAGGAAAGCTTCCCTACACCTCCTAGTAGCCCTGTGCATAATAAGAAAGCATCTTTGATTAAGTTAGATGTTAAATTTGATTTGCCTATATATGATGGAGAGCTAAATGCTGAAAAGTTGGACAATTGGATTAGACAAATTGATGTGTATTGCAGAGTACAAAATATAGACTCAGACAAGAGTAAGATTCAGCTGGCAAGCCTACGCCTAGGGGGCACTGCCTTGGTTTGGTGGGAAGGCAGAACCCAAGCTGATATGAGGAAGCATGGTAAGACCATCTCTGTCTGGAGTGAATTTGTTACTGCAATCAAAAAGCAGTTCTATCCATTGGCCTACATGCAACAAGCCATGATGAGTTGGCAAACTCTTCGGCAGTTGAAAGGGCAAAGTGTACAAGGGTATACTCAAGAGTTCCGAAAGAGAGCATTGATGTTGGGTATCTCATTAGACTCACCAGAAACTCTTTTGAAGTACATTGGTGGTCTACACAGCTACATGAGGCATACCATCCTCATGTTTAATCCCACTAGTATAGATGAGGTTTCTGTACAAGCTACTCATCTAGAAGCTAGAGGAAAGAATGGAAATCCAGAAGTTGGGGGACCATCCCAACCCATTGTAAGCAAAAGCAAGGAGAAAAGAAAGTAGAAGTGGAAAGCAAGGAAGGCTAACATTGCGCAGAAAGGCAAAGCTTCATGCACTCACTGTAAAAAGGAGGGGCATGATGATGAGCACTGTTAGGTTCTGCATCCAGAGCTGAGACCTAAGAAGTCCGAGGGCAAGAAGAAGAAGACTGCTACAGCTATTCAGAAAGATTTGGGGTCAGACTCGGGAGATGAAACAATCATTGCAGCCACAGGTATAAAAGGTTATCTGCTTTAGAGAATGTTGAAATCAAGAAGCAGGTGCAGGAGTTGCTCGAGAAAGGGTTCACCAGACCTAGCACATCACCATGTGGGTCACCAATTGTTTTAGTGAGAAAGAAAGATGGCTCGTGGAGAATGTGCATTGATTACCGAGCACTGAATAAGATAACAATCAAAAATCGTTATCCCCTTCCTCGCATAGATGATCTTTTAGATCAACTGAAGGAAGCTGTTTATTTCACCAAGCTGGATTTGCACAGTGGATACCATTAGGTCAGAGTAGCAGAGCAAGATGCATGGAAGACTGCTTTCAAAACAAAGCAAGGATTGTATGAATGGCTGGTTATGCCTTTTGGCTTGACCAATGCCCTTGCTACTTTCATGAGATTAATGAATGATGTACTCAGAACTTTTCTTGATGATTTTGTTATTGTGTATCTGGATGACATTCTGATTTTTAGTAAAACATGGGAAGAACATTTAAAGCATGTTAAGCAGACATTAGATGTTTTGAAAAGAGAAAAACTTTATGTTAAACTCTCCAAATGTGAATTTGGCAAAACCTCTCTAAATTATTTGGGTCATATAGTAGGGGGAGGTGAATTGAAAATAGATCCCTCTAAAGTGGCAGTCACTGTAAACTGGCCTAAACCCAAGTCTGCTACAGAAGTGAGAAGCTTCTTAGGAGCAGCATAGTATTGGAGGAAGTTCATTTCAAAATTTTCCTCAATTGCAGCTCCCTTACATGCTTTGACAAGATTGAACAAGGTGTTTCAGTGGGGAGGCAAACAGCAGAAAGCCTTCGACACCTTGAAAGAAAAAGTTAGTACAACACCTATACTAGCACTGCCAGATCTACAAAGACCATTTGAGATCCAAACTGATGCCAGTGACTATGCCATGGGAGTAGTGTTGACACAGCACGGTAAACCGATATGTTATCATTCTGAGACTTTTAATCCTGCAGTAGTCAACTATCCTACATATGATAAGGAATTGTATGCATTAATTCAAAGTGTGAAAAAGTGGAAACATTACTTAATGGGTAAAGAAACAGTAATACATACTGATCATCAGCCACTTCAATACCTACACTCCCAAACTAAGTTGCAACAATCAAGACATTATAGATGGATGGGTTTTCTACAACAGTTTCATTTAGTCACCAGATATAAAAAGGGCATACATAACAAGGTTGTAGACATGTTATCTAGACCCATCATAAATGCATCTACCATACTTAAGCATAATTCTGTGCTGCATGAAAGCTACATAGAAAAGTATGCTTAGGACATGGACTTTAAAGATGTATATGCAACTTTGAGTCAATGCAAAAGAGTAGAAGAATTGGACTATGATGTGAAGGACCGACTCTTATATCATTGTGGGAAACTCTGCATTCCACAAACTGAAAGAGCAAATATAATTAGGGAAGCACACACTTCTCTGATATCAGGTCACTTTGGGGTAAGTAACATAGTTGCACAGCTGCAAAGGTTCTGTTATTGGCCGAGAATGAGTTAGACAGTTTCTAGATATGTAAAGGGGTGTGCTATGTGTGCTAAAAGCAAGCCCAACAACAAAAAACTAGGCTTATACACTCCCTTGCCAGTTCCTTCTCACCCTTGGGAAAGCATTTCCATGGATTTTGTTGGAGGACTGCCTAAATCTAGGAAAGGTCATGATTATCTATATGTTGTTGTGGATAGGTTTAGCAAAATGTGTATTTTGATACCCTGTAGTAAACAGATTACAGCTGAACAAACTGCAAAATTATTCTTTGAACATGTATGGGTTCATTTTGGATTACCCACTTCTATTATATCCGATCGAGACACCCGATTTGTGGGAAAGTTTTGGTCCAGTCTGTGGGAACTAATGGACACCAAATTAAAGAAAAGCACAACTTTTCATCCACAAACAGATGGCTAGACAAAAGTAGTTAACAGGACAGTGATCCAGTTACTGAGAGGATATTGCAACAAACACCCTAAGCTTTGGGATGAACACTTGTGTTATGTGCAGCATGCTTACAATAGAGCCAAACACTCTTCTACCCAGAGATCTCCTTTCGAGACCTGCTTTGGTTTCATACCAAGGTCTCCCTTGGATTTTGTCTTTGGTAAAGATACCATGGTTGATAGACACAGTGATGTGGACAGGGCAACTAGGTTCATTGAACAGATCCAGGAGATCCACCAAGCAGTACAGGAACAGCTGGAAAAGAGCCAGGCCAAGTACAAGGCTAGGCATGATAAGCATCGGATGGAGCATAGTTTTCAAGTTGGAGACCAAGTCTGGCTGTATATCAGCAAGGACAGGATGCAAGGTGAAGGCAAGAAGCTAAAACCTATCAGGTATGGACCCTTCAGGATACTTGAGAAGATTGGTGAAAATGCTTTTCGCCTTGATCTGCCAGCTTACATGCACATCTACTCAGTCGTGAACGCAGATTGCTTGAGGTTGTTTGAACCTTCAATGATTGAGGACCCTGAAGAGCAGAGTCAATTACCTTCTATTGATGACCTGCTACCTGAATATATTAATGAGTTGCAGGAAGATACAGTGCTGGACAGGAAGGTAAGGACGACGCGCAGTGGACAAGTGGAATACCTCAGGATTGGGCTTAAAGATTCGAAGTCGAGCAGTGCGAAGTGGATTGAGATTGGACAAGTGAGACAACAATTTCCTCACTTAGTTGATGCTTGAAGAAAACCAACTTTTGGTGGTCCAAAAGCTTTTCAATAGGGAGGTCATGATCCGAATTGGATCCATAAATGACTGTCATAGAACCATGACTGTATCGGGACGAAACAAATCCTTGAAGAATCCAAAACTGCAATCGAAACACCCTGAACCAATGGCCATGGCAGCCGGTGCGAAACGATGAGGACCTCGGTCAAAGCGCACTGACCGAGGCCCATGGAGACTGCGTAGGAGGTCGATGTAGCCCCTGGGAGCCCCAGAACGGGAAAATGAGCTGATTTTCGATATCGCGCATCGCTGGGAAAACAGGGCCAAAATGGAGGGGCCTTAAGACCTTGGTCACGTTGGGAGCCGGAGAAACGAAAAGCGCCAATGTACGAAGGTGGGACCCACGGCCTGGAAACCGGTGGTTTTGATCGAGGCACCCTTGAGCTGTAAGAGGTTTTGGAGGAGAGCGGAGCGATCCCACTCAGCGATCGATGCGTGGCAGCGGAGGTGAGAGAAAAACTGCCGTGATTGCGTGTTATCGGTCGAGCAAGTCAACCGCACTTGACGTGCATATGACGTCGGATCTTGAGGAACCCAGATCGGACGGCTGAGATTGCGCCCGATAGACAGAAGCATAATCGACAAGGAATTAAGCCGCGATTTAAGGGGATTTGGAATCCGTTGACCGCCACGGTGGAGAAAGAACATATCCATGACATAACCGAAGAAACGAATCGACGAACAGGCTGGCGCTGTTCTGATGGAGACACGTGGCTACTTCCTGAGCGTTCATGCTGACGCCGAACAAGGAACTCCAAGCACGCAGGCGGTAGGCGAATCGACGTAGGCGGGAGAGGAACCGAACAGGCATGGAGATCGAATCGCTAAAGCCATGAATAAATACCGTCGAATAGAGATAGAGAAAGGAGGAATAGAGAAGAATCCAAGCGACCTAGAGAGACAGTGAACAATGAACCCTGAGAGGAGGACTAAACACAGAGAGCAGTAAAGCCAAGCAGAGGAGACAGAGGGCTGAGCTGACCACAGGCAGCATCGAGCACCAGAGAGCTTGAAGAATCAAGCCTTCCCATAGAGGAATCTGTCCAGATTGAGCATCATAGTTGGCTCTTTCCACTGTAGACCAAGGGTCATAGGGCTGGTAGGAAGAACAAGAGTCAGTGTACTCCGAGTGGCTTGGGGAATCCAAGAACCACCTTGCCAAACAAAATCTGCTTTAGGAGAACTCATATCGAGTCCCTGTATTGTAATTTCTCTGCTGAAAGACACAATAAAACAAGGCCACCACTGAAGCTGGACCAGAGACGTAGCCCAGGAGAATAGGGTGAACTCCTTATTAAAAACTGCTTGTGTCTTTGTGTTGCTTACTGTATTTCTCTGCTGTCTTTCCACTTATTTTCTGTGTATTGGCAATCTGATTGATCCATTGTTTCAATAACATAGAACACACACACCAGCACATGGGTCTGTAATACCTTTTTGTTCAGTAAATCTTCAACTGAGATCACTGGTAGGGTGATTATCAGATCAAGCCAATGGTCTATAATCAATGTGGCTTGAAGGCCCTGCATCTGGAGGTCTAAGAGAATCCTCTAATGGATCTCATCTGAAGGTTTCAACAAATGAACTATGTTGCACCAGACTACATGTGAGACATGTTATCTCAGTGCTAGTGTCAACAAGGTGATCTGAAAGTTGAGGTACTTGTGGGGGTGGAGGGGAGGGGTTGGGTGTACGCCTAGGAGCAGGTGGTCCTCTCAATGGATTATGCCTAATATTTTGTCGATCCTAGGTTGGAGCCAAGACTAACCCCTTGGAACTCACTCATGTCAAAATAATTAACATGGAGACCAATTATGAACTTGGCCCATAATTTCTAAAGGAAATATAATGGCACCTCCTTATTATATTACAGGGAGGTTTATCAAAAACAATAAACCAACAAATCATCTAATTATCTTTCCATGGATTGAATGTGCACAAATTCATGCAAATACATCTCTTCCTTAGATCAAGGGCTTGGTTGGTTCTTGGGTCAATAAATAACCCCATAATCATTTGTTTGGTGATATTCAATTCTTTCACTTGTTCTTTACTAATACAAATGGAGTAGAATTCTCTCATCTTAGTCCTATATTTAGTGATATTGGCCAATTGACCATGGGCATAATTAATGGAGGAAATCATTCTATCAAGGGAGGTTTCTAATGAGATTCACGATGGTTCATTTATGTCCTTGGACTCTTTAATTAATATTCTTAATTCATTTAAATTATTTGTAATCTATGTTTCTAGATTGGGATTTGCCTCTAAGCTTATATTTTCTTGTGGCTCTATTGTGGGGTTGGTTTGTTGATTAGGTTCAGGGTTTTTAGCCATGGTAATTACATTTAAATTATTCTGCAAAAAAAACATTTTTTATTACATTTAAATAATAAAAAAGAATAACAAAATGGAGAACCTTACATGAAAAATCATACCTTTAGTTGGAAAGTGTGGGATGAGCACTTACATGTTCTTGTTCGTTAGCTATTGGTTTGTGGGGAACAATGCAACCCTGCAGGCCTTTTTTTAATACATAGAATAACACACACACAAACTTTTTTTTTAAAGTGCATGCACATTTGAAAAATGTGTGCACATTAAAAAAAAAATAACACGTGCATGTTAGTTTTCCACATCATTAGTCGATGTGGAGTTTCAACAAGAACCGAACCTAGAAATCTAGGAACATGTGCACTTTCTAAAACTTACCACTTGCATGTTCCTTTTTCCAAAAAATTGGGTAGCATCTCCATGCACCCACCCTTCTATGTTAATAAATTTAAAAAGAATAAATAAAAAATGCTAATTGTTATTACTAACCCTTCTCTTAATCTAACCAACAATTAAAAATAATGATGATGATAACTGGAAATAAAAACAACTAAATAGTTAATAATCATAGTTATCATGTAATACTAAATTAACCAATACTATGTTAATAAGTTAATAATTGAAAATATCATTTTCATTTTCAATCCAAACTCCTAAGTTCCTTCATTTCTTTTGGTGAGATCATTGCAAGTAATAGTTTCATTGATCTTCCAAACCCCTAAAGGGTCCCAATTGAAAAAATCCTAAACTTTGATAACACTTTGTCAACTAATCAAGGTGTTACCTTAACTCAATGGGGTTTTCGTTTAAAACCATATATAACAACACAATATAAATATATTAGAGTAGATATAGAAAATCCAACAAGTACAAAAGATAAAGGGGCATGCAATGGACCCATGAAACATATAACAATTGTGTATATGGATTATCATAAAAAATAATGGTAAACAATAAACCATTAAAACATAGTAAAAAGTACATGTAACCTTCAATTTATGGAAATCAAAGTGTTGGGCTAGCTTCACTCTAGATCCCATGAACCAATCGTGAGTCAAGGGCAAAACTTGCACCAAGGGCCAATTTACCTTCCAACCAATGTAACAACATTTATAGGTGTTTCCCCTCGAGTAATGATCAAGCTTGATGAGGTGAGGAAAATTAGGCACATAGAAGCTCTCTTTGCAGATCACACATTCTCATGCCCAATAAGAATGTGAGATGTAGGGATCTTATTACCACTTTAGCCCCTGGTGATTATTATCACACTTGGCCATGGAATCCTCTACAAATATCTCACCTAGTTCCCAAAGGTTTAACATAGATCAAATTCATAACTTATTAATCTTACTGTGGTGGAGAGGCCCTTGGCTTGTACCAATCACTTTCATCCCCTGGTGATTGCTACCATAATCAATAATGACACCCTCCTTAGCAAAGATCTTTTTGCCGTCTTCAAAACACGGTGATTGCAACATTCAATAGTGGCATCCCACAATGGGCACAAAAAAATAATATAACGAGCCAAACATAATTTGAACATAAGTACTTTTGTTGCTTAGCTACACTCCTAGTTGATTAATCCATTAAAACTAAGTTAGAGTAACCCATAATCTACTCAAACAAATATATGATCCTAATCATACGGTCTAACACAATAATGGTATTAGAGAACATTTCTTCACGATCCAATTGACCTTATCAATGAATAAACATCTTCTTTTATAATATTTCTCAATGTAACATCTTCCTGAAATTTGAATTTCAGCCTTCCCCTTCTCATGCAAGGGCGAAATTGAGCTTGAGGCTGAATGTCAAGGGTCCAAAACAAGGTAAAAATAAGTTACACTTTTTTCTCTTTTACCTTTTTTTCTAAATTAACTTAGGATCATTTTCATAAGTCTTATACTTGTGACTTCCCAAGATTTGGAATAAGATATTCATTCTCATTGAGTCGTTAGCCCTCCATTTGAGTGCATTTCTCGGTCTATTCCATCGGTGTCTCAACTTGAAAAAAATATACCCATGCATATATATAACATCATCACCATAAATCAAAATATTCATACGTGGAATACATCAATAGGATATTATTCAACAAGTATACAACATCAAGCACATTGTCATGAGTTTAATCAGGCTAAATCATCATTAAACATTATCAATGTTACATAGCCACTAACAAAACATTTAATACTAGACAAGTCATCAACAATGGACGTCAATACTCATCACAAACTGGTAAATTATATAGATGTCTGGGTCTATCCTTATCAATAATCAATAGAACAAAGCAATGGGGATGATTAGTACTGAACATAATTCTCTTATTGATCAAACCGAAACATCATTATATTTATCATATTTAAACATCATGTAACATACAAAAGACACTATCTTGACTTAGCGCAAAAACCCTCTAACATATAAAGATTATTAATCATAATCCATCAAAATTTAATATAATATTTAAACATCATGTAACATACAAAAGACACTATCTTGACTTAGCGCAAAAACCCTCTAACATATCAAGATTATTAATCATAATCCATCAAAATTTTAATCATATGTCCTATTACAAAAAATTTCGAACACGAAACGGAAATCCCATCTACTAACTATCAGCATTAAAAAAAACTTATCAAATGTTAAATCAAAATATAATTCGTCATAGTCAATACTTACAATTCATTTTCAACCAATTATATTAGCAATTATTCCACCTTGCTATTCTAAAAGCTAGCAATTATTCCACTTTGCTGTTCTAAAAGGTGGAAAGAGGAGTCGATAAATTTTTTAAATGGAAAAAACCATGTAAATATTGGAAACCATGTAAATATTGGAAAAATAGTATAAAGAATGTATTTGTAGATATGTATATTATTAGGAAATTGAAATTTTATAT
The DNA here is from genome assembly GCA_031772625.1 of Pinus tabuliformis. Classification (NCBI taxonomy): domain Eukaryota; kingdom Viridiplantae; phylum Streptophyta; class Pinopsida; order Pinales; family Pinaceae; genus Pinus; species Pinus tabuliformis. The sequence continues at coordinate 792,356,809 of CM062814.1, forward strand.
AGATATTATAAAAAATATGTATATCAAAATTGAAATTTTATATGGATATTATAATAAATATATTTTAGTTTTATGTATTTTTATTATATATAATAAATTATATATATATATTTCAAATTAAAACACTAATTTGATATACTTTTAACAAAATATTAAAAATAAAGAATAATGGTTGTTGGAAACCACTATTTTAAATTAAAATGATTGGATTATAAAATCTACCGTCCAAATTATATTATTAATATATATATATATATTTATCTAACAATTAATTTAATTTTATTTATATTGTATTATTGATGAATTTTTTTATTTTTTATTTCTGCTTTTTCTAAAAATTAATTAAATTTTATTTACAATGTATTTTAATTTACATATGAATGATAAGTGGTGCTATTTTAATTTCATATATAATCCAAATTAAAATACAGAATATTGAAATTTTGTAATGAAGATTAAGCCTTGGATGAACAAAGGCCATAAAAACATGAAAATGAAAATGCAAATGACAACAATAGAGTTTGTCAAAAACTGATAATTACCTGGAAAAGTTGAAAACTAAGCCCTTGAATAGTCTGCAAAAGGAATATCCGACCAATCCACAAATCTGAACAAGGAATATCCGACCAATCCACAAATCTGAACAAGGAATATCCGACCAATCCACAAATCTGAACAAGACTGGTAAAATCGTAACAAAACTTTTCCAAACTAAGCCCTTGAATAGTCTGCGAAAGGAATATCCAACCAATCCACAAAACTGAACAAGACTGGTAAAATCGTAACAAAACTTTTCCACCAGTGCTTAGTCTAAAGAGCCCACAAATTAGCCTAGAAAATAATGGAAATTCTAGCAAGATTATGACAAAATCCATAATTTTTTTTGAAAATATGGGTTACAACTGTCAAACTTCAGGGTTTTGGGTGCCCAGGGGTTCTTGATGGTGCTGAATCCATTTCCACCATTCAAACACTTCAACATTCTGTTTAATATATATATATATATATTCAACATTCTGTATATATATATATATATATATATATACATAATGTTGAAGTGTATATGTATATATATGTATATATATATATATATATAATAAAAATAAAAAATAAAAATTTAGTTATGAATAATTATTAGGTGGATGGTAAGTATCTAACTCCACTGAATAAGCTAGAATATTATTGGTAGTATTTATAAATTAAAGATTAAGATTTATTTTCAAAGTAGTTATGCTCTTTTTTCCCTTTTAATTAAATTGGTTAATTAAAAAAAAGTCATATGAACATGAGTTATATTTTTTTTGACATGTGGTTTTAGTAATTATGATATTGTAACAAAGCCTATTCATGTTAAAAATATCAATGGTAAAATGAAGTTGAATCTCCATAGTTAATAGCATGTGGTTATGTGGGGGGTGACATGTGTGAGGGGTCTCGAAGGACAATAAGAAGCAATTGTTGAATAGAGGCTTGGTAATGAAACAAATAACAAAGCGGAGGCACTATCCCTTCTAATGGGAATAAGACTCATAAGAGATAACCACATTAATTTAGTGATTATCATAGGTGACTCAGAAATATTAATTAAACATATTATTAGGAAAAAAGATTTCAACCATGTAGATCTATCTCAAACCATCAATCACGTCAAATCTACTCTCAAAAGCATAGACAAAGTTCAGTTCTTCCATGTTCTTAGAGAATAAATAACATAGCAGATTAACTGGCAAATAATGCATTCTCCAGGTCTCAAGGGGAGTTAAAGATCAACGAAATCATCCAAGAGGTCCCTATACCATAAGTAGATGTTGAGATTAATGTAGAACTGACTTAATAGAGTAACAGTTCAAACCGAAACCTAGTTTAGGATTCTGTTCCTGTTTTCTAGGAGTCTGTCAACTTCCCTAAATCTATGTTTGTTATATATGTTCCTCATGTAATGAATGTAGGTAGAGTGTGTCATGCAGTGGCAGTCTTATAGGTGGTGTTTCACACCTGTAAGCTGCTCAGTTGACCTAATAAAGTTTGATTGCAATTTTGACATGGTATCAGAGCTACAGGGCTAAAGACGCCTGTACCTTGAGTGGTGTGAGACACTGACACGTTTGAGGCGAGATCAACACGGAATTTGGCGAGAAAATCATGCTGATTTCACCTCTGTCGTTATGTGTTATTTATTCGCCAGAACGGCGCGAGTGAGCATGTAATAATCGCGCCGACTGTGGAAGAGGCCGAGGAAGAGGCGTGCCTTTGCTGTTTGGTAATGCCGATGGTGATGAGAGGAGAGCCGACGGTGAAGTCTGTGCGAGGTGAATCATCCTCTGACTTCCAAATAAATCTGCGTGGGATGAATCATCATGGGCAGATTGACGTGAATTCATTTGGATGCCGCTGAGGTGATCGGTGGCCATGGAGGAGGCTGCAGGAGGCATGTAGGAGGCCGCAATTTTCTTTTTCCACTGTCAGCATAGTCGCTGTCGGCGATAGAGAGATAAGCTCCTTCCATCTGCGTGAGAGCTTGAGGCCGAGCAGAGATCAGAGGCCGTGGTTGAGGAGGCTGCGATTTTCTTTTTCCGCTGTCAGCATAGCCGCTGTCTGCGATAGAGCCACTGCATCGATTGATTCGAGTGTTGAAACTGCCGTGGAGGCTGCAAGAGGTGTGGGAACGAAGGAGCGCAGAGAAAAATAGTCGGAGGTCGTGGATTGGCGTGGATGCGAAATTGAATCCAGTTTGATTGTGGCGAAATTGAATGGAATGGTCTCAAAACTTTGTTTGCCTGGGATTCATCAGTGTCTAACATAACGATAAGATTCATCCTGTTTGCTTTGCTGGGATAACAAAAATTATCGTTTTGATAATTAAAGTTTTTTAATTCTTTAATTAAAAAAATATGGAGAGGCTCTTTATTTGATATAAAGAAAGGGGTTTATTATTTGATAAAAGGGGGTGATTGAAAAAAAAGGGGATCTGGGCTCATTTTTTTGGATGAGGCATTTGAGACAGTTTTGTTTTAGAAGATCTGGGGTTGTTTTATTTTAAATTGTTGGGGTTGAAGTTTTTTTTTTATTCATTCAAGATGAATAATCAATTAGCAGAAGCTTACCTCAATGAAAACAACAAGCTGGATGGATCCAATTATTTTGGTTGGAAATTCAAGCTGCAGACCGTGCTTGAGGGAAACAATGCATGGACGATTGTGAACAATGATGAGGTGAAGCCGAACCTCATTGTAGGAGGAACAACAACAACAATCGAAGACTGGGATAAGCGGGAGACTAAGGCGAGAATGCTCCTGAAATTGTCAGTCAAAGATTGCACTTTCCCCATATTCGTGATTGCAAGACTGTATCAGAGATCTAGAACACGCTCAAGGATCTCTATGAGGTCAAGAACACCAATCGATTGCTGTTCTTAAAGAGCAAGATTCTCTCCATCAAGATGGAGGAGAACAAGATAGTTGTAGCATTCATTTCATGGATCAAGGAGCTCAAGAACAATCTAGGTGACATAAGTGAAGTTGTGTTAGATACAGTTCTAGTCACGATTACCTTGAATGGTATGACTGACGAATATCAGATGTTCATCACTAGCTTGAATGCAAGAGAAAAAGCCCCAGCGTTTGAAGAATTGATAGGGATCTTCATGCAAGAGGAGGAAAGGCATTTGACTCATAAACCCCAGAGTTCAGATTTGGCCTTAATGGCGAAGAAGAAGCCCTTCAAAGGAAATCCAAATGTAGCATAGAAGAGCAGCATAGCCCCACAGAGAAAGATGCCCTCACCTCAAGGTACATATTTCAATAGAAATGACTTTGTGACCAAATGTTTTTATTATGGTAGAACCAACCATATAGCTAGATTGTGCATGAAGAAGAAGTTTGATGAAGGCTAGAAGAGGCATAAGCAGCATGCAGGTCATTTTGCTGATGAGGAACAGAGTCAAAATATCAAATTGCTCATATCTGATTCTGCAGTTTAGGCTAAGGATGATGAAGCAGATACCTGGTTTGTGGACTCAGGTGCATCCATCCACATGATAGGGAACAAACAATGGTTTGAAGACTTCAAGGAGACAAATAGTGGAGAAAACATCTATCTTGGCAATGATAGAGGGTACCAAATCAAAGGTTATGTTAATATTCGTATTGTTTTTCCTGATGGAAACATTAGACATATTCATAATGTGATGTATGTAACCGGGATAAAAAAGAATATGATCTTTGTTTCTACTATAATTGATCAGAATCTCAAGGTGGAATTTTATAAAACATATTGTGTCATTAAAGACCTGTTGGATTCTATGAATCCTATTGCATCAGGTATTCGTGTGGGAGGATTATATAAGCTAAATGTCAAAAGCGCACCACATCAGGCGTTGACATCATCTCCCATGACTATAATGTACTTCTGGCATCAGAGGTTCAACCATATTAACTTCAATGATTTGCTGCTTTTACAGAAAAGAGGTATGGTCGAAGGAATTCCTGTTTTAAAATATGTTCATATTGATTGCGATACATGTGCACAGGGAAAGTTGCACAGAGATGAATTTCCTGTGAATCTTGATAGAAGGAAGAGAGATATACTTGAGATGGTACATGCAGACTTATGCAGGCCTATGTAGACAAGATCGTTAGGTGGTGCATGCTATTTTTTACTGTTTATTGATGACTGTACTAGATTTACTTGGGTGTATTTCCTCAGGAAGAAGAGCCACACTTTTGAATACTTCAAGGACTTCAGAAGTATGGTTGAAAATTAGACAGGTAAAAGCATCAGGATGCTCCGCTCGGATCAAGGGGTAGAGTATGAGAAAGCTTGTGTCCTCAAACACTGCAAAGATAATGGGATACATCAGCAGTTTACAATACCCCACACTCCTCAATAGAACGGGGTTGTAGAGACGAAGAACAGAACCCTTGTGGAGTGTGCTCGCAGTATGTTAAAAGGTAAGAATCTTTCTAATGGGTTTTGGGCCGAAGCAATTAATACTGCTGTATATCTAAAGAATTGGAGTCCAACAAGAAGTTTAGATTTTAAAACTCCTTTTGAAGCTTTATTTGGTTATAATCTTGCAGTTAAGCATTTGAGAGTTTTGGCAGTAAAGCCTTTGCCCATATCCCAAAGGAAGATAGAAAGAAACTGGATTCAAAGGCCATCAAATGTATCTTTGTTGGGTATTGTACATAATTTAAGGCTTACAAACTGTTTAATCCCTCTACTCATAAAGTTTTTGCAAGCAGAGATGTTGTGTTTCATGAGCAGGTTAATGATGGAAGCCATGAGAGTGCTAATGAAGAATGGCACATGCCCTTATTGTTGGAAGAAGGAAGTGATGAATCAGATGACAACAATGAGCAGATGCAATAGCAACAAGGGAAAGAAGATGATGTAGCTGTCAAGCCAAGTCCAGAAAATGATGATCAGATGAGGTTTGAAGCTACCCCACCACTTAAGAGATCAGGTAGGAAAGCTCAGTTGCCAGCAAGAATAGGGAAAATGGTTTTATAACTAGTATGATGCATGTCGTTGAACCCTCTAGTTATAAAGAAGTCAATCAACATAGTGAATGAAGGGCTGCTATGGAAGAGGAATATGAATCAATTCTCAAAAACAAAACTTGGGATTTAGTTAAGATACCTAAAGGCAAACAACCCATAGTATGCAAATGGCTGTATAAGCCTAAATTTAAAGCAGATGGGAGCATAGATAAGTATAAAGCTAGGCTGGTTGAAAGGGGGTATTCGCAGCAAGAAGGCATAGATTATGATGAAACATTTCCCCCTATAGCTAAAATTAACACAATCAGAATGATAATTGCTTTAGCCACCAAACACCCTTGGATGATTCACCAGCTAGATGTTAAATTTGCATTTTTAAATGGGAACTTAAAAGCAGAAGTCTACTTAGTGCAACCTGAGGGGTTTGTCAAACAGGGTGAAGAACATTTAGTTTGCAGGTTGAAGAAAGTGTTGTATGGACTAAAATAGGCACCCGAATCATGGTATGACAAAATTGATTCATTTTTGCTGCAACATGGTTATAAAAGGAGCAAAAATGACTCTAATCTTTGAACTGTGTTTGATAAAGAGGGAAGGATTGTTTTGATTTATTTATATGTAGATGATCTAATCATTACAGGGAATACTGATAATCTCATTAAATAAATCAAGGAGCTTATGTCACAAGTCTTTGAGATGAAATATCTTGGAGATCTATACTACTGTTTGGGTTTGGAAGTCTGGAGGGATTTTGGACAAACTTTTCTGTCACAGAGTAAGTATGTCAGGAGCTTACTGGAAAAGTTCAGAATGGATCAGTGCAAAGCTGCAACAGTACCTTTACAACAAAATTTAAAACTTTAGAATGATGATGGATCTAAGGAGGCAGATGTGACATTGTATAGATAGCTGGTTGGGAGTCTAATCTACTTGACTACAACTAGGCCTAATTTGACTTATGCAGTCAGTGCATTGAGCTAATTTACATCAAAGCCCCTTGAGAGTGATTGGGTTGCAGCAAAAGGTGTTTTAAGGTATCTCCAAGGAACCTTAGATTTTGGTATTGTTTATACTGATTCATGTGATGTTAGATTGGCAGGTTTTTCAGACTCCGACTAGGCTGGAAATGTAGATGACAGGCGATCCATAACAGGCTATGCATTTAACATTGGATCTTGGGTCATTACATGGAGCAACAAAAAGCAGAACACATTATCCTTGTCTTCCGCAGAAGCTGAATATCAAGCTATGTGTGCAGCGACATGTGACGCAGTTTAGTTGAGGAGACTTCTACTTGATGCTGGGGAAGAACAAAAGGTTGCAACAATGATCAAATGCGATAACCAGAACTCCATTAAACTTGCAAATAACCCAGTATTCCATTAGAACACAAAGCATATCGATACATAGTTTCATTTTGTTAGGGAAAAAGTTCACTCAAAAGAAATTCATATTGAATATTGTAATAGTTGTGACAATGTTGCTGATATTTTTACCAAACCTCTTGGTAGAATCAAATTTGAGTTGTTTAGGGAAGTGTTAGGCATATCTGTGAATCCATTTCTCCATTAAGGGGGAGTGTTGAGATTAATGTAGAACTGGCTTAATAGAGTAACAGTTCAACCGAAACCTAGTTTAGGATTCTGTTCCTGTTTTCTAGGAGTCTGTTCAACTTCCCTAAATCTGTGTTTGTTATATATATTCCTCATGTAATGAATGTAGGCAGAGCGTGTCCTGCAGTGGCAACCTTACAAGTGGTGTTTCACACCTGTAAGCTGCTCAGTTGATCTAATAAAGTTTGATTGCTATTTTGATAGTAGAAACATACAACAACTTTAAATATAAAGAAAGTTTCCTTCCTAATTTGGAAGAAATCCTTCTATCTAGGAGCTTCCCTTAAATCGAGATCCTATTACACTAATGAGGTAACTCCCAAGAACATTTTAGGTATGACCCTTCCCCTCGATGATTATCATAACAACGACCCTTTGTGATCCTTGAGGCTCAATTACTTCTCATTATCTCTCGCTATACTTTGCAATCCTCCCATGATGTATCTCTCTGCCACCTCATGTTTCCTCCATTGGCTCTCCTTTATTTTGTATGCGCCTCTTCTACTCTTTCATTTGCGCCCCACCTCTTTTGGTCTCCATGGAGTCAGCTCATGGCTTAGTTTGCAAAGCCCTACCTCTCAGCCTTTCATGACTTTTCAATGATCGCTACCCCCTCATCTTATTGTTTGTTGGGAATTTTTGGTGATTCCAAACAAAAACTGAAACAGAGAACAATGCTCTGTTTTGCACAGGGAAGCTAAAATATTTTTGCTGAAGAACAGAGTTTCACATGCACAATGAAAACTTTGTATTCATTTAATAAAAACAACCGTTACAAAAGGATCTTCCTCTTAACAAAGGGATTAACCAGAGACTGCTTCAAATGCAGTTCCAAAAAAAAACTTTCATTGTCTCTCCAAAAAAAAACACTGTCTTTGCATACAAACTTTTACATTGCTGTGTAAAAATCTCATTCACTGTTGTGTGAAAATTTCTTTTACATATGCTGCTGCGCATTACATTTCATGTTAACCAACAACAAAAAACTTTCTCTTCATTTACACTGCTGTGTATATTTTTTTTGTTTCTCACGCGCTGCTGCGTGCTTCCCTTACCTTGTTCTCTCCACGAACAAACAAAAAACAATTTCTTTTTTACATAAAACGTATTACATTGCATATATCTTTTTTAACAATAAAAAAAAACATGACCATACTGCCATACTCCCGTACATAATAAACTAAAACCTTTTACATATATTTACGACCATAGTAAATATTCATTAATGCTTTAATGATAAACTTGATGGTCAAAACAAAAACTTCACGTCAACTCCATGGTGCTGCAGGCCTGTACGCAGCTTGGTTTCAATCGAAGGTGGACAACCTTCATTTCAATTGAACGGCTATCGCTCGGTCAAGCCAAATGAACATTACGCTCCGGGAAAAAAGCAGTTTTGCAAATTTGCTGTGGACACGCGTTAGCTGGTGTACAATATCACTGCCCTCCAGAGGAAAACCACTTGCTCAGCAAAAGCGGTGCGATAAAACTGGTGGTTTTGTGAATTAAATGCGCAGGTGAAATTATAATTTCAACACTCCCCTTTAATTTCAACTGCTGGGTTATCAATCATACCCAAACACTTCCTCAAAAATTCAAAACTTTTCTGCCCCAAAGGCTTGGTGAGAATGTCAACAACCTGCTTCTAAGCTCTGCAATGTTCTAAGACAATTTCTCCACTGTTTACCAATTCCCTGATGTAATGAAACTTTGTGTCAATGTGTTTCGTTCTCTTATGAAACACCAAATTCTTGGATAATGCAATAGCTGAGCTATTGTCACAAAAAATCACAATTCCTTTTACTTGCTCTTGGCATAAGCTCCTTAACATCCTTCTCATCCAAACTGCTTGACATGCTGCTGCTGTAGCTGCCACATATTCTGCTTCTGCTGTAGACAATGCTACAATAGGCTGTTTTTTAGAAGCCCATGAAATGGCTCCTGAACCCATGTGAAAAACATAACCGGATGTGCTTTTCCGATCATCTACACTTCCAGCCCAATCACTATCAGTGTATCCAATTAAATCTGAACATTCTGAAGTAGTATATAAAATGCCAAACCTTTTAGTACCTTTAACATACCTCAGAATTCTTTTTGCTGCCTGCTAATGTGCTTCTTTTGGCCTCTCCATGAATCTGGAAATTAAACTAACAACAAACATTATATCCGGTCTAGTTGCAGTCAAATACATGAGGCTGCCAACTATGCTCTTGTACAAACTAGGATCAAAATCCTTACTGCTGTCCTCTTTGCTGAGTTTTAATCCCATCACTGTGGGAGTGATCGCTGCTTTGCTCTCCTGCATATTAAATCTTTCCAACACTTCATTAACATATTTTGCTTGTGAGATAAAAATCCCATTTCCATTTTGTTCTACTTCTATTCCTAAGAAGTATCTCAGCAAACCCATGTCAGTCATTTCAAATTCTTCTTTCATGACTGTTTTGAAATTTTCAATAAGATAAACATCATTTCATGTGAAAATAACATCATCAACATATAACACAACAATTAGTAATTTACCATCCTTTTCTTTGATGTAAAGGGTGGGTTCTCCCTCACACTTTTCAAATCCATTTTCTAGTAGATAGGAATCTATCCTACTGTACCATGCTCTTGGTGCTTGCTTCAACCCATAAAGAGCTTTCTTCAATCTGCATACTTTGTGTTCTTGGCCTTTCTTTTCATAGCCTAGAGGTTGTTCAATGTAAACCTCTTCCATTAACACTCCATTTAGGAATGCTGACTTCACGTCCATTTGGTAAACTTTCCACTTGTTTTGTGTTGCTATGGACAACACTGCTCTCACTGTTTCCATTCTAGCAACCGGTGCAAAAGTTTCCTCATAGTCTCTCCCATACTGCTGCTTATATCCTTTGACAACAAGTCTTGCCTTGTGTCTTTCTATTTTGCCTTCAACATTACTCTTGGTCTTGTAGACCCATTTAACTCCAATGACTTCCTTTCCTTTTGGTAGTTCAACCAAATCCCATGTCTTGTTTCTTTATATGGCATTAATCTCCTCATCCATAGCTTCTATCCATTTCCTATCCTTAATTGCTTCTTCGAAATGAATAGGGTCATCAACATGACAATATAATGCAAATAAAGATTTCATACCTTCATTTGCTGCCTCTTGTTCATAAATGTTATTTAAATTTCTGAACTTCTTACCTCTTTCATTTGGTGTACAAGTGCTTGAAGAAGCACTTGAATTTCCTCCTTGTGGTGTGCTTGGAGAAGCACTTTCTTTTCTCCTCAAGGGTGTCCCTTACTGTCCTTGTGTTGGTGCTGCTGTTTGGGGATGTATTTCAGCCATCTCCTTATCATCTTCATCATGTGACAAAGAGCTCTTAACATTCACTGTTTTCTCTATGTTTCCATTCCAAGCTTCTTCCTCAATGAACTAAACATCTCTACTCACAATGAGCTTCTTGGTGGATGGGTTATACAACATGTAAGCTTTGGATTCCTCACTGTATCCAATGAATATACATTACTCCCCTTTGCTGTCCAACTTCTTCCTTAGCTGATCTAGAATGTGTGCATAAGCCACACATCCAAAAACTTTCATGTGGGCGACTCCTTGCTTTCTCCCACTCCATGCTTCTTCCGACACTCTGTTCATCACTGCTTTTGTAGGGCATCTATTCAAAATGTACGCTACACAATGTATAGCTTCAACCCAATAATCATTTGGCAAATGCTTTGCCTTTAACATACTCCTCGCCATGTCCATGATTGTCCTATTCTTCCTTTCAGCAACTCCATTTTGCTGCGGGGTATACCTAGCTGTAAACTGCTTACGCTGCACAATGTACAGCTTCAGTGCAATAATCATTTGGCAAATGCTTTGCCTTTAACATACTCCTCGCCATGTCCATGATTGTCCTATTCTTCCTTTCAGCAACTCCATTTTGCTGCAGGGTGTACCTAGCTGTAAACTGCTTATGAATTCCATTTTCTCTACAAAAACGTAGAAATTCCTTGGAGATATACTCACCTCCTCTATCAGTTCTCAGAACTTTGATATGCAACCAATTTGGTTTTCCACAAGTGCCTTGAAATTGCAAAATCTTTCAAACACTTCACTTTTGTTCTTCAAGAAATAAACCCAAGTTTTTCTTGTAAAATCATCAATGGATGTTAATATGTAGTGGCTGCCTGCAAGTGATGGCGTTTGCATCGGTTCACATAAATCTGAGTGGACAATTTCTAAGGGTGCTTTTGCCCTTATGCTTTTCTATGATGGAAAACTTTCTCTGTGTTGTTTCCCCAAGATGCAACCTTCACAAAGGCTGTTTGGTTTCTCTATCAATGGTAATCCTCTTACCATTCCTTTTCTACTCAACAAATTAAGACCGCCAAAGTTGAGATGTCCAAATCTCAAGTGCCACAACCAATTTTCATCCTTTAGTTCGCTTTGGAAAGCCTCTTGAGTCGCTGCTGCTATTACTTCTTTATTTTTCAAATTTGCCTTCATTCTTAGAGGGAACATCCTGTTCCTTGTCATCTTCACTTCAACAATACATTGTTTGCTAGGTTCTCTATCTATGATGGTGCATACATCATTCACAAAGAAAACATTGTAACCCTTTTGAACAAGTTGTCCAATACTTAAGAGGTTACATCTCATTCCAGGAACATAATAAACATCTGCTATGGTTTTCTTTTCACCTTTCCTTGTTAAAACTTTTACTTCTCCTTTTCCCATAACAGAAACTTTATTATCAGTCCCTAGTTTGACTTGTGACTTCACACTCTGATCTAACATAGAAAACATGGCTATGTTTCCTATCATATGGTTACTGCAACCGGAGTTTAGAAACCATACATCTTCACTCTTTTCTTCAGCCATATTACAAGTTAAAAACAAATTATTTTGGCTGATATTTTCTCTAGTGAAATTTGCACTAGTTCTATTGCTCATATCATGCTGCTTCTTCCTACATTCATTTGCATAATGCCCATATTTTTTATAATAATAACATTGGACATTGGCTTTATCATACCTTTGTCCTTGAGCATGATGTTGTCCACTTTGTTGACTGCTGCCTTGGCCTTGGTTCTGATTTGGATTGTTGCCTCTTCCTTGAGCATTTGCTGGACTGTTTCTTCCACCTCTGTTTTGGCTTCTGCCTCTTCCTCTCTTGTTTCCTTTGCCTTGACCTCTTCCTCTTCCAAAGAACATCTGGGTCTTGAAGGCATGCTCTAGAGATGAGTTTTCATTTCTACTCAATCTTTGCTCATGTGTCATCAGTGATGCATGTAGTTCATCAATTGAGAAGTTTGAGAGATCCTTTGTCTCTTCTATGGTGGTGACAATCACATCGAACTTTGAGGGTAGGACCCTCAACAGTTTCTCCACAATCCTCCTTTCTTCAATAATTTCTCCATGAGACCTTATCTGTGTGAGCAGACCAATAACATGTGTGAAGAATGAGTCAATATTATCTGAATCCTTCATGCAAAGATTCTCAAAATCTCTCCTTAGCAACTATAGTTTTGCTGTCTTCACTTTCTCCATGCCTTGATAGACTGTCTTGAGAGTTTGCCATGATTCTTTGGATGTCTTGGCTGCTGCTATACTTGGAAACACACTCTCATGCACTGCTTGATACAAAAAGCAGAGGGCTTTGAGTCCTTCTTCTTATAGCTCTTCAACAGATCTTTCTCTGCCTGAGTTAATTTATTCAACTCATCTTCATCTGCTGGTTCTTCAAATCCATTCTCAACAAATTCCCATAAGTCTTGTGAAGCTAGCAAAGCCTTCATAGTTATTGCCCAATAGTTATAGTTTTTCCCATTAAACTGTGGGAGCTGAGTATTAAAGATACCCATGCTAGTGTTGGCTCCAACCATTCTTGCACTCTTCAAAATACTTGACTATGTGTTTTTAAAATAACTGATTGTCTTCAGCAGTAACACAAAAACAAACTTGAGAAATACCTTGGATTTTCTTGACTGAGTCTTCACTCTGCTGGAGAAGCTGCTGCAGCAAGAAACCCTTCCTTCAGCTTCTTTGACACCTTCAAAGACCTTGGACAAGCTCTGATACCATGTTGGGAATTTCTGGTGATTCCAAACAAAAACTGAAACAGAGAACAATGCTCTATTTTGCATAGGGAAGCTAAAATATGTTTGCTGAAGAACAGAGTTTCACATGCACAATAAAAACTTTGTATTCATTTAATAAAAACAACCTGTTACAAAATGATCTTCCTCTTAACAGAGGGATTTACCAAAGACTATCTTTCTCTTAACAGAGGGATTAACCAGAGACTCCTTCAAATGCAGTTCCAAAAAAAAACTTTCACAAAAAAATACTCTGTCTTTGCATACAAACTTTTACAAAATACTCTGTCTTTGCATACAAACTTTTACACTGCTGCGTAAAAATCTCATTCATCGCAGTGTGAAAATTTCTTTTACATATGCTGCTGCGCATTATATTTCATATTAACCAACAACAAAAAACTTTCTCTTCATTTACACTGCTATGTATATTTTTTTTGGTTTCTCACGCACTGGTGCATGCTTCCCTTACCTTGTTCTCTCCACGAACAAACAAAAAACAATTTTTTTTTACATAAAACGTATTACATTGCATATTTTTTTTTTAACAATTAAAAAAAACATGACCATACTGCCATACTCCCGTACATCAATAAACTAAAACCTTTTATCTATATTTACGACCATAGTAAATATTCATTAATACTTTAATGATAAACCTGATGGTTAAAACAAAAACTTCACGTCAACTCCATGGTGCTGCAGGCCTGTACGCAGCGTGGTTTCAATCGATGGTGGACAACATTCATTTCAATCGAACGACTATCACTTGGTCAAGCCAAACGAACATTACGCTCTGGGAAAAAAACGGTTTTGCAAATTTGATGTGGACTCGATGGTGGACAACATTCATTTCAATCGAACGACTATCACTTGGTCAAGCCAAACGAACATTACGACTCTGGGAAAAAAACGGTTTTGCAAATTTGCTGTGGACACGCGTCAGCTGGCGTACGTTTTGCAAATTTGCTGTGGACACGCGTCAGCTGGCGTACAGTATCGCTGCCCTCATGAGGAAAACCACTTGCTCAGCGAAAGCAGTGCGATAAAACTGATGGTTTTGTGAATTAAATGCGCGGTGAAATTATAATTTCAACATTGTTCTCCTCGGTCCTCGAGCTTTATATCCCTATCTCTCATTCCCCATTTCAGGTCTTTGTCTTCTTCGATTTTAGAGCACACCTGAGTCATCATCCCTCTTTGACTATCCCTTATTGTTTCTCTGCTCTTCTCAGACTTCCAGTTTTAACTCTCAATGGGGCACTGTTGTTGTTTGTGCACGCTACAATTGGATCTAGAATCGGTCAGGACTCAACGATAGAATTGGAATTCCTCTGCCATCACGGCGATTAGGGAACAATTTAACATAATTACAGTGGATATGGAAGCTTTGAGAAGGGACATTGCCAGGGCGAAATAAAAATGCAACCATTTAGAATATGAAATTTGGCTGCTGAAAAGTGCCACCAAAGAGAAACAGGAAAGTTTGGAGAAATTGATAGAGAAATTTAGGCATCTTGGGATCCTGGTTCAACCTTTACAGGAGCAACAAGAAAGTTTGGAGAAATTGATAGAGAAATTTAGGCATCTTGGGATCCTGGATCAACCTTTAGAAGGGTTTGTAAGCCATCCTATCTTCTACATTAAAGATGGAAACATTTATGTACATTAACAATGATGAAATATCAGGTCACCACCATGAAGTTTATTTGAATTATGGTGTATAACATTTTATTTTTTCTCAGCAATTTGTTAGTCAATAGAGACAACTCGAAGTTATAGTAGTATTTAGGATATATATAACTACCTCTACTGGAGGGACAAATAGATGCAAGGATCGTTATATAAACAAAAGCGTGTGGACATCATATTTTTAACAAATTTGTTTTGGGTGGCGAAAACGTTTGTAAACTGCAGCGGAATTCTCCAGATGTAACCTGTGGCATGCGACTAATGTAGCCTCCTTTGTAATGGTATAACCAAATGACAACCAAGATTCAATTATAATCACACGAATACCAAAGCAAATTGACATCATATATTACGAATCCATTGAAAAATATGGTCCAGCAACTTTGTCGCGAATAATTAAATGAACAGATATTGTACATATTTACAAGAACACCAGGCGGGATCAGCATGGCACTCTTTCATGGATATTATTGTCAGTGATCATATTGCTGCAAAACAGTCCGTCAGTCCTTTGCGGAGGATTCCTCGCACAGGAACGCAGCCTCGGCGTTCTTGTCACTGCAGTAGAGACATGGATGCTGTGAGTACTCTTCTTTCGCCAGCAATTTTCTGGCACCCAAAACCAATTCCCTGTTGCTGATGGGCTTTCCCTGTTGTTCCAGAATTGATTGAAGAGCGTTACTGAACGCTCCATATGCTTTATTCACATCCTCTGTAGGGCAGGCGTCCTCAGATGTTTCGTTAGTCTGGCATCCACTCAATAGAATACCCATATCAGGATGTATATTTCGCTTCTCCTGCTGCAATTCATGACGTTCTACTGCCATTTCTTCCAGGAAAGAGCAGTTATCGGTAACGGGCGTTTGAACTTTTGTGCTGGCTTTCTTCCCGAAAAGATGAAGGAGAGCACTCTTAATTTTATGAGCCTCCATGTCAGCTTCTCCAGTCTTTTCTCTCAAGAAGCGCAGTACTGACTCCAAGGGCAAAAACTTTCTCTTTGATAATGTTTTCGGGCCTTTTAACGATCTGTTGGCTGTGGCATGAGGTCCAATTTGCTCTTTCTCTTTATCAATTAAGCCTCCGCTGTGACACGAGTCTGAAACCATAGTGAAAGATGTCCCCGGAGGGCACATGTTCACCATTATCCGGAAGTCCTCATCTGCATGCCATATATCACATATAATGAATATTTCATAATTATCAGAACGATCATGAATGTTAAATAAAGGATTGAATTGATCAAGATAAAGACATTGGGTATATAGAAATAGGACCTGTAAGCAGGTTGAAATCACATGGAACGATACACTCGTCAGAGCCGGTAGAATTTTGCATTGGAACCAGAGTGCCATGGCCGCTGTAGTGAAAGAAGAGCACGTCTCCTGGCTTGGCCTGCTCAATCATTTTGACGAGAGCCCTCATAATGTTTTCACCGGTGGGCTTTGTATACGATTTGTCTGTGTCGATAAGCAAATTGATATTCTCTTTGGCAAAGCCGAAGCGATGAATGAGGATGTTTTGCATCCTCATAACGTCGTTCACACATCCGTGAAGTTCATTTTCTGTGTTGGGATAATTGCATCCCACCAACACAGCGTGTTTCATATTGTTGCTCTTGGCCATGCTTTCAATCTAAGTCTGATCAATCACAATTGTGTCAAGACTGCAGATAAATGATATGAAAGAATCTGAAGAATTCGCAATATGACAAGGCGAAATGGGGGCTGTATTTATAGTTTACGAATTAGATGCAATATGGTCTAGCTAGGATGGTTGTTGCTTCTCGAGCAATCCCTGAAGAAGTGTTGTTCAAGGAAACCCTTAACTTTCACGACTCGGAGTCCTTGTAAACTGAAAAAAGCATTAAACTGAGTAATTGTTACGGTGCTCTTCTGGATACACGCAAGCCCAGAATGTCTTGTGTGTCGGAATCATCTTTCACGCAGAGACCTTCGTCGCTTGGAATAGACATATTGCTGCCATCAAGGCTCCCACTATTACTCATCAAAACACTTTCCTGGATGCGCAGGCAACCATTAAAGGAAGATGCGCTTCTTGAACTCCATATTGTGTGATGTGCAAGTTTTCGTTTCCTTGCATTCATAAGTTGCGTTGCCCAACAAGAAATCATTTAGCTTGGTTTAAAAAAAGAAGAAGATGAAAATTGGACAGAGGTCTTGAACCACAGGGGAAACGTTATAATCAAACGGTTTCATTTACATGTGGCTTCTGTGATGTTACAGTTATAATCAAACGGTTTCATTTCACTGAACATTTCGTAAAATTATTTTCCCTTTGGAATTTCTTCCCATCCAAAGTAGAGAGGAGAATGATTCATGCCAAAGGGAGACTCGTTAATTTAGAATTATTATCTTTACATTACTTTAACGTGCTGTCGTATTATATTTGAAAATGGCATAATTAGATTATAAACTATGGAACTTCGGTTCCCCATATTAGTGGGAAAAAACTACTATAACTTTGTGGGCATCGTTCTATGGACCAGGTTTACTCACGAAGTTGCTCTGGTCACGATAAGAAGACTTGGAACTACCCGTAGATCTAGTCATTCTTGATTTCAAGGGATTCTATGTGCTTGACCACTGGGTCTGTTATCTCAAGCGAATGTCAGAGCGGTTAACCAGAATCGCAGAGCGCCGTCTTTATAAATAAACTTCCTGATGAGAGAGAACCGGCCCAACTTGGATTTCATCATGCTGACGTAGGGCGGTTAACCAGAATCGCAGAAGCTTCTGGTGAGAGAACTGGCCCACTCCAACGTAGCTCCAGATTCTAAGCCTCTTGGGTCTGATCTCTTCGATTTGATCATGCTGGCGCAGCGTGGTTCACCAGAATCGCAGAGTGCTCCGTCCTTTTGGTCAACCTTCATGGTGGGAGAACCGGCCCACCGCCCACAATATCCAAGAGAACTAAGAATTAAATTACTGCCCGTTCCAACCAGTTATAATAGGCGGCACACTAAGAGACGGAAAAGCCCAATAACCCAAAAAATATACTTGTGGTTGGTATAAGTCGGTGCCAATAGCGTGTTAGTTACAGGTATCGTTTGAAATGTCATTGTTACAGTGTCATCGCTGAGGGTACAACAGCTGCTGTCCATGTTGTACTAGTTATGTCCTTGGTATGTATTGTCAACGCTATGGGGCTCTTAACAGGCAAGCCATAAATCCCATGCTATAGGGATTTTAATGACTTATAGTACGCCCTTTCATGTATGACCATAGCCATTTCATGTCATGGTTAGCACATCACTGTCATGGTTAGCACATCACTGGTTTCGTGAGATGGGTTGGTACGGTATTGGTGTAACAGACCTAAATTTATTGCCTCCGGCCCACACGCATCAATGCAGAACGCAATTTCCGCGAAGAGGACGAGCTGGATATAACAACTCTTCACAGACATTGCAGAGCCAGCACATGTCTCCATCCGAATGCCCGTGTGAACGCATCCATTGGGATGAAATTCTAGATGGTTAGATCTAACATTAAATACGACACCCAATTTCTTTATTGAGTTCAGTTCAGGAAAGTCAAAAAAAAAAAATAACGAGGTTAGTGGTGGCAAGTGATTTAATAAATTAAAGTGAAATAGCCCACTTCCATGATCTCATTTTTTGGGTTCGTAAGGAGTTACTGCTAAGTTTAGCGCTCAGCGACTCTTATGGGGTGGGTAAATAGATTATAAGTTAATTAAAATGTTATAATAATTTAAATTTTTATTTTTTTTATAAATAATAATTATTGATATATGGATATGATATAATTTTATATAAAAAAATTTATATATAATTTATAAAAAAATTGACAAAATTCAACATAGACATCAAACTTATTATTTAAATCTCATTTATTATTATCATTTTTTTTATAAAGAAGAAATACATTGAATATAAAGAATAGATTTTAATCATGGAAATAATGGTATCTATATTAATACCAAATAATAATGTTTATGTTAATGTGATTATAATAATGATAATTCATGTTCATTGAGATCAAAATTAGTTTATCTCATTTTTAAAAACCAAGATTATTTAAATTTTTTAAAAATTTTGTTTTTAAAAGGGAAAGTTTATTTAAATTCATTGAAATCTTGTTTTTATCCTTTAAAAGTTGTAAGAGAAGCATTCCAAGATTATCATAGTTTTTTAGATTTGGGAGGTTAGAAAGGTAAATGAGTTTTAATTTGAGAAATTGATTTTCATCTTCAACCATCACAAAGGTGACAAATTTTTACATCCCACGGTTTTAGGAATTTTCCCAATGACCATTATAGTTATGTAGTTCATGGGAGTTGGTTCTTGTTTTAGTAATGTTGATTTCTTTTTTATACTAGTTAGAACTAAAAGATATTTTTGATCTTTTAGAATCCGAGTTACTCCCTCGTAATATCTTGGCTTCCTTTTAATGTCTAACTCTTCTTTGCACCACAAATCCTCTTTAAATTTAGATACAATTATATTTTTAATATTGTCCGTATGGGTAGGATGACATCCTGCTATATTCCCTAATGATTTAACCAACACATCATCTTGATGCCATCTTTGCTTCAGGTGTTGATAGTAATGGATAGAGTTCAAATTTTTTTTGGGGATTCTCTTATCATCCATGTTGTTTATCTTGTTCATGTACATTAGGTCCTTAACCATAGTTGATCTATAAACTATCATGGATATTCCACTAGATAGTCCATCAAAACATATATGTTACTTAAATATAAATCTATACTATGAAGGGTTAATTCCTTTAGATTCTAGATCCCTTATTACCAATTTTGTTGTTTATGTATGCAATAAATTAAATGTGAAAAATAAAGAAAAGTATTCACAATCACTCACAAACCACAATGAATGCCAATTATTTTCTTGAAAACCCTTTCAAAAGAAAATTCATTCGAAAGGTGAATCTACTATGTCCTCTTTTATCTCGAATTGAAATAATGCAAGTGCAAAGGAGAAGACATTATCTATGTAGTTACCTGAGACATGTGGTCCATGGGCTATTACAAAATGTAAACCCTCTCAATTGTGCTCTCTTTGTCTCTATCCACTCTGAGCTACCTAAACTTGACATGTGGCACATATTCTATAAGGTATTGTAAAGTTCGATAGGATACTTAATTTGATCTACCTAATGGAATTTAGGTAAGACATTATGTTGCATTGAGTTGTGTACATTATGTTACAGGGCTCCAAAGATAAATAAAGGAATTGTTAATATATATATATATATATATATAATAAAACTTAAATAATACTACACCACTTATCAATAAAGTTTTCATCTCTAAATGTTAGTAGTTAAGTGGTAAAGGCTCAAATCATTATCTATTTTTGCAGATTTTCTTATATGGCATGTATAGTGTACTTTTCCTTTTCATAAATTCAACTTTAGTTTTATTTTTCATAAATAAAAAATTAAAATAAATCTAAATCCATATATATGCTCTCTTCATGTACATGATACATCTATTATTATAACTAAGCAAAGTTCCTTGGTAATGATATGTTTTTTCATGCGTGCAGCATTGAGTAAGATATAAATATAAAAGTAACTTAACTTCCAAACTTGAATCTACATGTTATCATGAACTTATTAATATAAATGCAATCTAATAAGAACTAAATAAATATAAATAATTATGTATAATTTTACGATAAGAGTCAAAAGTTTGATATATATGTTCCATGTCAGTGTCAAACGGGTCTTTCACCCTCCAAGTGTCACAGATGGCATCACGACACATGCATGCATATGACAAAAACTAGTCAACGAGTAAACTCATGAGATATGAATCATCATATAATGGAACTGGAAGGTCATGAGGAAATGGTGGTGCTATGCTTATCTCTCCATGAAATGTGACATGCGCACTGGCTAATGTCATCTGCATGCTATCTGCAACGGTATTCCTGGTCATAGCATCGAGTTGCAACAACTCCTCTAGCTCTGTTAACAATGATGTCTGCATGCTCACTGGCTAATGTCGTCTGCATGCTATCTGTAATGTTATTCCTGGTCTTAGCATTGAGTTGCAAAGACTCCTCTAGCGCCGTCAACAATACCACACTCCGAGACGGTAGTCGAAACAATCTCAGAGGTGGTGGTACATGCCCAGGGCCCCTACGAGCTTCGTCATGATCATAGGTACGTTCCAAGATGGGTCCATAGAACTCAGATCCGGTGCTAGTGTAATTCGACCTCATATGTAGCACAAAATCTGCATATATATTCTTTGCAAAGTAAAGGGGTACCTCGTCATGGTGGGGGAATTGGCCCCAAGCTCTAACGAATCAATCATAAAAAAAAGGGGCTGCGTCAACATTTTTAAAATATTTGAGTGGAATCAAACCTTGATGTCTAGCACGACGCTCTAGATGGATTTCAAATAACTCCCCACAAACATCAATGTCCTTGGTGGTGTCTTTCACTGCCTCTCAAGTATGTGGGCCTCTAACCTCCTACCTTCTAATCCTTTGTATGGAATGTAGGAGGCGACTTTGTGGGCCTACCTTGTGGTATGTCTCGATCAACCTATTGATGTTATCTAGCATCAAAGACAAACTATGCCTAGTAGGTGAACTAGCACATATTTTATCCAACTCTTGTGTGATCCATGTATGCTAGGCCACAACATCCTCTAGTGTGATATTGGCTATAGCATCGTCCCACGGAGGGATCAACGTTGCACTGTGATCCCCAAGTTCACCTTGTTGAGGGACTGTAAATCATAAACATAATAACATATACATTAAATTCAAACACATCAATTGAATACGACTTAAAAATTAAAGACAATTTCAAGACATAAACACATAAAGTTTAAAGAGGATTTAAAAATGCACCTGTAGAAGGTGAAGATGGTCCACTATATGTAACATGATTGTCAACAAATATAGAAACATTGCCTCTGACATTCCGACTGGTGTCGGTGCCAATATGTATGAGTGGAACACACACTTTGCTTGGGCTACGTGATCTATCATGAGACTAACCATGTATAGTAGACCCCCCCACACTCCGACGACTTGTGGTTGGTGGGCGTATAAGAGATGGCTTTGCATATTACATATAATACATATAAACTAATCCAAAAAAAATGTTGACTAAACTATTACATATAATACATATACACCAATCCAAGAAAAAATTGTTGACTTAGAAATAATGTTGATAAAAAAAGCATTCATAAACTTAAGTAGAATAATCTAGCTTGATGTGCTAAAATTTAGAGTCCCTCTTTTATAATTTATCAACCAAAGTATTGGGTTCCATGTAAACACAATTGAAAGAAGTGATCAAATTTACCTTCGCGCTTTTTCCCATTTCTAAATAATGCATTTTATTCAGAGCGCATAAATATGTAAATGTATATGTAAAAAATTGAAATAAACATATTTTCAAAACTAATAAAATTTCATGCCAACCAATAGTCCATCGAACTATAAAGCCTTATAATATTTGAATTTGATACATGACATGTACTAGGTGCAAGCACATGAAGGAAATATTTTTGGAACAACACACTACATAATGAAATAATATGGTACAAATTAGAAAATAGTCAAAATGTTTTTATTCACTTTAAATGCACTTCAAATGTGAATGCTCATTTTCGCTACTAAAAACTCTCTACAAAGGATGGAGCAAGAGGGGATCGAACCTTGGCATTGAATGATGACACTGAACACCAAATCTTAGTGGTGGTGTTGCATCCACTCACAAATGAACTAAATAGGGGAAAATAAAATGAAGTAACTAGACCCTCATACCCAACTATAGCCAACATTATACAAGGTATCATTGAGGTGGTTATACATATCACCAAAAACCCCAACTATCATAGACAACATACATGCAATATATCCATGGGGCGGTTATACAATTGACATTTCATTTTGGAAAGTAGTAATAAGACTATGAGCTTATTGTTCAATAGAATTATTAATGGGCTTCGTATTCAATAGAGTTTTTATATTTTTTGTGTTTTATCCAAAAATTAATATTTTATTTTCAAAAGGTAAAAATTAAAATTGTGTTAGTCAAAAGAAAACTAATAGGGGTTAAAGGGAAAATGGTTTCCAATAATCTTTCTTTGATAGCCTAATAAAATGCAAGGAAAGTAGAATCTTTAAATAAATTTGTAAATAAAGTTTTGACAAAGGAAATTACTAAGATAGGCGTCACCCTAATGAAACCTTATTGAAATTGGCAAATTAATTCATCTATTATTAAAATCTTGATTAAATGGTCTAGAATTAAATATGCTAGCATATTCTTGCATTCTCTTTATACCAATGAATTATATCAATCAAATTAACTTTATCTTATTTCATAATCCATGTTTTACTTTTTCAATTATATAAAGCATGATTAAAAAAATATTGTGATGCTTTAATATGATGTTTAGTGGGAAGTAGAATCAACCCATAACTAAAATGCAAAAATATTTTTTTCCCTAATTTCACCCCTTAGACCATGTGTGAGACTAGTGGGAAGTGGAATTCTAAAATTATCACCCAGTCTTATTTATGTCACACAATTAATCTACCACTTGTCACCGTTAGTGGGAAGTGGAATCAATGAGTGGGTGGGAAGTGCAATGAGGCCATGCCTTGACAACACACCTCAAACGTTTTTCTTATTTGTGCAAGGGTGTGGAGTATGCAATATATACAATTAGTGTATGTAACAATTGTGGGAAGTGGAATACGAGTGTTGGATAGTGGAGTATGTAGGTTGAATATGAAAGTGTTTCAAATGCTCAAATCCATAGGGAAGTCAAGGAGAAAGCGTAGTTTGAGCGAAAGGACATTCACCAAGTAATCAAGAAAAGTTACAGTTCTGTGAGTATATGTTTCCTAAATTCTCTAGATGCATTCTTAGATTCACTAAATGTACTCTCTAATTCAAAATTGTTAAACAAACTATTACAGAGAACCTAGCTTGCAAGATGAATCTAATGCATATACACAATAAATCAAAAAAATATAGGCAAATTCTATAACAAAAAATATTATTAATACAAAGTGTTTATTAAAAGAGAAAAGTCAAACTTATATTGAAACCCAATTTAAAACATATTCTATTGAAGCTGAATTTATATATTAATATTCATATGTATTAAAACTAAATTCAAAATACTCAATACATCACCAACTCTGGATTTCCTCCAAAATCATGTCCCCTAATGACTCACCTTCTCCTTTATTAATAGCTTCATTATATTCATGTTTCTCATCTACAGATTCATTTATTCCATAGAAAACAAAATTGTACAAATCAATTCAAACATAATAGAAAACAAAACCATATATAAAACAATGCCCATAATAATACAAAATATATTAAAATGCAATATATAATCCCATTTACTCTTAATATTGTAATAAATTTCCTCTACAATGTAATAAAAAAATTATACAATAATGTGTTTGCTAGTGATTTTCTTAATAAATTTATCGTACTTCTGGATTATACGGAATCTCCACCAGAATCCAAACCATACCATGCAAGAGGGAAAACTCTTACTCTTAATAAATTTATCATCCAAACCATACCATGCAAGAGGGAAAACTCTTACTCTTAATAAATTTATCATACTTATAGATTATACGGAATCGCCAACAGAATGCAAACTATACAATTCAAGAGAGGAAAACTAGAGTGAAAACTACGAGATGCAAAAGAAAACTATAGTGTAAAAAAATAAAAATAAAATACTATAAAAAACTATATCGGTTTAAACGATGTATAGAAAACTATGTATATTGTTCAACGATACTGAAGCCTTTTAAAACGATATAGACAAAACTATATATATCGAAATGATATACAGAATGTATATTGAAACGATATTGAAGCCAAAATATGTATTGTGATAGATCGATGCCACATCCTTAATTTTTCGGTTAGAGAGATCCATGCCTTTGGTATTGATAAGAACAATCAAGAACTTGAGAGATCCTTGGTATTGATAATAACAGTCGAGAACTTCTACATAAAAGGCCTTTGATCAGAATTCAGATGTTCACGATACTGCTTAAATCCACTTAAACAAATTGTTAATAAACGTTTTAAATGATATTAATGTGTAAGACAATTAAATCTCGGAGTCGATGGAAAAGAGTATTTAATATTAGAAAACAAACTGGTTTCATCTGGGTTAATATTCTTCCAGAGTTCCTTGCAATAAGGACTGCACTCTGGGAATCATAGTAGACCTACCAACAAGAATCACATCATGGATCGAGCTCTTGTCCATCTTGGCGCCCCTCAGGCATTTTTCAACCGTCTCCATGCACTTCTTGAACAAATCTATCCTAACATCTGCAAAATGCTTCTCCTCCCCTTTGTATGTCACAACGATGATGGGCTTATCACCAGCTCCTGGAATGACATTGAAAGGCCATGACCCCAAATTGCTCTGAACGCACGCATCAGAGAACTTCCTTCCAATGAACCGCTTTGCATCTGCAATATGTTAACAAAACAACTCAGTATGAAAATATCGGAGTAGAACAAAAGACCCCGAAAACATATTCAATTCTGACGGAAAGAGGAAGAATGTAACAAATAAAATCGTATAGATGGTAGTTGATGATTATTGACCAAAAACTGTATTGTGGGGATTTCTGGCAACTTGGTTCTCAGCGGATTCTCCAATAAGGAGCTCTTTATCATTGAAGGCTACAACGGAGGAAGTGATTGGATTCCCGTGTTCGTTGGCGATGATCTCCACTCTGCCATTCCGCCATACTCCCACACACGAGTACGTCGTCCCCAGATCGATACCGATCTCCGGCCCCTCGCCATTTCCATTCATCTGCTCAGATTGAGCATGGCTCAGACAGGCAATTGCCAATTGAAAGATAATATGAGAAGTGATCCTACGGATTTTCGAAATATTCATACAGTCCCTCCCATATTTCATTTCAAATTTTGAAATTTCCCGCTGGCTGAGTTTGAAATATGCTAGGAAGGAGTGCTACGATGGATGTCGGGTCGGGCTGTACTATATCTGCATTAATTACATTGAATACTGGAGCTTGCCGGAGGTAGAGTGATGGAGTTGCCAGAATGTCCATGGATATGTATGGCTTTCATGGCTCATGGTAGCAATAAGGTACTGGCAACCAATAAATCTTATGCATTAATGGCCCAATAGCATGGGATTTATTGGTTGCCCTCTTAACATTGGGGGTGGGTGCTGTGTTAATTTATGGTTAGAAATTTTTATGGTTTTGGGCTAGAAATTGTTATTGTTTTGGTGTTGATTAGTTTTGTAGTTTAGTTTAAATAAAGTTAAATTTAAATATGTGTGAGTCTTAAATATGTTTTTTTATTTATTTGCAGTATATATTTGTTTTTTAACGAAGAACTTTTTTTTCAGACATTTATTAACTTTAAACTAAGTATAAATTAAAGAGTTGAAAATTTATATTTATCTAAAATTATAAAGATTAGATATGATAATATCTGTGATCATTTTTAAATAAAAAATTAACCAAGACAAAAATGTAAGACATATAGGTTATATAATATGAAATTGGTTAATTAGTAATTATAAATTTCAAATATAATTTTTTAGGAAATGTGATTATTTATTGGAAATTTGTAATTATGAAATTGAAAGAATTGAAAATTTAGATGAATTATCTTGTTTTGGAGTAAGAGATGTAATTAAAACAATAAAAAGAAAAAATAAGACATCATTTCTTATTTGATTGTGCAAGATAATCTATTTTTCTTTATTTAAAATTAATAAAAGAAATATTTTTATATTTGCACAAAATTATAAATTATTTGCAAGAATGGTTGTCTACGTCTGCGTTGGGGGTTCTATTTGTAGTGATAGCGACACCAAGGAATGCACGACTACTGAAGGGAGTAAGGACTACAGATCTGGCCTTTCGTCCAGATCTATGTTGGAAGACTTATTTCTTGAAGAATATCTACTTTACCCACTCAGATCTGGAAGAAATCCACCAGGAGGCTTGGGTTGATGAGGCTGCAGCCTCTCGTGGAAGTGGCAGCTCTTGTATCACAGATCTGGGTGTGGACAAAGTTGTTATACCCAAGAAGAAGTGATCTAGAGAAACCCTAGTTAGTAAGTTCCATGGTTTGAAATCATATGGCATTAAATCTTGGGATCTAATTGCTGCAATGTCTCCAACGCCCAACTCAAGGCACACCGAGAGATCCATGAATGACTGGTTAAGATTTCCAGTCTAGTGGAACAATCACTTTGGGCGAATTTTCAAGAGTTTGTGCATGACTGAGAACCGCACGAGAGAAGGATAATTTTTGTTGAGTGCGCTGATACAGATCAGATCGTAAAGGCATTGGGTCAACAAATCTCTTTTTCACTGGATTTATGTGGAGCTATTTTCACAACATTAGATCTAGTCCATCCCTCTGTGGATCTGAATGTAGAGAAGGTGGAGACATTTGTACACCGGAAAGAGCTCCAAGGGAACTATCTACTGAGACTAATATGAAGACGAATCTGGGTTGCCAACCCTCAGATCTCATTGAAGGGGGACCGATCCAAATATTTATTAAAAAAATGAGCAGGAAATTAGTGCATATGAGGGTCTGGATCTAGGATCGGGTACACGATCTGAAGCAAAATATTCGGGTATTCGAGTAAGCCTCCAAAATTTGATTTATGCAAGGAAATCTTTATAAAAGGGAATCAAGTTGCAAGACTATGGCATTGTATTTGATTCAACCATCATCCTGAACATGTTGCTTTTTGGAGGTTGTCCTAGATCTAGCTCCAAAGGCCCAACTTCCTTCGAGGATGCAGTTAAAGGGAAGAGAGATTCGAAAATTAATGCAGAACATTGTCCCAATACTCCTGGTTCCTATATCGTGGAGTAGACGAACTAGGTACGGACATTGACAATCAACCTGCCAGAGGTAAATGAACTATACTCTGATTTCCATGCCAGAGCAATTATATGCAGATTTAATGGATTTTGGCCCAATTTGAAGAGCTTGCATCAATGGATTTTCTCTACCAGAAAACTGTGAAATTGACCTATGTTCAAAAGGTTTTTTAATGTAAAGTTTGACACAACAATAGATCTAGAACATGTATTGAACGAGTGACCATGATTTTGGGCCAATGCGGGTCTCTTCTTAATACCTTGGTTCTCGGATTTTGATGCAAATACCATGGTGGTCTCGAAAATTCCAGTATGGGTCCGATTACATAACCTTCCCCTGCATTTTTGGCATCAATTAGTATTGGAAGGAATAGGGAATTTCCACTCTTGCCAGAATATGTGTAGAGGTAGACCTCATAGAATTATTTTTTTATGCAACAATCTGAAGTGGACCCAACCTCTTGATTATGAGAATAAGACTTTTTGCTGTCGTATGTGTTTAGAAACTAGACATCTTTAAAATACATGTCCACAAGAAAAAAAACATATCCGAAAAGGAAAAAACGACAAGCTCCAAATCCAAAAGGTTGGTAGTTTTCAGAATCCCAAGAAGTCAAAGCAGATGATGCATAAATCCCAAAAAACACTTCAAACAACAATGTCCAGAAAACCCAGGAATCCATGCAGAAGAGAGATGTTGAACATAATTCTTCAATAGTTCCAATGCTTTTTGTTTAGCAACTCAAATGTAAAAGAAACTCTCAAATGTATATGGTATCTTCCATTCCCAACTCTAATTGTCAGGCCCACGAGTCGGGTGTGCTGGGCGGGCGCGTTTAACCAACGGGTCGGCGGGAGTTGGCACGGGCACACGACGGGTGAGCGACAAGCTGGGCGGTTGAACAATGAGTTGAGGGCACGTGCGAACAGTGTGACGAGCCGACCAAACGAAGGAAACATGTGATGCGAAAGTCATCTTGTGAAAATGACTAAGTGTTGGGCGGTGGAAAGTTTATATGTAGGGGCGATCCCGCACATGGGCGCCCACACCATGGGACGACACGAAGGTGGGGCGAGTTGGACGAAATGGTGGGTCGGCTTGGTGAGTCGATGCCCCAAACGATGGGCCAACTGCTATATAAGTAAAGCGTTGGAATGGTGGCAAAAGGAATCAAGTGAATTTTCTAAGTGTTCATGCGAGCTGGAGGGCGAGCTAACTTGGAGAGAACTAAAATTTGGCAAAGTACAGGTGGACTCTTGGGCTGAAGCAAACGTAGAAAATGGAGCCTCAGGTCATGTGAAGGCGTTTTGGCGAGGGCGTGCGAGGGTGTTAGGCTGAACGACCGAAGAGGCGAGGGCGTCTGAGGGCGTTTGTCTGAACGATCATTCGAAGGCGTTTGGGCAAGGGCGTCTGCCTGAACGACTGAATGGGTGAATTCGTTCGAAGGTGTTTAGGCGAGGGCATGCGAGGGCGCCAGGCCGAATAACTGAATGGGCGAAGTCGTTCGAAGGTGTTCGGGTGAGGGCGCGTGAGGGTGCCGGGCCGAACGACTGAATGGGTGAGGGCGCGCGAGGGCATTCACCTAAATGACTGAACGGGCGAGGGCACGCGAGGTTGTCTGCCCGAAATGACTGAATGGGTGAGGGCGTCCACCCGAACGGTTGAACAACGTGTTGAACAGTGCGACGGGCGAAAGTATCCTTGGGAACTCCGAACGGTGGTTCAGGGGGTCCAAACGTTGCAGGCCAACTTGAAAGATTTGACAGATATTGTACCAAGGAAACTTGGGATTTCCTGCAAAGACTGTAAAACTAAATATTTTGTGAAGTATTGATATTATCGGGCAGACTCATATTTCAGGGAGTTGCCCCTCTTGGTTTATTATCCACTGTGCATTTATGTGAAAAGATAATAACTATGAATGATGTATGAATGTTTCCGCTATGCTAATGAAGGTGTACTTGGGAAAGTTGAAAAATAAACTAAGTATAGAAAGTAGGCGTAGTCCAAGATTGCAAGTATTGTTAAAAAAAAAGTGGTCGGTGGTGCCGCACCTCCTATAGTGCGGTTGGAAGAGTACCGCCAGTGTAGGGGCATGATAGGTGGTATCAGAGCCTGATTCAGAGAATCAGATTTGCAGAAAAGCTGATCCCACTACACTTCGTGACAGTTGGTATCAGAGGTTGATTCAGTCAAACCAGGCTTATCGAAGGAAGTGTAATACTTCGTGACAGGTTTAGCAGGGGTGAAGCATTGTGCTTGGGCCAAGCTGAACGACAAGACATGGCAGGTTTGGAAGAATGCGAAGGGAAGCTCTTGCTAACCTTATATAGGTTGAAGCTGATGAAAGAAGAGAACCCACGGATTCGAGATGAACTTGAAGTCTTGGAAAGGAATGTTGAAGACAAACTTCTTCGACTTGGTTGGGAAATGGAGCAGGATGTAGCTATAGATTGTGATGACAAAGAAGAGGAAGTTGTGATGTTTGAGGATGTTGCAGACATGACAACGATGGAGGATGAACTTGAAATTGTTCAAGTTGGACCAGGATCGTGCAGTTTGTAGACATTGGTGGATGAGGATACTCACATGGAGGAGCCTCATGATGAAGTAAGTACTACTTATACTTGTGTTTCAGTTGAGCTTTTGGTAGATGGGCCATATGCAGGGAAGGGAAAAATCAGTTTGCCAATGCGATGGAGGATCTTACCATGGATGTCTATGATGAGTGTTACACAGTAATTTGTCACTGGCTTCACCCAGTCCTTCTACTATGTCATGTGTCTAGTAAAACATGCTCATGATGAACAAGTGCTCTCTTATGTTTCCAATTGACCCACTTTTCCTAAGTTTTCTGCCTCGTCGTGATAATTAGTTAAATATACGCGACAGACAGCGGCCATAAACAGTCCAGTCGCGCTTCCATCGCAGGAGTACATCTGATTCCGCGATGATCAGATTTCATGCTCCGGCGCGAGTATATTTGCTATCTTTAGTGACGTTTTGACTGATTACATTGCCTACTAGCGATGTCAGTGCTAAAGCTTAGTTATAAACTCGCGACGATCTAGATTGGGTGAATTCGTTCCAATAATCGGCCTTCTGGATGTCTCTAGACCTGGTTGTTGGGTCAGTTTGGGTCGCCCTCCTCCCTCTGGCATGGTAGTTCCGTATTTTGTGCTGCTTGCCTTGAGGATAAGCTCCCTCTCCCTCATTTCATGGAGACTCCTTCTCCTATAAAATCACTCACCATTGCTATCATCTACTAGTTCTTTTGGTTGTATAGTGCTGCTGCTGCTTTTGAGTTTGATAGATAGTTGGTGTGAGTGTGACAAGTGTGGGATTGCTTTATAGTTTTCAAGAAGGTGTGGAGTGCCCTTAATCTTGTGTAAAGCTTGTGAATGAGAGAGAGATATATATTGCTATTTGGGAGACCCATCTTTGAGAGTGAATGCTTGAAGAAACACACTGGTTGGACCCTCTGAGAAGGCTTGCGACGTCAAGACTTGGTTGTAAGCTTACTCTTGTTTCATTATTAATACAATCAATGATGATTTCCTATGTCTTGTATGTAATTTACTTGATAGCTCATGACTTCTTGACTTTATGAGTAAATAGATCATTGTTGTCTCTTGGTTATGTGCTTTGTTGTTTCTTTGTGGTGTTTTAGGTTGATTGCTCATTAAGGAGAAGGAAACGGAAGCTGGAGTAGCGCAACGGAACTTCATCAACCACCGGTTTGAGGTAGGCCTCCAACGATGACTATTTAAGGGAATCAATTGTTGTTTTGTCCTTGCTGTGACTAGACCCACTCTAGGGCTAGAGGGGTTGCCTCTGTCCGCAGAGGGAACACTTTCCTGCATCACAAGTTGGCGACTTTGCTGGGGAGTCCTTTGTATGTTGCTTCTCTTGTTTGCTCTTGATTTGATTTTGATTTGGTGTCTTTTGAATTTTTGGGATACACTATAAGTCTTTTGGGTTACCTGGGTTGATATGGGAGATCCCTACATTGATTGAAGGATTGACTGGTTTTTGTTTGGGAGTTTTTGTTCGTTTGTCATTGTTTTTTAATATCATCGCGGAAAATAGCTTAACAGTCACGCCGACGTCACCTTTGCTCTTTTGTAAAGTCCCATGCGTCGCTAAATCCCGTCGCACAGTCGCAACGACTCTGAAATCGGTTCGTCGCGGAAGAGACGTGTACTCTCGCGATTACGTCACTCTGTTGCTACAGACATTGGCTTATCACTGCTAGTTACTAGTGTAATACCCGCGACGATTCCTGTAGAATTGTTTTTTTCAATTCTACCTCCTCAATTTACCAATCCTGTTGATCCCTTGCCTTCTTTCTCTTGCTCAGTAGCTTGTTTTCGACTGTTTATGGTTAAGGCACTCTTTCTTTGGCTTTATTGAATGAATCTTGCATTTTTTGCCTGTGTGACCTAGTTCGTTTTTTCAAGTTCTTGAAATCAATTGGCTTGGTTGCTGGTTTGCCCAAGGTTCGTTTGCAACTTTCTTGTTGGTTTGTTTGAGCCTTCTCCATTGCTTGTTTCTGGTTGATTTTTTTAGTGACAATTATTGAACCAATCTTTAGCATTGATTCGATTTCTTTTCACTACCAAACATAGATCACAACTGTTTGGATCAACCGGTTTTTTCACACTTGCTTGTTTGCTTGTTTGTTTCTCTTAAACTTAAAAGCAATCAAAATCAAAAGACTGCATTCATTTAGTATACGAAAGTGAAAGTAAATTTGCATTTCAAGTTTGCATATTGGAAAGAAAATGATAAAATCTATCATTAGTAGTATTTGTGCACTATAGGCTTGATGTATTGATGCATTGTGTTTCTTAGTGTTTGCATTTTCTTGTCTTGGTTTTCTTGGTTTTGGAATGATCTCTTTACCCTCCTGTAGGTAGGTGTTCATTGAAGTGAAAGATGTTTTACTCATTCTAGCTGCATCCTAGGTTGTTGTATACATACGGTAAGGCCTGAAACTGAAACATAATTCAATATCAACTCTAAAATGAACTTAACAATGCATTGGAACATAACGCACACTATTTAGAGGTCTAGGCTAGAGACGTGCTCCGGCGTCGTTAAACCTAGTCACTATTACTTTCACTCAAGGTTGGGTGATTCCTCCTTCTGTGACTCAGTAGTGGTCTAGCACGGAATTGTGCTCCCAGTACCATCGAGTATATGTTGGGAGACCCCACTAGGTTATCATCCTATTTCCCTAGGAAGCCGTGTCTGCCGCCTTGCAAACCGTAATGCACCGAACACAACATTCAGGAAGATTGACTGTCGTATGGAAAGTCCTTGGTTTTCATATGATCGCCAAGGTGTATATGTAGTTTTACGGGATGTTTGGTAAACCTTTTGCCTAGTTTCTCCAGAGCAGTCACTTTCGTTCCTTTTCGAACTCCTTAAAAGAAAAGGTCCATCTAATCACTTGTCACTTCAGGCTCATTAAATACTCGAAGGCGACTAGAGTCATCTTTTCATCCTTTTCTCGACTCTTTAAAGATGAAAAGGTCAGGTTCCGTTCTTGTGTCTTAAAATTTATTCGGCCACATTCACACTTACCCTGTTAGATCTTGTTGTGTTTTAGTTTGCGTAGGGTTATTTTCTCCTTAATCGATTAGTTCTCCCTAGGGTTTTTGAGTTAAATCATCCTGGCAGAATCACCGATCCTGTCTCCTGTTCCAAGCGACAAAGGATCCCCATCTTTTGTCGCTCCTGAGGTACCGGTTGTTAGTGATACTCTTCTTGTTAGTCCGAGTATCCAACCACTTAACTCTTGCGCTCCAGAAGACAAGTCTTATGATATTCGTTGGAACCCCATTTGGGCGCCCTCTGAAGAAGATTTTCCCCTTACTCCTCCTGGTGTTTCAGTCCCAATGTCTTCTTCTGACAAGGATGACACATCCCCCGTCATGAGTGAAGAGTCCTTGATGACGAGTGGTGAAATTCCTATCCCGACGGAAACTTCACCCTTCCGTGTCACCTCCCTTGGTATCACGCTACTGTTACGTTATAATGCTCTAGCTGATATCATGGGTTCTAGGTCTCCCCTTACAAGTTCCATGTGGTCTCGTACTGTCACTCCGACTTCGGGATCTTTTACTCCCCAGATTCACAATGTGACGTCTGTCCCGACTATGCCAACCATTTGTGTGGCTTCCACAGCCCTCGCCGTTAGTGTCGCCACTGCATCTTCAGTGGTGACCACTGTTGCGAGGCCTTTGATAGGTCCTTCACATGGTGGCCCTGCGGCACCCATATCCGGGGTCGTTGACCCTAGCCTAAGTGCCCGACCTTCTTCTAGTCCTATTCCAACATGGGGGGCATATGATCAATATCCTCAAATTCCTCAGAATATGGATCCTCAAAATCCGTTTAATTATTATGATTCTCAAGGAGCCCATATTTATCATCCTGGACCCATAGCATCTCAACCTTTTGTTGAGGTCTCGGTTCCGTTGTCTGTTGCTTGGGGTACCACAGCTTACCATGGTGGCCAAGCGCAGTTTTCAAATGTTCAAGGACCACCCTATCAAGACCAACCATCTTACAAACAGTAATATTATGGACAACCATACTATGGACAACCTTATTCAGGGAAAACTGTTAGCCCACAAGGACAACCCATTTTGGGACAACCTTTGGCCTTCAGTGGGTCTTCTTTCACATACTTCGGGCAACCTTCTGGTAACCTAGGACAACCTTACATTCAACAAGGCCAACCTGGTACCCAGCAAGGCTACCCTTCTGGACAAGTTGGTCAGTCTCAAATTCAACAAGGCCAGCCAATTTTCCAGCCTACTCAACCATCTGGTCAGTCTGGACAGCCTTCGGTTCCACAAGGTCAACCCAATTCCTAGCAAGTTCAAGCTTCTGGGAAAATGGGCCAACCCCAACCTCAACCGGGCCAACCTTCTAGCCAGATGGCTCAACCTATGTCTTCTCAAGGACATCCGTCTGGGCCTGCTCAACTGGGCACTCAAATGATTGTTGCTTCTCAAGCTCCACCCGGTTTTCAGCCCCAGTCTGGGCTCCAGACCCAATCCGGTCTTCAAATTCAGGTTGGATCCCAATCCCAACTTGCTTATTAGACGCAGAATGGCTCCCAGGCTCAATTTGGAACCCAACCGCCTTATGGTTTTCAATAATCCCAGGGGAAAAACCAATTTGCCCCGTACCAAAATTATCAACAACTGCAGGTGAACCCTTACCAGAATTTCCAGCAACCATATGTTGCTCCTGCAGGCCAAGTTGGTAATCAGTGGAATGTTGGGAGGCAAATCCAGGGTCAGTCATCCAGTTATAGCTATAACCCCTATGGACAAAATCCCTACAGACAAAACCCTTTTGGGCCAAATTTGTCTAGACAAAATCAGTGGGGGCAACAAGCATTTGGGTGGAATTCTGGTAATACCTCCTACCCACGGCCTCAGATGTCCTTTAACCCTCAATTACCCTTTTTAGCAACGTTGGAGTACCGGATTTGTCCAAACTGACAAATGATCTCATTCTTCATAATCCGTATTAGCCACCGGTTCCAACTAAAATACCCGGTGATTGTACCAAGTTTGACGGTAAAGCTGGAGAAGATCCCCAAGCCCATGTTATGACTTATCATCTATGGTGTTCGTCAAATTCATGGCTTGATGATTCAATCCAGCTCCGCCTTTTTCAACAGACCCTCATTGGCTCTGCTGCTAAATGGTATATTGAGCTAGCTCGCGGATCTTTTCAGGATTTTAACTCATTGGCTATGGCATTTTTAACTCATTTTCAGTTGCCGATTCGATATGAAATGGGCACACATCTCCTGACATCCTTAAAACAGACCACGGCCACGCATATCTCCGATCATATCCATGAATGGAGACGACGTCGCCGTTTGATTAAGTTTTGGATTCCCGATCAGCTTCTGACCGACTGGTTCACAACCTCATTTGTCGGTCCGATAGCCCGGGACATTGCTATGGGGGCATGTGTAACTGAAGAGCAAGCTATTGCACGTGCTCAGTACCTTGACTTGGTTTACTCCCAGTCTGGTACACTATATGATTATTTGCCTGATGCTCCGAGGCCCGGAACTTCCAAAGCCCCGCCAACACCATCTATTGACAACATCATTGGTTCTGTTAATACGTCCTCTAAGAAATCTTCTGCGAACCCTGGGAAGCAAAAGTCGAATGCTTCGAATGAAAACACTTCTCAGGCTGTATCCAATTCTGGTAACACTTCCGAGGTTAACGCCGTTCAGTCCACCACGGCGGACAAAGCCTCGAAAGGGAAAAGGAAAGAATAAGGCTAATCAACCGAAGCAGGATTCCCCTAAACCTCCACCCGAGGAAGGTGCCAAACGCAAGCCTAAGTATCCTTGCCTTATCTGTGATGAGGATCACTATACCAAAGACTACCTGAGGCGGTCTGAATTTAGTCGTTTGTTGAAAGGTGCCCCTGGGACTCCTGCCGTGCTCAAAGAGCCTTTTCCCTTACAGCAAATGCAAATGGTGGCCGATCCATCTCAATCCTCTTCTCCCTTTGGTTCTCAGGTATTTATGGCTAGGACGATCCCCATCCACATTAGTACTCGGGAAAAAGAGTATCTGTCGCCTGCCGGGAAGGAGACTGAGGTCCCCTCTATCCAGTTCTGGTCCCCTCCATATCGAATGGCCTAGCATTCAAGCAGTCATCCGACCTCCTCCTAAAGGCATGCTCTGAAAGTCTTCTTACATCCCTAATGCTCATGCTGCTCAACACTACAACATTGTTGAGGACTTAGCCCAGGCTCCGTCAGCTATGTCCGCATTAGAAGTCCTCCAGAGCTACCCCTCCCAGAGGAAGTCCTTGCTATCGGCTATCGGTGGCATTGACCCGGCCGACTCGGACCTGATCACTTTTTACCTAGAGAGTCATATACCGAGACTGCCTCACAAAATTTCCTTCCTTATCAAGGTCATCATCATTTCTAAAATGATTCATCGTATAGTCATTGATGAAGGCGCTTCTACTTGCATCATGTCTGTTGCTTGTTGGAAGGCTATTGGTTCTCCGACTTTAAGCCAGTCTCCTACGACCTTGGAAGCCTTTGATGGGAGAGAGTCTCATCCTTATGGTATACTCCAACGCTTGCCTATTACTCTGGAAGGGAAGACGGTCAAAGTGGAGGTCGAAGTTGTTGATGCCAATTTAACTTACAACCTCCTTTTAGGACGAAGCTGGACATATGCCATGTGAGCCGTGGCTTCATCTCTATTTCGTGTTATTCGTTTTCCTCATCAGGGGAAGATCGTCACAATAGACCAATTTTCCTTCTTTGCCTCCTCCTCCTCCGATGGCAACGTGCCTTTCGTGGAGCATACCTCCATCCCGTGTGAGAGTGTGGGTGCTGGACTCTTTAAAGATCCTGCCCTTATGGGTGTTTTTTCACTCCCACCTCCCAACATCGCCCCCATTAATATGATTTCTATTCGCTCTGATCCTTGGGTTCTCCCCCCTGCTGATCAGATAGAATCCTGGGGCGATGAGATGCCGTTGAGTCCTGCCGAGCTCAATTACATCGAAATTGTTTCTGCATCGGCTCCATCTTCTGAATCTGCTCCTTCGAGCAGAGCTCTCGACTCATACATTCAATCCCCTTGGCTTGGAGATGGCACTTCTTCAGACCCTTTAAAGGAAATTTTTCCTTTTGATGAAGCGATTATTGAGACCATGTCTTTCGAGGAACCCCTTGGTCTGATCATCACCACCGTTCCTCGTTTCTCCCTGCCCGTCGGGAAATGCTTACTTGTCTCGAGCGGTTTGCTCCTTGTCTCCCATATCAACCCCTTCAGACACCCATCTAAGTTCATCAAGTGTCTTCTGAAGGGAATATGGGAAACATTACACAAACTCAACCAATCGACATCTCTATTAAACCAGGGATTGTCGAGCACATCCATGTTGGAGTAACTTGTACTCCGAAAGAGATTCAGCTTTATATTGATCTTTTTTCGTGACTTGCGTGATATGTTTGCTTGGTCTTACGAAGAGATGCCCAGCATTGATCCTAGCATCGTGGTGCATGAGATACCTACATATCCAGGTGCCAAACCTGTTCGACATCATCTACGCCCTGTGCACCCTTGCAAGGCTGCAACTATTAAAGCAGAAGTTGAAAAGCTTCTTAAGGCTGGCTTCATTTACCCCATCCCACTTACATATTGGGTTTCTAATATTGTTCCTGTGACTAAAAAACAGGGCACTATTAGGGTATGTGTTGATTATCGTGATATTAATCATGCCTGTCCCAAAGATAACTACCCTACACCCTTCATTGACTAGCTCATTGATGAGTGTGCCAGGAGTGAGATATATTCATTTATGGATGGCTTTTCTGGTTATAACCAGATTAATATTTCGCCTGCGGATCAACACAAGACCGCCTTTATCTGTCTGTGGGGCACTTTCGCTTATAAAAAGCTCCCCTTCGGTTTAAAAAATGCCGGTGCCACCTTCCAACGCGCAATGTCTTATGCATTTCATGATATTCGACACATTGTGCAGCCTTACCTGGATGATCTTCTAGCTCATTCAGCAAAGCGCCAGGACCATCCAACCCACCTTCGCGAAATTTTCCTCCGCTGTCGACACTATCGTATCTGGCTTAATCCGCATAAGTGTGTCTTCTGCGTTGAGTCAGGCAGACTTCTCGGGTTCATCGTCTCTCGAGAGGGTATCCGTCTTGATCCCCTTAAAGTCGAAGCCATCCTGAATCTCCCTCCCCTTGCTTCTTTGCAGCAATT
This sequence comes from Pinus tabuliformis, assembly GCA_031772625.1. NCBI lineage: Eukaryota > Viridiplantae > Streptophyta > Pinopsida > Pinales > Pinaceae > Pinus > Pinus tabuliformis. The sequence goes on from CM062814.1 coordinate 792,395,412, forward strand.
GCAGAGTTTGCAGGGTAAAGCAAATTTTTTACGACGATTCATTCTGAATTATGCCGAAGTGGCCAAAGGCTATACGCGGTTATTAAAGCGGGATACCCCTTTTCTTTGGGATGCCGCTGCACAAGAGTCATTCGAGCGCCTCAAGGCCCTCCTTGTTTCTGCTCCGTTGTTGCGTCCCCCTGATTATCACCATGACTACACTCTATATTTAGCCACTGCCGATACCACTATCGGCATGGTTCTAGTTCAAGATGATGATGATGGTACTGAGCATGTCGTTTGCTACCTCAGCCGCAATTTACTAGATATAGAAACTCGATACACTTATGTCAAGAAGTTGGCTTTGGCCACTGTTTGCGCCGTCCAGCGTTTCCGCCACTATATTTTATTGCGTACCATGATGGTGCTTTCTGATTGCAACCTGATGACGTACATCTTGTCACGTCAGTTACTGGGGGGAAAATACTCAAAGTGGATTGTCATCCTCCAAGAGTTCGACTTGGTGTTCGCAACTGCCAAGTTTAAGAAGCCCCTCGTCTTTGCTGAGTTGCTTTGTTCTCTGCCATCTGTTACCACGCCCTCTCAGTTAGAGGACCATATTCTAGATGAAACTCTGTTCTTGATCAGCACCCTCGATCCTTGGTACGGGGATATTATTGTCTATCTCCAGATGTCCTCCTTTCGTCTCGATTTGTCCAAGGATGCTCGGTGATGGATTTGCATCATTCTCAACCTTATCGCATTATTGGGGACACCTTGTACTGTCTCGGCGCCGACTTTGTTCTCCGCCGAGACTTAACATTTGAGGAAGCCGAACGAGTTCTAAATGACTGCCATTCTGGCACCTGTGGTGGTCATATGTCCGGGCATGCTACTGCTCAAAAGATCCTCTGTGCTGGTTATTTTTGGCCCTCCATCTTCAAGGATTGCATTCTTGCCATCCGCTCTTGTCATGAGTGCCAAATCTACCAACGGAAGATGCGCGCGGCCTCGCTCCATTGCACCCTGTCATTACCGTTAGCCATTTTTCCAAATGGGGCATTAATTATATGAGCTGTAACCCTCGCTCGGCTAGGGGGCATGGGTATATCATCGTTTCCATTGATTATTTCACAAAATGGGTCGAGGCGATGCCTACACTATCTGAAGACGGTCACACAACGATGCAATTTTTATTTCATCATGTCAACTCATGGTTAAGAGTCCCTCAAGCTATCATCACTGATCACGGCAAACATTTTCGTAATCATATGATGACTGAGTTAACAACCCAGCGAGGCTTGCGGCATGATAGCTTGACACCGTACTATCCTCAGGCAAATGACCAAGTGGAAGCCGTCAACAAAGTTCTAGTTACGATGCTTCAACGCACCATCGGCATGCACAAGTCCAATTGGCACTTGATGTTGTTCTCTGCCTTATGGGCCTACCAAAATTCAGTAAAGGATGCCACCGAGTTCACTCCGTTCCAATTGGTTTACGGTCTGGAGGCTACCCTTCCCATTGAATGTGAGATCCCTTCTTTGAAATTAGCCGTCGAATTACTCCCCAACACTACTCCGGTAGAAGAACGTCTTCTCTACCTAGAGCGGCTGGATGAGACTCGTCGACTAGCCTCTCTAGCTATTGAAGCACAAAAGAAGAGAGTGAAAACTCACTTCGATCATACTGTCCATCCCCGTTCTTTCGTTGAAGGAGATTTAGTCCTGCTTTATGATCAAGCAAATGATAAGCTGGGGGCAGGAAAATTCGAGCCTATGTGGCATGGGCCTTATATTGTAAAACGAGTTTTGCAAAAAGGGGCCTATGAGCTAATTGATTATGAAGGGAACCCTCTAGATAAGCCCCGAAATGGGCTTTATCTGAAAAAATATTATGCATGAACCCCATGCATTTTTGATTTGTACATACGTGTGTTTTCAGTAGGTGTGTTGTGTGCATGTTTTCATGTCTGGCTTGGTGTGTAGGCGTAATTGCCGCTTATTGTGTCTTTTTGCTTCATGTGCAGATGTCTGATACACCCTATGTTGGTTTCGCTGATGGTGCCTGCCGCAGTACCCAGAATCTTTCTTCTGCAGCATGGGTGATCTACGATCCTCACGGTGAGTTAGTAGACCTTCAAGGTGTTTGTCTGGGTTGCACCACAAACAATGTCGTTGAATATAGTGCTATTATTGAATTATTGACTGAGGCTATCAACCTTGGTATTCATACATTGGTTGTGAATCTGGATTCTCAGCTTGTTTTCCACCAGCTTAATGGGCGTTATTCCGTCAGAGATCATCGGATTTTAAGGTTGTATTTACGTGTTAAATTTTTGGAAAGAAATTTTGATTTTATTACATATCAACACATTCCAAGAAGATTAAACACATTAACTGATGCATTAGCAAACCATGTATTAGACAGACATTTGCGCAAAATGTAATCAAAACAGCATATAGAAGCATCCAAAACACAATAATGAACCATAGGAATATGTATGTATATATATATATATATATATATATATATATATATATATATATATATATATATATGTATCTCGTGTGGCGCACCGAGGCGCTCAAAAAATAAGTGTATATGTCCAAATAGAGTCTGTGCTCTCCGTACATCTGAGACACATGTCTCTAAAAGATCAGCAGGAATTAAAACCTAGGCGTCTACTGCGGTGGGTTATGCTCCCTGTAGCACACCACCGCTTGTGCGACTCGCCTCAAAAGTCGGTTTACCCTGGGTATCACCCCTACTGTATATATCTGGTACTCTATGGGGACCTCCTCGATCCCTTTGTAATCCGGGATCCCCTCCGTCAGGCCCTCAAGATTTTAGGTCACTGTCTCCATTGAACTGCCAGCTGGGGGAGCCAAGGCCAACTCTTTGATGCACTGTGGATCCCTCTGTGCCTCTGGATCTAGCCCCACAGGCCTCTCTGGTCCCACGTCTACAAGTGCCATAGAATACGTCATTAGGACAAATGCATGAAGAAATCTAAAAAACATCATAAAAGACAAAATATAAAAAATAGTGTGATAAAGTGTTTTAACACCATCGTCCCACTGCTCGCCAGCAGGCCGCTGCATGTCGGGGTCTCCATGAAAGTCCATACCAACATATGGCCAGTCCTCAATGAAGATCGTCTGGCGATCCAGCCATTCACGGAATAGTGTCCCCCATGACACTGGTCGTCCACCACCCCCTTGTGGCATAACATGCGCCCACCATGTGATCCTGGTCTCCCGCGGTTTGGCCCTGTCCAAGTCCATGTCTTGCAACTGTAGTATCGGCACCCACTCCAGCATGAGCGGGATCAAGATAGACTTATAGCCAAACTGCTTTGCCTCCCTGCGACGACAGTTGGTGAGCTGTCTTTTCATGTTGGTTGTCATTATTTCCGCCCAATTGAACATGGTCGGGTTGAGGCAATCAAGAGCCAACTGGAGTTGGGTCTTTGTTGCCTCATATTGGGCTTGGGAGCCTGCTGCCCCCGTCACCATGAATAGAACTACACGAAGAATCAAGTTTTCCATTGTGGGAATTTCCACCTTCCCGCTTTTTGATTTGCGTGCTCGTGGGCACACTCATGCTATTAGCATGTCTAGTGATTCGCCCACGACCCCTTGGCCCTCTAGAATCGACCTCTCGCCTCGACGGGACAATTCGGTTAGAAAATATATGTCTGTAGCATCGAACTCGATGTCTCTGCCACGGATAATGAATTTTCCGTCTGTTGGGTTCCAAGCATGAATTAACAACTCTAGCAAATCAGGTTGAGCCCGAAGGTGTGGAGTGAGAAAAAAATTCAATAGCCCGCAAGCCCGTAAAGCATTTAGGAACCCAACATCATTGAATGCTTCCTCATCGTTGATATCGTGAGTTTATTCCTGCCAAACAAATGCCATGTTGCCTTGCATGATAAGAAAAACGAATTAGAGCTCCTTTTATAAATTTAAATTCATAATTTACATGAAAAATCAATTTAACGTCGCCATCGCGGCTGTTTTCAAAACAGCGGCGACGACGCGGAGTCAATAGTTCATTTTTCTCGCGATCGTCGCGAGAGTACATCAGTTTATCGCGACGATCCCGGAGGTGGTACGTGTAATCATGCTTAGTCGTCGCGGACCCTAGTGGCTTTTCCGCGACGACCGAGAGGCGGACTCGGATTGGAAAATCCGCCTAATCCCACCTACCTAACACTAAATTGCATGAAAAAACTACTAAAATGCAGCGCAAGAAGAAATTTACTTACTTGGCCAAGGTTTCAGGACGAACCGTGGATGGATGAGGTCGGAATCAGCTTGAGAAGTTTTCTCAGGTTGGTGCTCCAAACGCTCAAAGATAAAATGAACAGTGCAAATGGTAAAAACAAATGAATTAACCCCCCTTTTTATAGTAATTTTTTTGAAAAATTAAAAAATTGGACTTTAGAATGTGGGTTTTTTCATTTTCTTGCATTGTTAATTAGGGTTTTTGGGGTTTTTAACTATATTTCTGCATATTTTAATCATTTATGTCGAATGGGTTTTACGTTTGACGTGTTTTGTGCAAAACTACAGGTGGTGAGGTTATGTCGTACTTTGTGTGCACTTGATCCATAAAGTCTTCTTTAACACTCTTTTCTGACTTAAAAGACGAAAAGATAGCCGAGTTATTCCTTTTTGACTTGTTAAACGAAATAAGAGGCGGTCTGCTTTAAGCTCTTTTCCGATCGTGTAAACGCGAAAAGATTGCCGAACTTTTGTCGTTTTGGGTTCGTTATTGGTTATGAAATGACGTGGTTTCGATCGCTTTTCTACTTTTTCGGATTGAGGTCACTAACCACGAAAATTACTCCTTGATCATAATGGTCAAGCGGTTCTCTCGGGTATTGTTTTATACTTTTTCGAGCTCAAGAGACACAAATCTATGAAAAATGATCCCCCTAGAGTTTTCTTTTTCGTGTATTTTTCAAACTCTCTAAACATGAAAAAGACTCCGAGTTTTGCCTATGTCGGACTCGTTAAACCCTGATGACATTGGACTCGTCACCATGACGAGACTCGAGCTTCTCCTCCCTAGGGCTCGTTAAACTATTACTAGGTTGGATTCAATCGAAGGTCAAACTTGTATTACAAACATATGCTATCCCCTTTAAGATTTTTTTCAAAAATAATTGGGGTACTCACCAGCAATGGTGGGGGAAAATTTGGAAGTTGTCATTGGTTACCTGCGGCAGCTAGTCACTCTTGAACATCGACACTCTTGCTTCTTGTCGGGTTGGGGTATCCATACATCGTCTTTTGGCCTTCTGAGTTTTGGGTTGCCATTTAGCCTCATTCCATTTAATCTGTGTTGTCTCCATCAAGCCTTTGATCCCTTGGTACATGAATGCTGCCACCCTTCGGAGTTGTGTCACCGACATGTTCAAGAGTATAATCCTTCTGCAGTTCACATCCTTACCTCCTCTTCTGATACTCTGTTTTGCTATCTACCACTTGTTCCTTATCTCGTGTTGTTGATGGGGGAAACATTATGGCCCTCCTGCGACGGATCGTCTCTTGTTGATATCAAATCATTATCCAAGAGACTGATCTAGAGATCCCCTTCGGTACCTTGGAGCTTGCATGCCTCAATGGCAAGTTCTTCGCACCTGACGATCGACTTTCATCATTGGTCATCGATTGGGTGATTCCACGAGTGTTCGACTTCAGCTCATTTTTCACACTTCGTGGATTGTACTTGATAGTACCTTGAGAGCCATTGGCATTATTGGTGGTTTCTCTCGCGCTTGTTAACGGTTTTCCTCATTAACTGGTAATTAAGCGACTTTTTATCATGCTGGACTTCAACACATCTATCGCATGCTAGAATTTGTACTATGATTGGTTGGGTTTCAAGACCCCAAACTAAGATTACACATGTTCGAGTTGCGTGGATTGGTTCGTGATTACATGACTCGTTGATGGATGGCTGCGACCATACCTGAGTCTTCATGGATGGTTGCGACCATACCTTTATCATTATCATGGTCTTACTAGCTGGATGGCTGCGTCCATACCACAGACCTAGTTCGTATGTCTTTTGGATGGCTGCGCCCATGCCTAGACTACATGTATTTCACTATCAGAGATATCAGTTGTACTTGTGCCTGTAGGTTCCTCCAGATGGTGTTCTAGCTCAGACAGTTTCGTAAAGCATTTCACCCCTCCCACTCTCTCAGGCTTCATACTTTAGGGGGCATTTGTTACACAATAATTTGTCACTGCCTTCACCCCAGTCCTTCTACTATGTCATGTGTCTAGTAAAACATGCTCATGATGAACAAGTGCTCTCTTATGTTGCCAATTGACCCACTTTTCCTAAGTTTTCTGCCTCATCGTGATAATTAGTTAAATATACGTGACGAACAACGGTCATAAATAGTCCAGTAGCGCTTCCATCGTGGGAGTACATCTGATTCCCGTGACAATCGGATTTCATGCTCCGACGCGAGTATATTTGCTATCTTTGATTGATTACATTGCCTACTAGCGATGTCAGTGCTAAAGCTTAGTTATAAACTCACGACGATCCAGATTGGGTGAATTCATTTCAACAGTCGGCCTTCTGGATGTCTCTGGACCTAGTTGTTGGGTCAGTTTGGGTCGCCTTCCTCCCTTTGGCACGGTAGTTTCGTCTTTTGTGCTGCTTGCCTTGAGGATAAGCTCCCTCTCCCTCATTTCATGGAGACTCCTTCTCCTATAAAATCACTCACCATTGCTATCATCTGCTAGTTCTTTTGGTTGTACAATGTTGCTGCTACTTTTGAGTTTGATAGATAGTTGGTGTGAGTGTGACAAGTGTGGGATTGCTTTATAGTATTCAAGAAGGTGTGGAGTGCCCTTAATCTTTTGTAAAGCTTGTGAATGAGAGAGAGATATATATATTGCTATTTGGGAGACCCATCTTTGAGAGTGAATGCTTGAAGAAACACACTGGTTGGACCCTCTGAGAAGGCTTGCAACGTCAAGACTCGGTTGTAAGCTTACTCTTGTTTCATTATTAATACAATCAATGATGATTTCCTGTCTTGTATGTAATTTACTTGATAGCTCATGACTTCTTGACTTTATGAGTAAATAGATCATTGTTGTCTCTTGGTTATGTGCTCTGTTTTTTCTTTGTGGTGTTTTAGGTTGATTGCTCATTAAGAAGAAGGAAACGGAAGCTGGAGCAGCGCAACAGAGCTTCATCAACCACCGGTTTGAGGTAGGCCTCCGACGATGACTATTTAAGGGAATCAATTGTTGTTTTGTCCTTGCTGTGACTAGACCCACTCTAGGGCTAGAGGGGTTGCCTCTGTCTGCAGAGGGAACACTTTCCTGCATCACAATGAGACCTTTTATGGAGAAGCAAGGACCATTGACTGTTGCAGAGCTTGTTGGGATTGTTTGTGACCTTGTGGTAGAAGGTGCAAATGCCCGTGACAAGGGAGGAATGTGATGATCATTGTGGAGGAATGGGTCATGCTTTAGCCATGTGGAGAAATTAGCTAAGTGTTCGGCATAACTCATGGACAGATTGGTGAAGGGCACACACTTGAGTTTGGTGATACTTGGGTGGACTTCTCATGGCCGAGACTAGGAGGAAGTCTTGGTGGAACCTTCAGTGGGGGAGCCATGGTGGAAGAGACTCATGTGACTTGATGATATGGTTTGGGTGACCGAGTTCACTAGACCGGATTGTAGGCTTAGATGAGGATGACCAATTGTTGTGAGGGGTCTACTTAGTTGGACAACATGGGCAACTTGAGTCATGGACATTGAGGTAGAGACATGGAGCATGGCAGTCCTATGCAGGGACATTATATAGGAGCACGGGTAGAGGTGTCATTTATGGGCATCCAATGAGGAGTGTCAAGGTAGGGATATTATTCAGGTGGATTTGCTGATGTGACATGGAGATGTTTTACTTATGAGTCGATGGGGATGTTGTGCACTCTTGTACAACAAGGCCATGGACTTGGTTGGATTTGTGAGTAGACTATGGAGCATTCCTACTACATGGAGAGCTGAGGCATCTTGCAAAGACCTTTGGGTTGAGACATGTATGCTTGCTAGGATGTTGGTTGGAGATGACTCATGGAGCTCATGATGACATGAGGTTGTGACTTTTGGGGACTTCATATTATGGTGGACTTAGAGGATCTGATGCATTGAGGAGCTGAGGTCAGGGACTTTGATGCAGTATGGGGTGCATACTTTTGAGTACATGTATGGGTGTGCTTAAGAGAGTGACTTGATGTGGAGGATCGATATGAGGCACTTTGGAGTGATGGAGTTGCAGCGATGATGATGCCTTGGTGGCAACACTTGGGCATGGGTTGAACTGAGACTTAACCACTTTTGATACATGGGAGTTGATTGGTCTATGATCATAGGCAGCACATGGATGATGAGACAGGTGTATACTTGTTTCCTTGGTAGACTTGAGGGATGGCACATTACATATATGATGGATGTTGCTTCATGGGCCTGGATGTGGCACATCGAGAGTCGGATTTGGTGAGAGGATCTCTTCATTTTGAGGAGATGGATTTTACACATATGGGTGATGATGTTGGGATAGATGCGGCTAATTTCATGCAGCACATTGGCACCAAACATCATGGACAACATGTTGCAGACGAGATGGAGTTTACTTCATGGACCTGGGCATGACTTACTGAGATGGAGATGGATTCTTGATCGAGTTGATGTTGTGATAGGAGGTTGAGAGAAATGACCGATGATGGCAGGAGGAGGTTCATTCTCATGGTTTGAACGAGACAGTTGGATTAGCTACCCAACTAGTTTGATTAATGGATGCTAGTAGTGTACTGAGGTATGATTGAGTTGTGTTGGAGTATCATGGCAGCAGTTCACACGATGATGGTACATGATGGGGTCGACATGACATGTTGCAGTGAGCATGTAGCTTGAGTTGGAGGGACCAACCTTCCATGGTGGGGCAGCATGTGGGGATTGCGACGGATGTGGTTAATGATCATGGATTGAGAAGATGTTCCGATTCATGGAGACATGAACCTTTATGGTTTATGTGATGGCAGAGTAGAGGTAGGCATCATGGGCATCTTTGGATGTTGGAGCTAGCGACACTTTGCTATGTCATATGATGGTGTTGTCGAGGACGACAACCGTTTAGAGTGGGGGAGTATGTCAGGCCCACGAGTCGGGCGGGTGCATTTAATCAACGGGTCAGCGGCAGTTGGCAAGGGTGCATGATGGGTGAGCGATGAGCTGGGCGGTTGAACAACGAGTTGAGGGTGTGTGCGAATGGTGCAACGAGCTGACTGAACGAAGGAAACGTGCGACGCGAAAGTAATCTTGTGAAAATGACTAAGTGTTGGGTGGTGGAAAGTTTATATGTGGGGGCAGTCTCGCACATGGGCGACCACACCATGGGACAACGTGAAGTTGGGGAGAGCTGGACGAAATGGTGGGTTGGCTTGGTTATTCGAAGCCCCAAATGATGGGCCAACCACCATATAAGTAAATCGTTGGAATGGTGGCAAAAGGAATCAAGTGAAGTTTCTAAGTGTTCATGCTAGTTGGAGGGCGAGCTAACTTGGAGAGAACTAAAATTTGGCAAAGTGCAAGCGGACTCTTGGGCCAAAGCACTGAGTAGGGGCAAACGCAGAAAACGGAGCCACAAGTTGTGCGAAGGCGTTCAGGTGAGGGTGTCAGGATGAACGATCGAACGAGCGAGGGCATCTAAGGGTATTTGTCTAAACGATTGTACGAAGGTGTTCGGGTGAGGGTGTGTGAGGGCGTCTGCCTAAACGATTGAATGGGCGAAGTCGTTTGAAGGTGTTCGGGCTAGGGCGTGCGAGGGCGCCGTGCTGAACAACCGCACTGGCAAAGTCGTTCGAAGGTGTTCGAGTGAGGACGTGTGAGGGCGTCGGTTGAATGACTGAATGGGCAAAGTCGTTCGAAGGTGTTCGGGCGAGCATGTGCGAGGGCATCGAGCCGAACGACCGAACGGGTGAAGTCGTTCGAAGGTGTTCGGGCGAGGGCGTGTGAGGGCGCCGGGACGAACGACCGAATGGGTGAGGGCGCGCGAGGGCATCTGCTCGAACGACTGAATGGGTGAGGGCGTGTGAGGTTGTCCACCCGAATGACTGAACAGGTGAGGGCGTTTTCCTGAACGGCTGAACGACGTGTTGAATAGTGCAACGGTGAACGTGGTGCGACAGGCAAAAGTATCCTTGGGCACTCCAAATGGTGGTTCAAGTGGTTCGAACGGTGCAGGCCGACTTGCACGATTTGACAGATATTTTACCAAGGAAACTTGGGGTTTCTTGCAAAGACTGTAAAACTGAATATTTTGTGAAGTATTGATATTATTGGGCAGACTCATATTTCAGGGAGTTGCCCCTCCCAGTTTATTATCCACTGTGCATTTATGTTAAAAGATAATAACTATGAATGATGTATGAATGTTTCTGCTGTGATAATGAAGGTGTACTTAGGAAAGTTGAAAAATAAACTAAGTATAGAAAGTAGGCGTAGTCCACGATCACAAGTATTGTTAAAAAGAAAGTGGTCAGTGGTGTCGCACCTCCTATAGTGCGGTTGGAAGAGTACCGCTAGTGTAGGGGTGTGACAGGTGGTATCAGAGCTTGATTTAGAGAATCAGATTTGCAGAAAAGCTGATCCCACTGCACTTCATGACAGTTGGTATCAGAGGTTGATTCAATGGAACCATGCTTACCGAAGGAAGTGTAATACTTCATGACAAGTTTAGCATGGGTGAAGCATCGTACATGGGCCAAGCCGAACGACAAGACATGGTAGGTTTGGAAGGATGGGAAGGGAAGCTCTTGCTGACCTTATACAGGTTGAAGCTGATGAAAGAAGAGAACCCATGGAGACAAACTTCTTTGACTTGGTTGGGAAATGGAGTAGGCTATAGCTGCAGATTGCAATGACGAAGAAGAGGAAGCTGTGATGTTTGAGGATGTTGCAGGCATGACAACGATGGAGGATGAACTTGAAATTGTTCAAGTTGGACTAGGATCGTGCAGTTTGTAGACATTGGTGGATGAGGATACTCACATGGAGGAGCCTCATGATGAAGTAAGTACTACTTATACTTGTGTTTCAGTTGAGCTTTTGGTAGATGGGCCATATGCAGGGAAGGGAAAAATTAGTTTGCCGATGCGATGGAGGATCTTACCATGGATGTCTACGATGAGACCTTGTATGGAGAAGCAAGGACCATTGACTGTTGCAGAGCTTGTTGGGGTTGTTTGTGACCTTATGGCAGAAGGTGCAAATGCCTGTGACAAGGGAGGAACGTGATGATCATTGTGGAGGAATGGGTCATGCTTTAGCCATATGGAGAAATTGGCTAAGTGCCTGGCATGACTCATGGACAGATTGGGGAAGGGCACACACTTGAGTTTGGTGATACTTGGGTGGACTTCTCATGGCCAAGACCAAGGGGAAGTCTTAGTGGGGGAGCCATGGTGGAAGAGACTCATGTGACTTGATGATATGGTTTGGGTGATCGAGTTCACCGAATTGCAGACTTGGATGAGGATGACCGATTGTTGTGATGCGTCTACTTAGTTGGACAACATGGGCAACTTGAGTCATGGACATCGTGTTGGAGACATGGAGCATGGTAGTCTTATGCAAGAACATTATGCAGGAGCACGGGCAGAGGTGTCACTTATGGGAATCGAATGAGGAGTGTCAAGGTAGGGATGTTATGCAGGTGGATTTGCTGATGTGACATGGAGATGTTTTACTTATGAGCCGATGGGGATGTTGTGCACTCTTGTACAACAAGGCCATGGACTTGGTTGGATTTGTGAGCAGACTATGGAGCATTCCTACTACATGGAGAGCTGAGGCATATTGAAGAGACTTTTGGGTTGAGACATGTATGCTTGCTAGGATGTTGGTTGGAGATGACTCATGGAGCTCATGATGACATGAGGTTGTCACTTTTGGGGTCTTCATATTATGGTGGAATTAGAGGATCTGATGCATTGAGGAGCTAAGGTCAGGGACTTTGATACAGTATAGGGTGCATACTTTTGAGTACATGTATGGGTGTGCTTAAGAGAATGACTTGATGTGGAGGATCTATATGAGGCACTTTGGAGTGATGGAGTTGCAGCGATGATGATGCCTTGGTGGCAACACTTGGGCATGGGTTGAGCTGAGACTTAACCACTTTTAATACATGGGAGCTAATTGGTCTATGATCATGGGAGCACATGGATGATTAGATAGGGGTATGCTTGTTTCCTTGGTAGACTTGAGGGATGGAACATTACATATATGATGGAGGTTGCTTCATAGACCTGGATGTGGCACATCGAGAGTCGGATTTGGTGAGAGGATCTCTTCATTTTGAGGAGATGGATTTTACACATATGGGTGATGATGTTGGGATAGATGCGACCGATTTCATGCATCACATTGGCACCAAACATTATGGAAAACATGTTGCAAACGAGATGGAGTTTACTTCATGGACCTGGGCATGACTTACTTAGATGGAGATGGATTCTTGATCGAGTTGATGTTGTGATAGGAGGCTGAGAGAAATGACTGATGATGGTAGGAGGAGGTTCATTCTCATGGTTTGGATGCGACAGTTTGATTAGCTACCCAACTAGTTTGATTCATGGGTGCTAGCAGTGTATTGAGGTATGCTTGAGTTGTGTTGGAGTATCATGGCAGTGGTTCATACGATGACGATACATGATGGGGTCGACATGATATGTTGCAGTGAGCATGTAGCTTGAGTTGGAGGGACTAGCCTTCCACGGTGGGGAAACATGTGGGGATTGCGACGGATGTGGTTGATGATCATGGATTGAGAAGAATTTCCGATTCATGTAGACATGAGCCTTTATGGTTTATGCGATGGCAGAGCAGAGGCAGGCAGCATGGGCATCTTTCGATGTTGGAGCTAGCGACACTTTGCGATGTTGTAAGATGGTGTTGTTGAGGACAATAACTGTTTAGAGTGGGGGAGTATGTCAAACCCACGAGTTGGGCGTGCCAGGTGGGCGCGTTTAACTGACGAGTCGGCAGGAGTTGGCATGGGCGCACAACAGGTGAGCGGCAAGCTGGGCGGTTGAACAACGAGTTGAGGGCGCGTGTGAATGGTGTGACGAGTTGACTGAACGAAGGAAATGTGTGATGCGAAAGTCATCTTGTGAAAATGACTAAGTGTTGGGTGGTGGAAAGTTTATATGTGGGGGTGGTCCCGCACATGGTCGCCCACACCATGGGACGATGCGAAGTTGGGGCGAGTTGGACGAAATAGTGGGTCAGCTTGGTGAGTCAACACCCCAAACGATGGGCCAACCACCATATAAGTAAAGTGTTGGAATGGTGGAAAAAGGAATCAAGTGAAGTTTCTAAGTGTTCATGCGAGCTGGAGACCGAACTAACTTGGAGAGAATTGAAATTTGGCAAAGTGCAGGCGGACTCTTGGGCTGAAGCACTGACCCATGGCAAACGCGGAAAACAGAGCCGCAGGTTGTGCAAAGGCATTTGGGCGAGGGCGTGTGAGGTCGTCTGAGGGTGTTTGTCTGAACGATCATAGGACGTCTGTCTGAACGACCAAACGGGCGAAGTCATTCGAAAGTGTTCGAGCGAGGGAGTGCGAGGGCGCCGGGCTGAACGACCGAATGGGCGAGGGCGTCCTCCTGAACGACTGAATGAGTGAGGGCGTGCGAGGTTGTCTGCCCGAACGACTAAACGGGTAGGGGCGTCCACCCGAATAGCTGAACGACGTGTTGAAAAGTGTGACGGTGAATGAGGTGCGACGGGCAGAAGTATCCTTGGGCACTTCGAATGGTGGTTCAGGTGGTCCGAACGGTGTAGGCTGACTTACACAATTTGACAGATATTGTACCAATCAAACTTGGGGTTTCCTATAAAGACTGTAAAACTGAATATTTTTTGAAGTATTGATATTATCGGGTAGACTCATATTTCAGGGAGTTGCCCCTCCCGGTTTATTATCCGCTGTGCATTTATGTTAAAAGATACTAACTATGAATGATGTATGAATGTTTCCATTGTGCTAATGGAGGTGTACTTAGGAAAGTTGAAAATTAAACTAAGTATAGAAAGTAGGCGTAGTCCACGCTCGCAAGTATTTTTAAAAAGAAAGTGGTCGGTGGTGTCGCACCTCTTATAGTGCGGTTGGAAGAGTACCACTAGTGTAGGGGCGTGACACTAATGGTTGGAGGAATGTGGAAAAAAAATAAAGGTAGAAGAGAGTAGATTTGTATCAGCTCTTTGATGAGTTGTTATTGATTTTGGTTTCTAGGATCGGTTGTTTTAAGCATATGCTTTCTAACATCTAGAATATGTAATTTTGTTCAATATGAATAAAATTGTGATTTTTCCTTGGGAAAAACAATGATTTAATAATATATTTTTAATGATAAAAGATGAAATTGTTCACATATTAGAGTAATGATGATGTCTTCAATTGATTTTACATTAATGCCATGTGTTAATTGTGAAATATATTGGACAAACATTTAGTTTTAGATTAATTTCTGAAATAACATAATAAAAAATAATGAAATATAAACCATTGATTTGCTAGCATGTTCCTTGCATGACATTGATTTCATTTTTAATGAAATTATCTAAAAATTCCATTTAATTCATGCAAGTGGAGTGCAATTTCCCAAAAGAATCCATACTTAACATATTATAATTTTCTAGCGCTAACCACGTCTCCAAAAATTTTAATTGACAAAAAAGCAACAAGTCTAAGTTGTTGTTTATCTGAATCTAATTTTGATTGAGGCCGGTGATATTTTACTCTCCACTTATTATTCTATCAACATATAAATGCAAATTTATGATAAGACCTTTGTATCTCTCTGGCTTATTAATTGATAAGACCTTAAATGCAAATTTATGATAAGACCTTTGTATCTATTTGGCTTATTAATTGATATGACCTTTGTACCCCTGGCTCATTAATTTATGCATTGACCAATAACATGTTCAATCTGATGGCCAATAAGATTGCATAAAATTAAATTGAAACATTGTCAAAAATATTAAATTTCAATGTGCATAGCAAAACTATGGAAAATTTACAATTTTTTTTAGTCAACCCTACACTAATATATATTTGAACACAAATTGAATGCAATATCCCATGCCTACGCCAAGGATAATAGAGATTATATGTTTTTAATATTTTATTTTTTACAATGTTCCACTTAGTCGGGATGGGAAGGGAAAGAGAGGGGATATGCACAATGGGATGTATATAAGTAATTTTAAAATTTAGAGAAATTTTGGGGAAACATAGATGTGAGAGCTATAAAAATTATAAATTGTTAAATATTTAATATATAAAATTAAAAAATAAATTCTCCATAACATGTCAATTATTAAATAGTAAATTTTAATAATTATGAAATGTACATCTAAATTGACTATTATTAATTATCATTTCTGCATTGTAATATTCATTTTTCTTGATATGGTAAAAATGGATGGAATCTACCCATGGTATTTGCTTTTGTTTTTGAGGGAAAATAATAAAAAAAAGTTTCTAGAGAGTCCATCAATCTTATTAAAGGGGATAGGAACTAGGCATTTGGATCATCCTGAGTTGTCTATCTATTTGCCTTTGTTGAGAACTTGTTTCCCTTTTCTTGGTCAAAATGGACCTAATCTACCCATGGTATTTGCCATGGGATTTTCCCATAGTATTTTCCTTCTTCGAGGGAAAATAATAAAAAAGGTTTCTAAAGAGTCCATCAAGCCTATTAAAGGGGATATGAGCTAGGTATTTACCATGGTATTTCCCATGGGATTTTCCCGTAGTACTTGCCTTCATTTTTCGAGGGAAAATAAAAAAAGGTTTAGGTTTCTAGAGAGTCCATCAAGCCTATTAAAGGGGATATGAGCTAAACATTTGGATCATCTTGAGTTGTCTATTGATCCAGGTGGATGTTGGTGGCCACCCACATATCCCATTTGGACCCCCACGACTATCTCTTTCAGTTTTTCAGTTTCCATAATTGTAGCACAATTTACTATTTTTAGTAATTTTTTGGGTCTTGAACTTCCGGAGTCATTTTGAGGCCCTAAACGACCTTTTTTGGGAAATCTGAGAGCAGCATGCTGCTCTTCCCAAAGTTATAGTTCTCAGATAGATCTTTCTAACGAGCTATTGTACGCATCAAATGGAGATCGGGTGCCAAAGTTACAACCCCATCAAATGGAGATCGGGTGCCAAAGTTACAACCCCGGGAAACTGATGTACCAATTTATCCAAACGAGGCCCACAATTTGGTGTTTCATCTTCTAGGGTTAGGTTTTTGGATGTTAAGGGTTTTCCATTGTTTCTCAACAATAAATATGCCTTCGAGCCTCATTGTAACACAGTTAAGAGGCATGTAGCCACCACATATCTTCTCAGAGATAAGCTACCATCGCCCTAGCTGGTTTATTTCCATTTCTGTTTGTAAGCATATTTCAGTATTTTACATTAATGAAATGAAGTATTATTTCCGCTGCATCTTTGTGTATATGGTTATCTCTACATTTTGTTGCATTCTTGTTTAAATCCGCATCATCTATTTATTTGTCTTTGTTGAGAACCTGACAAGGCTAGTTCTAGTTTGATCCCGGGGATGAAAACCCATGGGTGTAAATTGTCTGGTGGATCCATCTAGGGTCCATGATTGTGCTTCAATGTCTGCAGTCGTGCATGCCATTTGCAGGGGCTCCAATATTATTGGTATGGACATGTATCTTTGTTTTGAGCTATTAATATAAATAAGAGGTTGCATTTTCAAATCCCTTTTTGTTTAGTGTTTTTTTATTGTGATCATTTTTAATTAGAACACTAAAGTGTGCTAGATTTGTTAATTTTTTTAACATTTGGAATCTTATAGTGGTATGCGAGTTGGTTTTCCTGCTGTCTGAGGGTTTATTACAGATTAACTTCGGGGAAATTGAGAGTTTTATGAGAAACTAGTATTCTGTGATCCGCCATAATCACCCAAGATTTATTACAGATTAACCATAATCACCCAAGGTTTATTACAAATTAACTTTGGGGAAATTGAGGGTTTTATGAGAAACTAGTATTTGGTGATCTTCCATAATCACCCAAGCTAGAATCTTGAAAATTTCGGTGGTTTGCTATAACCACCATAATTAGTTTATCATTCTTATGGAGTTCATCATTTTGCAGGTGAAAAGTCACCATTGCAGTTCCAGAAGAAATATTTTATTGAGAATTTGGCCAATTATATATTCAACCAAAGATTATTGTTTGGCTATTAAAAAAAAAGGCCAAATATTATCTTTCCAAAGTCAAATTATTTAGAGGGGCAAAGAATTAAATTTGAAAAATTCATAAAAACGACTCTAACTTTGTAAGTCTACGAAGTAAATTTTTCTTTGCAAGGTCAAATCATTTATCATTGAAAGGATTAATTTATATTTGAAGGCTGTAATTCACAAATTGTTCGAGGCCGAAGTTTAGTCCCCAAGGAGGCTAAGTTCATTTTGGTGAGCCTTCCTCTAATGGAAGCCGAGAATCCATTATGTTTTTTTTCAGATCCAAGAGGTCGAATGGTCACTCCTTGCAGGTTGAATCTGTAGCCCGGATCTCGTCATTATGCAAAGGCCCAGCTGTAAATCGAGATCTACATCATTAGGAGGCCAAGAAACTAGTCACAACAAGTTCCAGATCGTGGAGCCTCGCAGGAAGGGAACATAGTATTGGAAGACCATGGCGAGGTACGTGGGCTGAACAACCATATAACAATTATGTTAAAGTTGAAAAACCAACCTTTACATTATATGAAGGCATGGTGTATTATTTGAAAGGAGCGTGAACATAGAATAAAATATTGAGCCTTTGATTCAAATGGGAGCCTGAGAGTGAAAATTTTCATAAAGAAGAAAATATTATTACTTTTATTCAAAGGTTTGTTATCCAAGGGTTTAAAGCTTTTTTGAGGGGCCACGTACCTCCAAATCTTCCAAAAGAGATCAAACATCTCCAGGTATCATCTCAAGGTCAATCCACAGTCGAATTACTAGCGGAGAGAAATTGATTTGGTCATGTACCCAAGGGATCGAAATTATTTATGGTTAATTATTTCTACTAAACCCTCGTCGAGGTCATCTCTCTTTGGGTGTGGGTATATGCTCTTAGCAGGTCGAAATGTCTGGAAACTAATGTACACTAGTAGGCTGAGACATACTCTTAGTCTAGTTGTGTTAGTTAAGTCAAGTAGAAGAAGTCTGGATGGTTTATTACCCCTGCAGTTTTTGGTATAAATCGTAGCGCTAAAGTAGCCAGTGTTTGAAGGGAATCAAGGTTGACAGAAGAGTTATCTATTATTGATGGTAAGGCCGACAGGTAACCACAACCATCAACACACCGAAATTCCAAGGCCGACAAACCATGCTCTGGTTGTGCGCCATCGTGGAGTCGAGAAATGAGTATAATTTGCAGATCAACCACATAGTCGCCAGAGATCGTAGATGTAAGTTGCCACTGTCATGGATCAGATGCAAAAGATCGTTGTAGGGCTGCAAGTCTGTTAAGAAGTAAAGTGCGGGAACCTATATTAACTCATACAAATTTTTGTTAAGCGCGCAAAAGCTGGAGAAATATCAATTTTGAAAAAGAAGAAACAAACATATTGTATTTGCAAAGGGCTGCAGATCGTCGAGATATCAACCATTTTTCATCGAATCCATCTGGATTAGTTTATTTTAGGGAAGAAATATCGACAGACAAGGTGTTGAGTGAGTTGCTCCTTCCATATTGTGAGAAATGAGAAGTTATATAGCAGCTGCACTGTCATATATTTATATTTCTCAGGTGGGAAACAAAAGACTATTGAACAATATATTAAGGCCAGAGAGGTCTTAGTCATTAATGTCGTACAGTTGGTTATGAGGGTTGAAAATGAACACAACAACACTGTAAAAGGGACGAGTGGCCATACTCATCAACATCGAGGTTGAAAAAAATCACATCAACACTGTAGATTGGAGAGGGAAGAGTGGCCATATTTCTATCACATGGAGGTTATACTCCTCAGTGCTGAGGGCCATATAGGCTGTAGATCTAACTCATATCACCCAGATCTAAACGAGAGCCACACATATCTGATTATTGGGCACAGGTATCACGATGGAATAGTGAATTTCAACCACAAATTTTCAAATACCAAGTTTGACTTTACACTTTTGTTTGTGGAAAGAATGGTGGAGTGAATGACCATTGGAGGTAACATATTTTTCAGTTATGGCAGGGATCATCTTTGCAGAAAGTGCCTTCCCAATTATTATTACATAAGAATTTCTTCCATTGGGTTTTTATTTTTGTAGCAGATTGCTAACATAAATCAATAGGATATAAATCAATAGGAGTAAATCGATTGATGCCAAGCCATAATGTCATCACAATTGCATCTTGTCTCAGTAGGATCATAACTTTAACATCCCCACTATCACCTTACAATAATGATATAATGAGGGAGATATTACAACTGATAGTAGAAACCCTTCAAGGGTTGAACAACAACATGCTTCATACCTTTCAAAAGTGACAAAAAATTCTAGCACTCATGACAAAGTTCAGCTTGGGCACATTCATGTTGAATCTGGAATGTGATGACTTGATCTTTCAATTGCTCCAAAATTTTTACACCAACACTACATCAACTCATCCAGACCATGTCAAAAAATGCATGCAAAATATTGTGTCCCTATTCTTAGAAGGAGATGCTGACATCTGCAAGATACTATGGTCCAAATTGTTGACCATTTGGAGGAAGGAACCAATGGTATCATCAGCCACCTATGATTTGGTCAAGAAGTTGGTTAAGAAAAACATAAAAGTGCTCAAAAGGGTGCTGATCAAGAAGGAGTTGACAAGGATTTATGGAGGAATCAAGAACAAAGGAAGTAAATTCTGTAACAAAAATAAACTAAGAAGAGGTGTATGCTTTATCTGCAAGGGACCATGGGCACCTAACCATTCATGCCAAGGTGATAGAATGGAGGTAATAAGGACAAAATACGAGGGGATTCCTTTAAATCATGGGGTATCTTCTATAGTTGGGTCCATTGACTTTAAGAAGAGCACCCATGAATAGTATGAGTAGTTAAGCAAAGATGATGAGAAAAAACATTATTATGGGAAACTTATAGGATGATAAGCATTCAAAAGTGCATGGTGAGGTAAACTATTATACAACGACATCCATATATTTCCAGAGGGACATCCATAAAGAATATGAACAGTCAAGCAGTGTACCAGCCACACACCACTGCATCCATGTTCAACAACCGGCGAAGATGAACAATAGATTGTCTCCACAGGTGGCAAAGGCCAAGGGGAAGACATCCAGGAAGACCTAAATGAGTAGCTAGTAGTAGTGAATTGAAACGATGAGCATGATCATGAGGGGAAACATGATAAACATAGTATGCATGATGAGCCATTTCCAGAGATCCGGTCAAAGGCTCAAGTTGAAGTTGTAGAGAAATTCAACATGGCACCAAAATTTCCAAGAGAGGATTGTCGAGAAAGAATTAAGCATTTCAAGATAGATCTTATGATGTTGAAGCAGAGGATTTAGACAGTTCGAGGCACTGTGTTACAAGAGAACAAGAAGATTGAGGAACTCATAAGAGTATGTGCCAAGTCAACATTTAAGCTTTCTAGTATTGAGGAACGACTCAAGTCCGTCAAAAGGAAGCAATGGGAGTACAATTGGGAGTTCCAGAGTAGCTTTCTATAATAATACATAGATAGGGCTTGCAACACTACCAACCCAAATTTATACATTAGGAAGACCAGGGTGAAGAATTCCAATTGGACCATGTTGAGTGACCACGAGGAGCAACATGAGTTGGACATCAAGCAACATCAACAAAGTAGATTTTCTCCATGTGTAGGTATTCATCTTTCCCATGGGATGGATTGGCGAGAGATTATGAGTTGGAACTCTATTGATGGGATGATTCCTAGGAGGATACTCTTAGCCAAGGGAATATAGCAGCTTGGGCCCTTAGGCACGGGCAATGATGGAGGGATGAGATGGTATCATAACCCACAGGTCCTAGGACTTAGGTGGCATTGAGATCTAGGTGAATCTATTAAGGGGAAGCTTCACCGGAGGAATTTTTGGGATCCAGGTATTGAAGGATCCATTTAGGATCATTTAACATAGAGGCATGGAATAACACACGGGTTTGTATGAGATTCGGGTATCAGTATACAGATGTTTTTGTTGTGGATACAAGTGGATTACTTGAGGGTAAGCAATCTTTGGGCAAGAGGATTTGCAATATTCCCTTTTCTTGATATGGTCAAAATGGATGGAATTTACCCATGGTATTTACGATGGTATTTTCCCATGGGATCTACCCATGGTATTTGCTTTCCTTTTTTGAGGGAAAATAATAAAAAAGTTTTCTAGAGAGTCCTTCAAAGCTATTAAAGGGGATAGGAGCTAGGCATTTGAATCATCCCGAGTTGTCTATCTATTTGTCTTTGTTGAGAACTTGGCATTGCCAGTTCTAATTTGATCCCAGGGACGAAAACCTCGTGGGTGTAAATTTTTTGGTGGATCCATCCAGGGTCCATGTTTGTGCTATAATGTCTTTATTCTCTTTTGATGATAAACCATGCATGCCATTTATAGGGGATCCAATCTTATTTGTATGAGCATGTATCCTTGTTTTCATCTATTAATACAAATAAGAAGTTGCATTTTCATATCTCCTCTTGGTTAGTGTTTTTTATTGTGAACATTTTTAATCAGAACACTAAAGTTTGCTAGATTTAAGGAATTCAGACTTTTGTGATCCATAGCATTGTTTAGAAAATCTTCGGCAAAATCACATAATCAATCTTGTGTCGACGCGTTTCGAACCAACCAGTGTGGTTCAACTTGTCCTGACGATGAACCACACTGGTTGATTCGAAACGCGTCGACACAAGATTGATTATGTGATTTTGCCGAAGATTTTCTAAACTTTGCTAGATTTGTTAAAAATTTTAACATTTGGGATCTTACATGTACATCTAAAATCAAGTTGAATCCATCATTTGAAATTATGCAAGGTTCCATATAAATGTATCATTTGACATTATGCAGGGTATATACAAATTAATTTCATCATTTGACAATTGAAATTATGCAATGCACATCTAAAAGTAAATTCATCATATGAAAATGACATTATGTTTAAGTCTAAAACAAATTTATCAGAACTGGACCTTCATTGAAGCGATAGACACCTAAGATCGGGAACCAGTCATAACCAGACTAGAACCAATAAAAAAACCCTGACCAAAAAACAGGTCAACCAAAAACACATAAAATATTCAATTTTAAAGAAAAACATATATATTCATGTGCATCCATGTGAATCCAAACATTTATACAAAAATAAGCAAAAGTTCTCATTTATATAGCATGTAAAGCTGCACATAACCAATATAGCACCAAGTGCAATCCATCTCTAAACTAAATATACATCAACAAACAAACTCCACATGGCCTCTAGCATAAAAAAAAAATCACTCTACAACAAATACCTACATATCGTCAAAATCATTGCCTATATTGGGATCTTCGTCATCAATATTACGTTCTAAGCATTAAAATAAGATAGAAAAAACATAGCATGTCAAGTCAAGATTTTGTTTAAGTGATGGGTACTTTTTTTAGTTGGCTCATGATAGAGGGGTTCGAGAACCAATGCCACTAACATTAAGGTACATAGAGGGCTTGGTGCTCTTGATTAAATACTAGTTCCATACCATTGTACATGACAAAATTCAATAGAGCGTTGCAACCCTCCCAATCCTGAAATCTTGGGAAACTATTAAGTTTGTTGGATTTTGAGTGGGGTCTAAAATTCTTCTTTCTCCATATGAAATTCAATGAGCTTAGAACCACTCTCAAACATCCTAAGTCATTTCATGGTAAAGTTAAAAATTAAAGTAAAATGATGAAAATGAAAGAGAAAGGAGAATGTCACTTTTACTTTAAGAATATAAAATTACCATGAATTGCATAGCATTAGTAGGGCAATATTATCAAATACTAGGCTTATCCTATCATAAATCATTGCCTTGTTGAAAAAAAGTTGTGTTCAAAGGGTCCTTGGCAATTATGCACAAAACTAGTGTCCACTTTCCCCTACAAGAGAAATGCATTCCCTCACTAGGGAAACATTTCCCCCGACGTTTCCCATGTTTCCTCAAAAGAAGGACATGGGTAAACGTTTCCCCAAGAGTTTCTTCGTCCTCAGAGCGTGGAGAGCGAGGGGGCATGCTCTCCAACATGGAGGATGCGTCCCTGTGGAATACTATTTTTTTTTTCTTTTTTTTTATATAGATGTTGTGTTAATATCATTGTTAGAAGTTGTTAAGGTTAATACGATAAAAATGATATTACGTGTTTTTAATATTTAATTTTATTTTTAGAAAAAATAAATTTGATTATATATATATATATATATATATATATATATATATATATATTTTATGAATATATATATATATATATATATATATATATATATATATATATATATATATATATATATATATATATATTTCACAATTTCCAAACAATATGTACAAGAATATTGGATTAATTCAATATATTTTATTTTTCCTTCCATATATATGAAATAGTTATATGTGTGTATATATGGAAAATTTTATGAGAGTTAATTTAAATAATTAAAAAAAATGTTATATTTATAATGGATGAATATATATGTTATTGTCTTGTAATACATTGGTTATGGTTTGTAATGCATTTATTATAGTTTTTGAAGTCATTTTTATATTAAAAAAAAACAAAATTCATTAGTATTATTCTCTTCAGGTTTATTATATTTGATCTAGTTTTTTAATTATTCTTTGTCATATATAGATGTTGGCTTGATGGGCCCTGACCTGGGTTCAACATTAAGCAGCCAAGAAAATCCCTACACTACTCGCCCTTTCGACATCAATCCGCAGAGCGCACATTGAAGTATCACTCGAAGCAGTATGGGGGGATGTAGGAACCAAGTTTCTGCACCCTAAGATGGTTGTGATGTCAGTTATTTTCCCTAACCTTCCTTCGCGCAGATCGATAAGCCCTTTAGCTCTTATCAAAGTACTTCTCTTATTTGTCCTCGAAGCCTCCGTGAAAGTCTTTGGTCATCCTTCACGGGCCCTAAATAGATAGATCGGGCACTTACGTGTCCCTGTAATTATTCTTACTTCTGTATCTACACAAATTCTGTTAATTATTGGTTACTTTAACATGCATTACCTTTAGCTTCGCGTAAACATATATCTCTACTTGCGGTCATATAAAACAAAGGAACATATATATTCGCGTATCAAAGTAGCAATAAAACATAAACCCAACATTCAACATAACATAATCACATGCAATGAATAGAAGTAAAATACATAAGTAATTTTAGAATACTATTCTTTATTATTGATTCAAATATCTAGTACAAACTCTAAATACCTTGCGCACACAGCTGCAGGGGTCCGCACACTCAGCTGCAGACTTCTACCCTAGGCCTCTACGCACTCAGCTGCAAAGCCTCTTCCTATGCTAAGACTCTTCGCTCTTAGCTCTCCCAGACCCATTACATTCATCAACATCAAGTATCAACTATGAACTCCACTATCTTAGACTCATCTAAGACCTCCTTTTTAAAGAATCCCATGGTCCGTGGACCATGGGTAGATCTCTAAATCCGACACACTTTTACACAAAAGAAGGGTGAAAACCCTTTATTGACTCTTGACATCTTCACGCTCTGTGACCACAAAATGCGGAGAATTTACAGAAAACTTGGGCTTTTAGCCCCAAAACTTGGGCTTTTAACCCCAAAATTGACCCCAGGGGACCCGCTCCCAACAAGCCCCCAACACAAATATGGTGAATCACCCTCGAGTCACTCTGCTGGCATGAAGATCTTGTTGCGAAGACCTCCTAGCTCCACCTGTACCACTGCAACTTCGGCGGTGTAGTATGCAACCACCTGCTTCATCTGTTTGACCAACTGCTTTGTCGCTGGCCCTGTGCCCTGTGCCTGTACCTTCTTCTGCGTTCCCTGTAGACTAGCCAATTTTCCTTCGATGGTGGCTGTGAGTGCATAGGCTTCATCAAGCTAAGGCCCTATTCTAGCCTTGAGGATGCTCTCTTTGTGATGCGCTGCATCCAATTGCTCCTTTAGCACCTTTGCCTCCTATAGGTTTGCTAGCCTCTGCATAAGGGCGACGGTGCACACCATCGCTTTGACTGCGTCATATCTCTGTTGTAGCTCCCGGGCCTCCATTTCCATCCTTTTCAAGGGGGGATCCTCTAGAAAATTGGTAACCACTTCGAGCGCTTGCTCGAAGAGCACTGTGCACTCCTTCATTGCACTATCTACAGTGGCTGCTGCATCTCTGACAGCGACCTCGCATTGCTCCTTTACTTCTGGCAGAGTCGAGGGCTAGTCCCTCAATGCAAGTTCCGTTATCTTGAGGTTTAGGTCCAACTGAACCTTTCCTAGCTCTGATCTCGCTTCACGCACTTTGGCAATGAGCTTCTGAATTCGTTCATCCATGGGCGCATCTTCAGGGATATCCAACTCGGGGACAAACCTACATGCCTCCTCCACTACCTTGGTAGTGCGCTCATTCTTCACCATGATAGCCTTAAAAATCTCGATGGCAGAGGTCTTCTCGACAAACATTTGGGTGTTGTTCACCTTCTTCTCACTAATGACATTCAATCCTCACTATTCCCAAGCCCGAAGCTCTGTGATCACACCATCATGCAGGGTGTGAAGGGCTTCTCTTGGAAGCACATCCAAGTCTAGCTCGACCTTCTGGAGGGCACGGATAGTGGCCCGATCATATTCTGCTTCCGTGGTCAGCGCTCCATCTGGTAGTGCGATAAATCGGGGGTCCAAGGGGTGGACCATTTCTGCTGCTTCAACTGTCCTAGGCGCCAAGCTGGTTGACACCGCACTACTTCGACCCACACTAGTCTGCACTTGTGACGCCTGGATCTGCAGCTCGCGCAGACCTATCTGAATGGTGCCCAAAGCCTTCTTCTGCTGCTACTCGAATTGTTGTAGAAGTTCTGCGGTGGCATCCCTCATCGTATCACCAATGTCATTCAGATCACCTTCTATCAAGGTGATCGGGTTGAGGGAAGTCTTGTTGGCCTTGGACTTCTTCCACGGCCCCACATTCTCTGATTCCCTGTTGTGCTTATTCCAGAGCAGAGTAGTCTCCGGGTCCGCTCCTCCCTTCCCTGTTTGTTGTTCCTCCTCCTGTTCTATTTCTGGGGAAGGCGACTTTTGACTCTTTTCAGAGTCACGTTCCTCTTCTTCCTCTGTCTGTTTTTTGGCAGTGCACTTCGCCTTGGCTTTGTCCTCAAACTCCTTCTTCCTCTTTTCTGCTAGTTGATACATCTTTTGCTTGGCCTCTTCTTTCTTTCGCTGCATTGCAGACTTGCTAGACTCAACATTCACGTCCGAAGTGGTGTGCAAATCTGCTGGCCAAGGTCAAGGACCGCTGTGATCGTGTCATTGGTGGCTAGGTATGGAAGGTCATACCACTTTTGTTCAGGATCCTTCCGCACGCGCATGGAGACCCGGTGGAAGTCTGCCTTGAACTCCACATACTCTACCAGCTGATCATAAATGGTCGGTGACAACCATAGTTTGCGGTTGATGGCCATGTGGATATTCATCTCCATCAAGATCCAAAAGACCTTGATGTCCTTGACCCTTTGGGGGTCCTCCGTAGCCTAGAGTGAGGTGAACTTCGCCACTTCTGGTAGGTCTTGCATGACGGAGGAAATTGACTATTCTTTGGTAACTCCCATGCAACCAGCACTATGGATAGCAGCAACCATGCGTAGTGAAACGCCTTGCTTTGATCCTGTTCCTCTCTGTAGTTATCAAGAAACTCGCTGCAGAGGTAGCGCATCCAATTGAATTGTACGCCCTCCATGCACTGGGTTGCTAATGACACAACTGGTGCGGACACTTCATCCGCGTGACACTTCCTCATAATCTTTCCTGCTTGGATTTGAGGGGCTACCTTAACCACAGGGTTGGTTATGCTAGTGATGGAGTAGCCATGTGACTTCTTTGCGAGCTTACCTTCCTCCAAATGCCATGGCCGGATTTTCTCTTGCGTGCGGCAGCTGAGTGGTCCTATGGATCAACATGTTAGTGATCAGTATCGGCTCCTCTATCCACAAGCACCCATCATGCACCAAGCACATCAGCTGCTTGATCATTATCATAGTTATCATGCACCAAGCACCCACTTTCTTGGCTCCAACGTGGTCACAAGAGAGTCTTTGTAGAAGATGCGGTGCATGAGTTGATTTGTGGCTATATGGGGAAAGCGCTCTGTATCAGCCAAATTCCAATCCTCCAATTTTAACACGGGGACATGCCCCAGGCACAGTCCTTCAAAGGCAATTTTGTCTGGTAGCAAGGGTGTATGTAGCGCGACCTTATTTTCGTCAATGTCCTTTGGAACCCTTGTCTTGCCCCTGCGTGGAGGAATGTACTCGGGCAGCTTAGAGATAGGGTTGGGCCCCTCAACGTCAACATACTCCACTCCCATGTCAATGTCTTCCTCATCCATAGGGATCTCTCAACATCTTCTTAAGGTTCAAGGTCAGTTAGATTTCCCTTCTCCTACACGGTGGGCTTTTCCTTCTGCGAGTGCCTTTTGGGTGATGCGTGCACTGGCTGTGGTGCTTTCTACTTATCTTTCTTTGATTTTGGACCCTCTTGGGTTGGCATAGGTCTTGGCCTAGGCGTCCTTAGCGATTTAGACACTTCTGCCAGTACTTTGATGCTCTCAACCTCCAGGGCAGCTCCCTCGACTGCCATTGCTACTTCTGGGGTAGTTCCCTCAGCTGCCATTGCTTCTCCTGCACTCAAGGTTTGTGTGGGCACCGACATAATACTAGACAACAACTCCTATGTCTCTTTTGACAACCTCTGAAACACTGAACTCGTTATCAAAGCTTCAAAGTTATCACAATTCATGCGCGCCTGAGAGCTCAACACCTCAATTCTCAAAATGCCAAGTGTTTTTTGTTGGGCAACCATCTGTAATTTATAGGCATTTTTGAATTCAAATTTGACCGTTCCCCCCAAAATTTGTTCATAAATGCTGGATTGGCAACAGATTTTCACAGATCTTGCCCTTAAATTCTGACTTAAATTCCGCCCCTCACTCAATTTAGCCGTTTTCCCACTGTCAAGTCATGAACAGTGACCATGACTATCAATTTTGGGCTGCCTTACGTGGTCCCTTCTTGGATAGCACAACTCCCTGTGCGTTTCTACTGACATTGTGACATTCCTTCATTCTGTGCAGTTCGCCAATCACGCAGCTCCCCAACCCGAGCAGTGTAGTTTATAGTCCCGCGCCTCCTTTCAGCTTCCTGGAGCGCTAAGACTGTGCTTCCACCATGTAGTCATCTAGCTGGATCGCTGGTGTATGGCTTCAATTGGTTGCCATTCACCCGCCCTAGGAATGGTTCTCCATTCAACTTTACCAACTGAACTTCTCCACCATCGGTAATCTCCTTGATGACATAGGGCCCCAGCCAATGCATCCGAAATTTTCCTGGAAATTTATCAAACTTACTATCATATAATAGAACTAAATCATTTACCTTGAAGGTGCACAGTTTGATGTGCCGATTGTGCCATGCATTTTCGCGCTCCTTTTGAACTTGTTGATGCAATCCAACTAAAAATCTATCTTCTTCAAGCTCTGTTAGCTAGGCGAGCTTCTCCTCCATGGCTCCATGATCTGCCATTCCTGTGAATGCTGCTATGCGTAGACTAGGTACAATGTACTCCATCGGCATCACAACTTCCACGCCATAAACCACTCTGAACGATATTTGTCTAGTCAACTTCTTGTAAGTCATTCTATAAGCCCCTAGCATCGCAGGCACATGAACATCCCAGTCGTTTCTTTGAGCATTATAAGCCCCTAGCACTGCGGGCACATGACCATCCCAGTCGTTTCTTTGAGCATTGCAAACCTTTGTGAGTGCACTCTACAATATTTTATTAAACACTTCCACCATCCCATTAGCCTGCGGATGATATGGCGTGCTCTTCTGATGTAAACATGAAACTCTTCTATCATCGTGCTGATTGTCTCATTGAGAAAGTGTGTACTACAATCGCTCATTAGAATTTTTGGACAACCAAACCTTGTCAACATGTACTCAAAGATGAATTTTGCTGTTGTCGCACTTGTACAATCCTTCATAGGTTGTGCCTCCACCCATCTAATTAAGTACTTAGTCACGGTGATGATGTACCGCGCACTCGTCTTCTCCCCTAGAGGCTGAATTGGTCCTACAAAGTTAATCGCCCACTTCTCGAAGGGCTGTAGCGATATCTGCGGATTGAGTGGTAGCTCATCCATGCGCGAGGGTCTGCCTATCCTTTGGCATGCATCGCATGCCCTATAATACGCTGTTGAATCTTTATGCAAGGTCGGACATCATAACCCAACGCGTAGAATCTTCTGCGGTATTGCTTTTCCTGCATAATGACCTCCCACGGCTCCGCCATGAGCCTCAATGAGGATGTTGTTTCATTCAAACTTTGGCACATAACATCACAATATTTCATCTAATCCTATTTTGTAGAAGTGCCCTGCAATGACAAAAAAGTCTGCCGCGCACACCACCAGTTACTTCTTTTGTTGGCTTTTATATCCTTCCGGAGCCATACCTGTCATCAGAAAGTGTATAATATCTTCAAAGTGGTTTTCTGCGATGCATACTGCAAAGAGCTGCATGTCGGGTAGTCCTTCCTCCAAATTCGTAGGTTCCTCTCTTGTTTCAATGCGCAACAGATGATCCGGTCCAACATTCAAGCGTCCTGGTTTCATAATAACTTCAAAATCGTATTGTTGGAACAACAATAACCACCTGCATATCTTCCCCCCCCCCCCCAACACAAGCTTGTTGACCAGGTATTTTAATGTCGAATGGTCTGTATACATCTTAAAATGTATGCCCAACAAATAATGCATGAACTTCTGGAGTGCGTACACCATAACTAGTCCTACATGCTCTCTCGTGGAATAATTTTTCTCAACTTTGGGCAGCTTCCTACTTGTGAACGCTATAGGGTGATCCAAGTCCCCTTCAATGGCCTGTGTTAGTACTGCTCCCAATGTAATACATGATGCATCCACATGTAAATGAAATTCCTTCTTCCAATCCGGGAAGACTAGGATCGACGCGGTGACCATTTTCTCTTTTAGCACATCCAAGCTCTTCTAGCATTCTTCATTCCAACAGAACATAACATCCTTCTTTAACAATTTTTCCATCGGCGTGGTGATCTAGGCATAGCTCTTGATGACTTTCCTATAGTATCCTGTATGCCCCAATGTTTCGCGCAACTGTTTCACACTCTTTAGCGCCTCCAAATTGATGATGACCACGATCTTCACAGGGTCTACCATTAAGCCTTGTCTGCATACCAAATGGCCCAGCAAGATCCCAAAAGGGACACAAAAAAACATTTCTTCAGATTGAGAATGATTTGGTACCTCTGACATGTATCTAGCATCAAGCACAGACTTTCCACATGGTGCTTCACCAGTTCGAACACTGTCCAATCGTCTAAGTATACTTCTAGAAATTTATGAATGAAATCCTTGAACACCAGAATGACTACGCGCGAAAAGATCGTCGGCGCGTTATTCAGCTAAAAAGGCATCACCGTATACTAGATGCATTCCCATTCAGTCGCAAAGGTCGTCTTACTTCTATCCTCCAACGCGATCTTGATCTAATGGTACCTAGATAACCCATCAGTGAACGAATATGCTTCATGGCTGCCAACATTATCCAGGACCTCATCAGTGAATGGATTTGGGAAGGGATCATGCACGCAGACATAATTCAACTTCCTAATATATACGCATATCCTTATTTCTTCCTTCTACTTCTTTTCCTAAACCACTATTGGGCTTACCCAATCAGATTCTTCCACTGATTCAATAATACTTGCTGCGAGCATCTTGTCTAACTCTAAGCGGACCCTTTCTTTATACTTCAGATTGAGGTGGTAAGGTCTTTGCTTCACAGGTTTCATGTCCGGTTTTAGGGTGATCTTCATGACACCCAAGTCCCCTATTATCCCTTTTAGATCTGAAAACTTTGTGGGAAATAGATCCTGATATTTGCGGAGTAGTTCGACGACCTTATCTACTGTCACGTCGTCCTAGTAGTCCCCAATATTTGCAAACTTCGGCTCTGCCTCCATGCCAATGTTCACCTGCCTGGTTTTGAGTGGCTTAGTTATGTCTGGGTTCTCTAGCTGTGGTCCTTCAACTTCACGGTGTCCTTCAGTCTCTGGAATATTAATCTTCCTCGGGTCTTCGTCTTCTTCTTTTGCTGTGACATTGTAGCACTCTAGCGCGTGGCTCAGCTGGGTGGTCCAATCATGTTGAATCAAATCTAGAGGATCTTGTGGTATCCTGAAAATTGTCGTCTTAACCTCCTGCAATGCTTCGTCGATAGATTCAAATCCATCCTCAAAACTGAACGTCATAAAAAATCCCTGGCACAAAATATCCCATTCTTCGATACCATGGGGGAGTTCCATCTCCAATTACCAATTCATTGGTATAACGTCCAAGGTATGAAAAACAGATGGACCCATTCTAGTTGAGGCTTCGCTCCATACACTTCAGTCCATTTGACCAAATGGTGGCGCGGATCATCTCTCCCATCATATTTTTCTGTTAATCGCACCTTCGGATGACCAAATCGTACCCTCATCATCCTCCTATATTTGCGCCAATCATCAAAACTATCTTTTTGCGTACCCCACCATCTTGCGGGCGTAGCGCTCAATCTAATGTCTGGAAGCGATGCTTCTCTGGTACTTCCCTTTCAAATGCATCCAAAAATTGATCAACATCAATTAACCCGTCATAGTAAGGCAGATCTCTTACCTCTAATGATACACATTGCAACGACTTGGTCATCATATTACAACGTAGCATAGATACTTCATGCAGTCAATTATGCCAGTGGTCTAGTTCTTCATCTGAATCTGATGTGCAGGAGCTCTCGTGGTCCCATGCAATACACTCGTGTGCTGTCGGATTCACCCAATCCTGATCTCTTTCCGTTATCTTGTAAATCTGGTCCAAATCATCATCACTTTCATAATCGCAAACTAGTTCAGTATAGCCCGCTCCTTCTTCAGGGTCCAGTGGCACCGCTACGCGGATCGATTTCTTCTCAAATATCATCTTTCACTTCTTCACGTTGATTACCCCATTCATGTCAGTGGCCCAATCGATCCCAAGGAGTGCGGGGTAGGGATTGTTGTCATCCACAATCTCTACTACTTCAAAATCTGCTAGTGCGCTTGCGCCTTCGATATCAACTGTTACCCCCTACAACCTCCCCATTGGGATGATTTTTTGTTGATTTGCCATCCTTAACTGAATCAGAGACCACTGTAGTGCAGGTTTCCCCATTCTTTCCCATGTTTGTTTGGGAAAAACATTTGTGTTGAACCCTAGGTCCAAGATAACTTGGTCTATTTTGTATTCTCCTACCTATGCGGTGAGTCTCATTTGACGTCCAGTCATTGCCTTATGCTTACAAAGCTTTTTGACTACGCACAGTTCATTGGTAGCGTTTTCCTTGCCAACGCACCTATTGATTAGTTCCTGCAGTCCCTTCACAGCCTTACTATCGCGGAGTAGTTTCATGTAGGTCTCCATGAATGTGGTAATCATGGACGGGTCCATCTCTTCAACCGATTTCTCGTGACTCCCTTAGGTAGAGGCCCCAGAGAAACTTCTCTTTGCTTCCATAAATGTTTCTTTTGCGTGTTCTAGATCAAACCCGGTCTCCTTTTTTGGTGCTTTACGGACCCACTCGCCTTCTTCGGGCTACTTCCCCTTATCCTCACCAGTCGTCACTACACTCCGCAACACAATATTTACCTTGGAGTCTTCCTCACGAGGATGAGCCCTCATCATCTGCAATTTTTGAGTTGGTTGCTGAGGCTATGCCCCCTTCTCATCATTATTTTGGCTAACAGTATAGGGAAATCCTCCGTCACATGGTCAAACTGATTACAATAGCAGCATGACAGTCACGTCAGATTCATGAAGTATCGCACGTAGTGTTTTGGTCCTCCACAATTGTAACAAATAATATGCCCTCAACCTCTACCAGGTCCTCCTCCACCTCGGCTTTGTCCGCGCCACTGATAGTCACCTCGCGCTCCCCTAGCACCTTTGTCAAGAGGCCATGTTTCTGTCTGCACCTTGTATGCAGGTGTTTTGTACATCATTAATTCGTAACTTCGACAATTGCGCTCATCATGACCCACAGATTGACAAAAGTTGCAGAAGAGTTGTCGTGGTGTCTGTACGAATTTTTGCAGCAATTGGCAATTGTCTGTCGCATGTTTCCCAACTACCTAACAGATAGCACACCATAGCACAGGCCCTGTACTTGGCCCTGTACTTGGCCCTGCTGCAGCTTCCGGCCTCAGAGGAATTGGTCCCCCTGATGCAACATAATTTGTAAAAACATGAAAGTGATCTTTGTCATGCCCTTGTCTTTTCACTTTAGGCACCACACTTCTTTGCATGCCTCTGGCCTAGCTATTTTTTCTTTCTTCAAACTTTGAATTTCGAGGCAAAGTTTCTGTAACTATGCATGAATTCGCTGAACCCCCAGATTATCATCCTGCATTAGTGTCTCGTGCAACCTCATCTTGATCTCCAGAGCTTCCTCCTGGGTCTCGATCTTCTGTTGTGATAGCACAACCCTCAGATGAGGCTGGAGTGAGGCCACAAGACCTTCATGGTGCTTCCCATCAGTCAGATTCATGTTGGCTTCATGAATCGTACACTTCAATCTTTGATCCAAATCCTAGGGCGTCTCTCCAGGCTTCATCATGATCTCCTTGAATCCCACAATTGATTGCGCCTCAGACTTAGGTCTACTAAATTCCTTATTCAGCGCAGTCTGGATATCGGCCAACGCGGACGTCGGATTATCAGTGCAGTACTTAATGTACCAAGTTAGTGCATAGTCCTGAAAAACACTAACCAATGTTGCTTTCTTCATTTGATCATCCGTGATACCCTGGGCTTCCTATACAGCCTTCACGACAAACCAAAAATGGTTCAAATCTTCATTTCCTACTCCCTTGAACATAGGTAGCTTTACGGAGTTCGCCATGTTGAATGGTGGTGGAGGTGGTGGCCGTGTGGGTGAGGGGGTAAGCAGTGGAGGTGAGGATGGAGGTGGTGTAGGTATTAGCGGGAATCCTTGTCTTATCAACTAAATAACGCTCAACGAAGAAGCATGTGCTGCTCCTTCATTGTCACTCAGAGGAGGCTCAATCAACATGCTATATTCAGGGCCTTTTCTTCCTCCATCCCTGAAAGTCATTCCACTTCACAAAGCCCAAACACTAAGGTAATTGCATAACCCGCTTTTCACACAAGAGCATCTTAATCCAACTATTTAATGATTTCAAATAGTTACCTCGTGGCCCCTTGAAGAAGCGGTGCTTTGCTTCACTGTAACTGACTGAAGTATCGACTACGAACTCTATCACAAACCCTCCTATGATATGGTTGAGCAAATGATCGAAAACGCGCATGATCTTATCTTCAAAGGCTTCCAATTTCCGCACTAACTCCGGGGTCCAGACAATCAGACTGTCAAACCTCCACCTCCCTTGGCCATCTGCCAATTTCGCGATCCACTCATATAATTCAACCAGGAAGGAACAAAATAAGATTTCTTTTATCTCTGTGTACAAATATCTTTCCAACCAATGTTCTTTAGTCAATCGTGGATTCCTGTTGTCTTGTGTTGTGAATTTGTGGATCTTTCTATCCAACCAGTCTTCAATATCCTTCTTAGTTGGATTCAAATGATGCGACATCACACATCTCGTTATGTAGATCCTGGTCCCAGCAATGGAACCATTTGTTGGCTTGATGGGCCTTGACCCAGGTTCAACGTTAAGCAACCAAGCAAATCCCTACACTACTGGCCCTTTCGTTATCAACTATGGAGTGTGGATTGAAGTATCACCCAAGGCAGTATGCGGGGATGCAGGAACCAAATTTCCACACCTTGAGATGGTTGTGATGTCGGTTATTTTCCCTAACCTTCCTTTGCATAGATCAATAAGCCCTTTAGGGCTTATCAAAGTACTTCTCTTATTCATCCCTGAAGCGTTTGCGAAAGTCTCTGGTCATCCTTCGTGGGCCCTAAATAGATAGATCAGGCACTTACGCGCCCCTGTAATTACTCTTACTTCTATATCTACCTAGATTCGCTTAAGTATTGGTTACTTTAACATGCATTACAGTTAGCTTCGCGTAAACATATATCTCTACTTGCGGTCATATAAGACAGAGGAACTTATAGATTCACATATTAGAGTAGCATTAAAACATAAACCTAGCATTCAACATAACATAATCGCATGTAATGAACAAAAGTAAAATACACAGGTAATTTTAGAATACTCTTCTTTATTATTGATTCAAATATCTAGTATAGACTCTGACTACCCTGCACACACAGCTGCAAGGGTCGGTGCACTCAATTGCAAACTTCTACCCAAGGTCTCTGTGCACTCAGTTGCAGAGCCTCTTCCTATGCTAAGACTCTTCGCTCTTAGCTCTCCCAGACCCATTACATTCATCAACATCAAGTATCAACTATGAACTCCACTATTTTAGACTCCTCTAAGACCTCATTTTTATACAATCCCATGGTCCGCGGACCATGGGTAGATCTATAAATCCGGCATGCTTTTACACAAAAGAAGGGCAGAAACCCTTTATTGACTCTTGAAATATTCACGCTCCACAACCAAAAAATTCAGAGAATTTACACAAAACTTGGGCTTTTAGCCCCAAAACTTGGGATTTTAACCCCAAAATTGACCCCAGAGGACTCGCTCCCAACAATAGATTTAGTTTTATACACAAAATTGTTCATCTGTATCAAATATAGCATAAAATATATCAACAAAAATACATTATGTTGGATGTTATAGATCATAACCACTAAAAAACTCAATAGTGACAATCCATTAATTCATATTCCTCTCTATCCACAAATTTTGGGATATTGAAATAACCATCAGGGAGATCCAAAACTTCCTTAAAGAGAGAATTTACTTTTGAGTTGTGCTATTTGAGCACATGATTGAAAGATAACCATTCAAAGGAGAGCATAACCTTTTGAATGTCCTGAAAATAGTCTACAAGAAGACATTTTCAACTTCAACTTTCTTGTTTTCCCAATCAATCACCAATATTGAATCCCCCATCACTTGTAATTTTTTAACATTTTTCAGAGAAACAGAGAAGCATTCTTAAGGCTATAAATTATGCTCAATTATTAGTCACATGACCTAGATCATATAAAACATGCATGAAGTGAGAATGATTAAGTATACAACTACATCAATCCTACAAATAGGGGGAAGGCCCTGAGAAGTGCCATCAAAGAAAGTCTGTGGTTTGCGGAAATCTAATGAAGGCATTACCAGATTTCTCCTCTTCTTCTTTTGTTTTGGATCCACTTTGTATTCTTTGCAAAGCTATATAATCAAACTCGCTGTATTTTAGACCCAGATATCAGATGAATTGAAACATTGGAATTTCTTGCACACAAAATCCCATATATGAGAATGCACATAAATTCTTTAAATTGGGCTACATATTTATCCTCGCTTGAAACCTTCATAAAATTGACCAGGTTTTATTGAATCCAACTAGCTTGTCCACCAAGCTCAAAAACCATCTTCCCAGATACCTACGATCTCTATGGACATAAAATTAATATATGAGAAACAAATTCTTCAGAAGATATG
Organism: Pinus tabuliformis; assembly: GCA_031772625.1. Classification (NCBI taxonomy): domain Eukaryota; kingdom Viridiplantae; phylum Streptophyta; class Pinopsida; order Pinales; family Pinaceae; genus Pinus; species Pinus tabuliformis. The sequence goes on from CM062814.1 coordinate 792,432,404, forward strand.
AATAGAGGACATCTATTTGGGCCAACCCATCCCCTTTTCAACCCATTATCCCTGGTAAGGAGTTTTTTGTTTAGAATAAGTAACACGGTGATTTTACTTTTTAATGGGCATGGAGCTTCCATATAGACCTCCAACACCACTTTGAATTCACTGTAAAAAGGATTTGACATGTGAAAACTATCTAATTTTTGCTGTGAAATCACCATTACATGTGTTCTTTGATCACACAAGTTCATCCTCAATTTCGTCTCTCAATGTAATAAGGTTGGATACAAGAAGGCTTAAATAGTTCTCCCACCCTAACACTTCTGGCTTTGAGAGCCCTAGAATCGACGAAGGATTTCCATCTATTGTGAACCCACAATTAGGGAGATTGAGCCTCGGCATTAGAGAGAAAGAAAATCCTAGCTTGATGCAGCTAGTTGAGAAGAGAGTTAGAAAAATAGAATTCATATCCTACCCCAAGTCGAGGGTCCTTCCCCAACTTCACCTCATGCCATTTCCTATATACCACATCGTTAAGGAACCTATTTAGGGAAAAACCAAAATGAGATTTTTCCATACATTAGAGCCCTTTGTAGATTTTTTGGGTTACCTGAACCATTCCTCAAAAGAAAAAGAAGGGAAATACTTCAATTTCATGACCTTCTCACAAAGATAAGTGTTATGAACTACTTGCCAAAGACTATGAGCTTCCAAATATTTATTGAAATGGAAAATATTTTTGATCCCCCAACCTCCAAGTTTTTTTGGTAGGTTGACATTGTCCCACTCAACTCAAGGGATTATGCCTGGGTTGACAAGCACCAAAACATAAGAAGTGGAAACTAATCTTGTGAATCTTGGATAATATGCCTTTGGGGACATAAGCAATCAACATCCAATATATAGGAATACTTTTAAAAACAACTTTATGAAGGGTAAGCTTCAATCCTCTAGGAAAAATATGATTGACCCAAAACAAGATTCTAACTTCTAGTTTTATAGAGCCACAATTATCAATCCACATATCTGTAACAATTTGGCTTAGGGAAGAAACCAAGATATTTGAAACCTTCATCTAAAGACTTATGTAGGAATAGGATTTTTTTTTTTTTTTTTTTTTGTCAAGAAAAATGATTAGATAGAGTGTGGGAGATAAACCATGATTTTGCAATATATACCTCTATCCTCGAAGCTTTATAGAAAATATCCAACATGAATTTTAATGTTGAAAGGTCTTGCAAAATTCCAATAGAGAAAACTAAAAAATTATCTACAAAATGCAGATGGGAAAGGAATTTACTATCAACTACCTTGATACCTTTGAGAATACCCCTGGATTGTGCCTCCATAGAAAATTTATTGAGATATTCAACTACTAAAAGGAATACTAACGGAGAGAGTAGACATCCTTTATGCAACCATCGAGAAATCTTGATGAAAAGGATACAAATCCATTTATCAACATTGCATAAGAGACAAATTGTAAACACCCCATGATCTAGTTTACAATGTGGAGTCCTATTCTTAGCTTGAGCATAATTAGCCATAGGAAAGTCTAGCTCACTCGATACACTTAAGAAAATCCTATTTTGAGGGCTATAGTTGGGCTATTTTGATGGCTATTCAAGATTTTTATAAAGTGAATTGCTTCATGTGCAAGAAAGACTGCATCATGAATCTCCCTGTCATGAAGAAAACCAAATTTCTCTTATGAAATTGTGTTATTGAGTTTTGGCTTTACTCATTGAGCTATGGTCTTGTATATTATGTTATAGATTACATTACAACAGGATATTGTCATGTAATCATCAAAAGTAGCCATGTTTTTTTTTGGGTATGAGCATGAGAAATGTAGAATTGAATGACACCAATACCTTTCCATATTCTTGTGATTATAACAACACTCAGGAGATCATCCTTGAGTAACTCATAAAAACCACATAGATTCTACAAAAAATCCATTTGGATTTGGAAATTTGTCTCAATACATGGAAAAGTAGCAGCCTTGTCCTGTTTTTCTGAGAGTTCTTGTTCTAAATCTTGATTCATTTCCTCTATAGTCATTGAGAAAATTTAGAAATACCTCCAAAATTTCTTCAATAGGGCATCCAATTGGATCTTTTAATAAAGCTTAAAAGAAGCAAATTGGTGGAAGAGCTTTGTGTCTCCCTCCTTTATCCCAATTTCTTTACTTGTTAGCCTTGATTCAATTCCCTATGTTTCCAACAAGGAATAACTTGTCATCTCTAGGGTGTGAAGACTAGACAAATTGGAATATGAAAAAACAACATTCACATTTGATTTGAATAGGTTTTTTATACCTTGTTCCATTTATTTCAGTTGCGCTTTATTTTTCTCTCTATAAGTGAGACCCTTTTTTTGTAGTTTCCTTCAACCTCGTAATGTTATTTGAAATTGAGCCATATACATAAATGTGGATCAATTTAAATTTTATTTAATACATCATGAAATATACTTATTTTGATACTTTTCTTGGTTATTGTTACTTTTAATGTCCACAATCTACATAAGGATATGATGTTATACTTTGTTGATAAATTTTGACTTGAACGAATTAAGTTGAGTTGACACTTACATAGTCTTTTTTGTGTAAGCTGATATTATATTAAATATTACATATGATTACATTGTTCACCCAGGTAAGACTTGAACCTGAAACTTTTGGAAACCAAAGTCTTTGCTCACACGACCATCACCAGTCAGGATGCCTCACCTAGGCTAAGTTGACAACTGCATAATCATATAGAAGCTAAGATAATCTATTGTTATGTAAATAATATGTATCTAACAATGTAATATTAAATGATTGTACAAACACATTAGGATATGCATTGTTTGGTGTCCATAATCTTTAGTTTTACAATGTATACCTTGTTTTAAACATCATTTGATGAAATAATATAAGGGGTTTATTGTTTATTAAATTTGTCCTTTTAAGTTGTAGGGACTATACTAATTAGCTTGTTATGTATGTTATAAAATTCAATGGGCATTAAAAGGTCTGGAGTCCACTGTGGAGGAGGAGCGCTTTATAAATTCCAGGCATTCAACAATGACCTCAGCGTAGAAAGAATTCAACCTCACAAGCAGAGTGCAGATTACTTGCATTGTGGATATTTTCATAGCCTTCACTCTTCCGGGTTCACTGTACATAGTGCCCATTATAATTGGGTTGTGTTTTGGAGCTCAATGGCCTTTAATTCATGTTGTCATCTCAGAGATATCCGGTCTCAAGTATTATGCCACTCTTTTGTAATTTTGGATTGGTTGTGAGCCCCTTGGGATCATATATTTTTTTGTGAGACTTGTGTCGCACTTGTGTGAACAAGAGACAAGAAAGCATTGCACTTCTCTTGACATTTTCTCATCTAAGAGTGCGCTTACATGTACTAGGCATAAATGTTTTTAGCTTTCATTATAAATCTATTTCTTTAATCACCTAGAAAGTGAAAAGTTTAACCTAGAATGACTACTCATTCATCACAGTAAGAGTTCATCATGGCAAGAGGTACATGAGTGCGGAGGAATCACATTCTCTGCACTTTCGCATTCAGTTATGTGCTTATCTGATATCTTGCGAGCGAAAAGATTCTACCCTTTTGTTGCACCCAACTACCTCATCCAACTCAGCTTAGGCTTGTTTCATTTTCTTTGAATTTCATATGAGTTCTGCCATCGCCCACTCAATTGTTGTCGTAGTGGTGTCACTTCCTACCCCAAATATGTCCACAAGAAATTAACCATAAGAGATTACTTTGGCAGAGTTTGAATTCATCCTCCATACCTCTGCACTCCGCACCGTGTATCAAAGTTATGGAGATTTGTTTAGCCCTACCCCACCCCCTCATTTCTTCCTCTGCACCTACGTACTTCGCACAATGTATACATGTTATTGAGATTTCTTAAGTTGCAACCTCCCACGGTCCCTTTATCCCCCACTGCGCCTAGGTAAGGGACTTGGAACCCTGTTAGTGCTTGCATCATTAGGCAGAGGAGTTGTGGCATAAGGAATAATGTTAGAGCACTCACTGACAAGATGGCCACTCACAAAATTAGTTTTTTTAACTATTTGTTAGGAATTGAAAAATACCGAAAATAAAATGCCCTCCACCAAGGGAATTATGTCACATCTTAGCCAATGGAAAATTAGAAATAAGATTTCCATAAATTAGAAAATTTATTTTGAATTTACCTAAAAATAAAAATATTAAACATTTTTACAGAAACTTTGGTTAAAATTGCAAAAAATCAGCAAAATAATGGAGAGCCAATGAAATTTCATTGCAAGTTGGATGCTATAGTCCCTTTGACAGCGAGGCAAATGCAATATAATATATGTACATCAAAGAGTCTTTCCACCCTTATCATCTTGACACCACAAAAAGATGATGAATCTATTATAAGCAACTAGCCATAATCTCCACAACCTTAAACCCATAGGTATTAATTTTTTTATAATTCTACCTAAAACTTTGATAATCACATAAATTTAATAAAAACATTCTAAATTAAAAAAAATAATAAAAGTAAATTATATCAATTTTATTTTTAATCACATTCAAATAAGTTTCTGAAATTTTGAAATAACTAATTATGTGACAACCTAATATAAAAGAGAAGAGTCGTCTATGGAGGCGGAGGAATTGCCTGGATCGTCATAAGTGGCTAGAATCCAAGCAAAAAAATTTCAAAAAATCTTGTAGAAGCAGTGTTTCAATCGTGTTTTTGATGGTGGAAATGGATTCAACACCATCAAAAACGTGTAGGACACCTAAAATTTTGAATTTTAACAACTATAACTTGGATTTACAAAAATCTTTGCCAGAATTTCTCAAAATATGACCAAATTTTTCATAACTTTCTAGACAAAAAAACAGTCTCATTAAACTACGGCTAAAAGAAATTTTCATAGTATATCATTAAATATAAGTTTTTTACTATCAACTTATTTAAAATTATTTAAAATACTATAAATAATATGAAAGATTATCAATAACATTGATAAATAATTACGCCGTAAGGCGTTCCCCTCTGAAATCAACTCCCCAATTGCTTTTCTGTCATAATCCTGACCGTCAGATCTATTTTTAGACGATTAAATGTTTTTCCACCATTGGATATTACCAACTGTAAAATCAACTGAATCTTGATGTGCATCTAACCTTAAGCCTGTTCATTTCTTTTGTTTTTTTTAATCTGGCTAATTCTCTGTTTCTTGTCCTACGTGCAGGGCCTCCAGTTATTCTGCAATTCAAAGGTCAATTATGGATTTGAGACTTCTGCAATTTGTATTCTGTGTGATTCTATTTTCCGGATTCATCGCATCTGTTGATTTTGTACATCGACGTTTCGAACCAACCCCTGTGGCTCATCATCAGGAAAACAGAATCACAGGGGTTGGTTCAAAATGTCGATGTACAAAATCAACAGATGCGATGAATCCGGAAAACAGAATCACACAAAATTCAAAGGTCCTCCAGTGGTTCTGCAATTCAAGGGCTTCAGCACCGAAGAAGGCACTTGAATCCTTCGGTACAGGTAATGTGTTCTGAACCCTTTACCATCTGCCAAAAGGTCCTCCCATTACCTTTGAATATATACATAAATGTTCTTTTGCTAAATCTTTCCCTGTGTTCAGTTGCAGAGTTATTTCCATGTTCAACGGGCATTGCCGAAGGCAACCCAACCCACCTCAGAAACAAGAAATGGTGGTCGATACAGGCAGCAATTTTGAGTTCCCACAATTTCGAGTTCCCACAACCTATAACAGCAACCGTCTCTGCCAACACTGCTACTCTTATGTCGGGACCTTTGTAGACGGGTCCTCGGTTCTGATAATGTGATCCTCAGTCCAATTCATGTCTCCCCTATTTTGAAAATCCCCAATTTCGTCTTCGAGTGCGTGCCATCACTGGTACCCGACACCCCGGGTCTCATTGGTTTGAGCCAGGGCTCTCTGTCATTCTTTTCCTACTGCATTCCGGACCATGTTCTTTACCCACAATCCGCAGGCATTCTCCTGTTCGGAGACTCCCCATTTCCTAAATATCTCCATTACACGCCCCTGTATACCCAATCCATTCCTCTGCCCTATTTCAACAGAGTGGCCTACGCTGTCAAGCTCTACGACATCATGGTTGGACTACGGTTTCTCTCAATCCCGCCAACTGTCTTCTTTCCGGACAACATGGGCGCCGGGCAGACCATGGTGGACTCTGGCACGCAGTTCAGTTTTATTTTGGACGCTTACACACCCCTTAGGCAGGCATTTCTTGCACATAACCGAGGGACCTTGAATCCGGTTCAGGTGAATGTTCCAAAATTTCAAGGACCAATGGATCATTGTTGCTTCGCTCATCCTGCGGGTGCGCCATTTCCAGAGGTTGGATCTCTACTTCTCTCATCATGCAGGTTCTCTCCCATATATTATCTCAAAATTCACAACTCGAAAGCTATATACATCACTTTCCTCTATCAAACTGTGCATAGTGGCATATCTGTTCAAAGCAACGACCCAATGAATATTGAAGAATCAATTTTCTCTTTTGATTTTCAGTTCCAGATAAATTGAATGAAACAATAGAGAGAAAAATTGAATGGGAAATGTTTAATACTCAGGATCAAGGTAGTCGAATGTGCCCTTCACATCTGTTGAGACATGGGTTGCTTCGCTTGAGGGGCCAAACCTAGACAACCCAAAGTCTGATAGTTTTGCTTCCATCTGTTCACTTAAAAGAATATTAGTAGTTTTGATATCTCTGTGAAGTGAGAACCCTATGGTGATTAAATAGAATATTTACTTTGCTCAGAACCCTTCCCAATGGAGTTGCATCAAAGAATGCCATTGGTGCTCGGAATAAAGAAGACAGAAGCTCACACAAAATAGTGACCGAATGAATAAGAAGAATATAGATGTGAACCCAATGGTTGAGTACACTATTATTAAACATAATACACTGACGTGACGACTTTGCACCTTTGCAGCCATCCAAATATTCCCTGAAATCTGCCTAAAAAAAAATATAAGATGACCAAGATCAACACAAGAATAGTATAAGAAACCTTTATTCTGTTTCAAATGGTCAATATATGGCTTCAAAAGAGTGTCCCCAACTTCCTTCTCTTCCCTTTTAACTAGCTGATCCCCCTTAGGAGCTCTATTTGAAATCAATCGTTCTTTCTGTGATATTCTCCTTTGAATTTCTCTCTCTTCATTGATGGGTTCATCTTTTGTGGATAGCATTGTCGCTGCTGATTCATTGGAACCAAAATTATTCCTGTGTGCATTCACAAGCTCCCTAAATGCCTCACTTGAGACCAACAGTTCTTGATATTGCCCTGCTTGATGAGTCTCTCCATCCACCATCAATTGCAAAAGAGAGACTTTAGTGTAGAAATTCAAAGAAAACTTGCCAAAACTACGAGCATTAGATATGTTAAAATTACAGAAATTATAATTATGTGGCATCTGTTAGAAAACTTCGTCAAAAGGTTGTATACAAGCAAACAAATAGCATCCACACGACTAGGAAAACTGTTTACTAACCACCATAATAGCATTTATGTTTCAAATGATCAATATATGGCTTCAAAAGAGTGTCCCCAACTTCCTTCTCTTCCCTTTAAACTAGCTCATCCCCCTTAGGAGCTCTATTTAAAATCATTCGTTCTTTCTGTGATATTCTCCTTTGAATTTCTCTCTCTTCATTGATGGGTTCATCTTTTGTGGATAGCATTGTCGCTGCTGATTCACTGGAACCAAAATTATTCCTGTGTGCATTCACAAGCTCTGTTAATGCCTCACTTGAGACCAACAGTTCCTGATATTGCCCTGCTTGATGAATCTCTCCATCCACCATCAATTGCAAAAGAGAGATTTTAGTGTAGAAATTCAAAGAAAACTTGCCAAAACTATGAGCATTAGATATGTTAAAATTACAGAAAATATAATTATGTGGCATCTGTTAGAAAACTTCGTCAAAAGGTTGTATACAAGCAAACAAACAACATCCACACGACTAGGACAACTGTTTACTAACCACCATAATAGCATCAAATGTCGGGAGAAAATCAACTTGGTGTGTTACAAGGATCATTGTCTTGTTTGACAGTGCTCCCATTATGTATTCCTACACATCAAAATCCGTGATTAATAAGAACTGAGGAAGCTAAGGAAAATGAAAATCATTGTTGTAGAAAGGTGCAACGTACAAATTAGTACTAGCTAGATATTAACTGTAAAACCCTTATATCAAAAGAAAATCACCACATTAACCATAAACAGGCTAGTAGCAGTATGAGCATCAACAACACTGAAAGGATCATCCAAAAGATAAATATCAGAATCTTGATATAAGGCACGGGCAAGCTATCCGCTACTTCTAGCCACCGCTGAGATTGATACCTCTTTCTCCTATTTCAGTCAGATCGCCAAAGGGAAGATTTTGGAGGTCTTTATCCAGTGAAGAGTTGAAGATAAATTCCTGATATTTCTACTCGTCCATGGAACGTCCAAATAATATGTTGTTCCGTACTATTCCAGTTTGAATCCATGCAGTGTGAGAAACATGTGCGACGGTGTCATAGACTTGCAATTGCAGTGGCAGGGTTGAAAACGTTAAGAAGGAGAATCCATCAATTTAAATGGTTGACAATGTTAAGGTAAGGGGATAAATAATTCATACTCACACTGCCCCTCAACTTTGGTACTTCTCCGAGTATCGCAGCTAAAAGAATTGATTTTCCAGATCCAACTTCTCCACAAATTGCCAATTTTTGGCCATGCTTAACCTCTATATTTATGTTTCTCAATATGGGCTTTGATGAACTGGAATCCCAACTTAGTGTTGTAGAACTGATAAGAAGAGACAGGTCAGAATTCTGATGAAATACCATTACCCGCTCAACCACCCCATCCTGTAATTCAGCAGCCTCAAGAAAGTTGATGATACGACTTAATGAGACATTGGCTTGAATAATAACATTGATTACATCAGGAATTAGTCGAAGAGGTTCTTGAACGATGCACAAAGTGGCTATGAACGTGAAGACGTTGCTTGGAGTCAGAGGAATTTTAAGAAAATAGTAGGTTACAAACGTTGCAGTCGAAATCAAAATAGGAGATGACCAAAACAATAACTTATTGTAGGCTTTAATAAGTTAAACTGCAGATATCCATTTGAACTCTACCTTGTGCATCTTGTCAATACTTTCTTTGAAGCGTTCCTCCCATGCATGAAATTTCAGTACTTTCATATGCACCAGTGCTTCTATGGTAGCCCTTAACCGTTGATCCTGGGCTGACATGAGTTCAGTTTGAAACTTATGCTGTAACTTTCCCATTAGAGGGTTACAAAGCATGGTAATGATGATAACTACCGAGGCTGAAAGTGTGGCCCATCCAATTACATGGAAGAGGATGCTTAAAGCCAATATGAGTTGGAGTACTGTTTTCCAAGTCTGATGAAACCAGAAAGGAAATTCGCCAATATGATAAGCATCTACAGCCATATAATTCATGATTTCTCCGGTTGTATGCACCTGTTTAGCAGCTAGCTTCATTGGTCAGCTGTAGTTGTTTCTGATGGATTGCTGCAACAAGTGAAGAGCGCATCTGCAGACCAATCCATCTAGTGCCAAAATAACATTGCCTTTGAGATATGGACGCTATGGTCTTGGCAATAAAGAGTGTTCCTACCAAAAAAATGATTCATATTTGAATGACTGTCTAACTTCTGAAACTCCAATAAAGGCATTCAAAACAAGTGGTCCAGAAGACACAGTAAATACATTGAGAAAAGCATAGAACCCAGTCCTTGCCATATTTTTCCAGTGACAACAAACCAAAGCCCAGAAAACTGATGGAGTGGCAGATGGGTTTTTCTGCTTTTCGCCTCAACAATTCTTCTGTAAATGTTGTATATATATTTTGTACTTGATCATCTACACACACAAGGAAAATCATCTTCTTCTAGAGGCTGCTTCTTTCCTTTGGACAAAAGATAATTCAACCACCAAAATGTCATCCTGCTGAAGAATCCTGCCTTGGAAAAAGGAGTCACATTGGAATTTAACTTCAACAGATCTTCCTCGGAAACCCTCTGGCTGGAGTTGAGATATCTGATCTTCCTTCAGAGGCCCTATAAAGATAGTGAGTTGACATTTTAAGTGAGTTGATATTTTAAGGACTAATTCCAAAATGCAACAATACTTGGCAGAAGATTGAAATGGGCTAGGGCTGTTGGTATATATATATGATTTGTGAATCTTTTGATCATTCTCTATTGGTCTACATATTTTATGAGTGATTTTAATATTTGTAACAACATTCTTCGATTGTTCTTGCAGAGAGAAATCCTTTGAAAAAATCCACAAAGGGCCATGACTTATCATCACCTCAATGCAGAAAATTTAGTTACGATGAGGTCAAGGAAATAACTGGTGGCTTTGGAAGGCAAATTGGCAGAGGAGGATTTGGGCCTGTCCGTCTGCAAAATGGGCTTGAGGAGGCTGTCAAAGTACTGTCAGAATCATCAAAACAAGGAGACAAGGAATTCTCAACAGAGGTATGTATGGCTGCTTAATTGATCAGTGTTTCACATTTTCCTATATAAAGAAGAAAGGTTTTTTTAATTAAAGATAAAATATTTTTATCTCTAGAGAAACATTTCGGCATTTTTAAAAATAGATATGTGCAAAGGGCAGTGTGACTCACTGAAAAGAAAGGTATAATATTGGTTACTATGCTTTCGAAAGTCACAATAAAAATCCTGTGCCCTTTGTGGGTTATTGTTGTGAAGCAGGAAATCAGATATTGATTTACCAGTATATATCCAAGGGAAACTTGGGGGGAATTCTCCATGGTATGGGTCAAATCCTGGGCTATCTTGTCTTGTGTTTAATCTTGAAAAACAATTTCAATTTATCTATATATATATATGTATATGTGTGTGTGTGTGTGTGTGTGTTGTCTTATTGTGCAGTGTATATATAGATATTCTTAACTATTATTTTCTTGCTGTACAAGGCCAAATCATTGTTGTAGAAAGGTGCAACGTACAAATTAGTACTAGCTACATATTAACTGTAAAACCCTTATATCAAAATAAAATCACCACATTAACCATAAACAGGCTAGTAGCAGTATGAGCATCAACAACACTGAAAGGATCATCCAAAAGATAAATATCAGAATCTTGATATAAGGCACGGGCAAGCTATCTGCTACTTCTAGCCACTGCTGAGATTGATACCTCTTTCTCCTATTTCAGTCAGATCGCCAAAGGGAAGATTTTGGAGGTCTTTATCCAGTGAAGAGTTGAAGATAACTTCCTGATATTTCTACTCGTCCATGGAACGTCCAAATAATATGTTGTTCCGTACTGTTCCAGTTTGAATCCATGCAGTCTGAGAAACATGTGCGACGGTGTCATAGACTTGCAACTGCAGTGGTAGGGTTGAAAACGTTAAGAAGGAGAATCCATCAATTTAAACGGTTGACAATGTTAAGGTAAGGGGATAAATAATTCATACTCACACTACCCCTCAACTTTAGTACTTCTCCGAGTATCGCAGCTAAAAGAATTGATTTTCCAGATCCAACTTCTCCACAAATTGCCAATTTTTGGCCATGCTTAACCTCTATATTTATGTTTCTCAATATGGGCTTTGATGAACTGGAATCCCAACTTAGTGTTGTAGAACTGATAAGAAGAGACAGGTTAGAATTCTGATGAAATACCATTACCCGCTCAACCACCCCATCCTGTAATTCGGCAGCCTCAAGAAAGTTGATGATACGACTTAATGAGACATTGGCTTGAATAATAACATTGATTACATCAGGAATTAGTCGAAGAGGTTCTTGAACGATGCGCAAAGTGGCTATGAACATGAAGACGTTGCTTGGAGTCAGAGGAATTTTAAGAAAATAGTAGGTTACAAACGTTGCAGTTGAAATCAAAACAGGAGATGACCAAAACAATAACTTATTGTAGGCTTCAATAAGTTGAACTGCAGATAGCCATTTGAACTCTACCTTGTGCATCTTGTCAATACTTTCTTTGAAGCGTTCCTCCCATGCATGAAATTTCAGTACTTTCATATGCACCAGTGCTTCTATGGTAGCCCTTAACCGCTGATCCTGGGCTGACATGAGTTTAGTTTGAAACTTATGTTGTAACTTTCCCATTAGAGGGTTACAAAGCATGGTAATGATGATAACTACCGAGGCTGAAAGTGTGGCCCATCCAATTACATGGAAGAGGATGCTTAAAGCCACTATGAGTTGGAGTACTGTTTCCCAAGTCTGATGAAACTAGAAAGGAAATTCGCCAATATGATAAGCATCTACAACCATATAATTCATGATTTCTCTAGTGGTATGCACCTGTTTAGCAGCTAGCTTCATTGGTCAGCTGTATTTGTTTCTGATGGATTGCTGCAACAAGTGAAGAGCGCATCTGCAGACCAATCCGTCTAGTGCCAAAATAACATTGCCTTTGAGATATGGACGCTATGGTCTTGGCAATAAAGAGTGTTCCTACCAAAAAAATGATTCATATTTGAATGACTGTCTAACTTCTGAAACTCCAATAAAGGCATTCAAAACAAGTGGTCCAGAAGACACAGTAAATACATTGAGAAAAGCATAGAACCCAGTCCCTGCCATATTTTTCCAGTGACAACAAACCAAAGCCCAGAAAACTGATGGAGTGGCAGATGTGTTTTTCTGCTTTTTGCCTCAACAATTCTTCTGTAAATGTTATATATATATTTTGTACTTGATCATCTACACACACAAGGAAAATCATCTTCTTCTAGAGGCTGCTTCTTTCCTTTGGACAAAAGATAATTCAACCACCAAAATGTCATCCTGCTGAAGAATCCTGCCTTGGCAAAAGGAGTCACATTGGAATTTAACTTCAACAGATCTTCCTCGGAAACCCTCTGGCTGGAGTTGAGATATCTGATCTTCCTTCAGAGGCCCTATAAAGATAGTGAGTTGACATTTTAAGTGAGATGATATTTAAGGACTAATTCCAAAATGCAACAGTACTTGGTAGAAGATTGAAATGGGCTAGGGCTATCAGTATCTATATATGATTTGTGAATTTTTTGATCATTCTCTATTGGTCTACATATTTTATGAGTGATTTTAATATTTGTAACAACATTCTTCGATTGTTCTTGCAGAGAGAAATCCTTTGAAAAATCCACAAAGGGCCATGACTTATCATCACCTAAATGCAGAAAATTTAGTTACGATGAGGTCAAGGAAATAACTGGTGGCTTTGGAAGGCAAATTGGCAGAGGAGGATTTGGACCTGTCCGTCTGCAAAATGGGCTTGAGGAGGCTGTCAAAGTACTGTCAGAGTCATCAAAACAAGGAGACAAGGAATTCTCAACAGAGGTATGTATGGTTGCTTAATTGATCAGTGTTTCACATTTTCCTATATAAAGAAGAAAGGTTTTTTTAATTAAAGATAAAATATTTTTATCTCTAGAGAAACATTTCGGCATTTTTAAAAATAGATATGTGCAAAGGGCAGTGTGACTCATTGAAAAGAAAGGTATAATATTGGTTACTATGCTTTCGAAAGTCACAATAAAAATCCTATGCCCTTTGTGGGTTATTGTTGTGAAGCAGGAAATCAGATATTGATTTACCAGTATATATCCAAGGGAAACTTGGGGGGAATTCTCCATGGTATGGGTCAAATCCTGGGCTATCTTATCTTGTGTTTAATATTGAAAAACAATTTCAATTTATCTATATATATATGTGTGTTGTCTTATTATGCAGTGTATATATATATATATTCTTAACTATCATTTTCTTGTTGTACAAGGCCAAATGCTTTACAACAGTTGGTTGACTGGAAAACAAGGCTTGACATTGCATTGAATGCAACTTCTTAACTATTATTTTCTTGCAGTATAGGGCCAAATGCTTTACAACAGTTGGCTTACTGGAAAACAAAGCTTGACATTGCATTGAATGCAGCTCAAGGTGAGTGTCTTTCCCTCTTGAAAAAACCATGAATTTAGACTTTGTCAATGTCTCTGTAAAAATAATAATTAGGGCTAGAATACTTGCATAATGGTTGCAAACCTATCATAATTCACAAAGATATAAAAACTACTAATATTCTTTTAAGTGAATGGATGGAAGCAAAACTATCAGACTTTGGGTTGTCTAGGTTTGGCCCCTCAAGCGAAGCAACCCATGTCTCAACAGATGTGAAGGGTACATTTGGATACCTTGATCTTGAATATTACACATTTCCCATTCAATTTTTCTCTCTGTTGTTTCATTCAATTTATCTGGAACTGAAAATCAAAAGAGAAAATGGATTCTTCGATCTTCATAGGGCCATTACTTTGAACAAATATGCCACTACGCACAATTTGACAGAGGAAAGTGATGTATATAGCTTTGGAGTTGTGACTTTTGAGATAATATTTGGGAGAGAACTAGTGGATACAAATGTTTCTGGTGAAAATAGTCATATCGTCTCGTGGGTAAGCTTCGTTAATACAACTATATTTGTATTTGTGGGTATGAATTTATTGGAGCATTAGAATTCTAATGTTGCTGTGGATTCTGAATTTGTGTGCAGCGAAGATTCATGATTCGCGAAGGAAATATTGAAGGCATTTTAGATAAAAGGGTACTTTTTGTGACAAGTCCTTTGTCCATTAAAAAAAACAGTAATCTTGATGATGGATCCCCTTACATCCATATCTTTCTGGTAAAAAATATTAGCATTCCTCGTATGCCAAATGCGGCATAATATGTAGAAGGGGAGAGATTTGAATACCTTGTTCTTTGCAAACCATTGTGACTGGAAAGCACTGATAGAGGACTAATTCCAAAATGCATTGAGATGAAGTATGTGAACGACTTTGTTCCGGAGGCCCTATAAATATAGTGGATGACATTTTAAGTGAGATGATATTTTAAGGAGGTTCAAAACTTTTGTAAAATTTTGGCTTTCCAATAGAGAAGTGATGTGCATTGTTGATGTATTATTGCTTTGCTGAAGATTAATACAAGTTTTTGGTGATTCTGGCTCACCTTAGTTTGTAGTGTATGTTCTTGCTATACTGATTTCATATGTTTTCCATTTTCCTCTCAGATTATATCATAAATAGCTTTTGGATGTTTTTCTCATGAATGTATGGATTTGTTGAAGTCAGATATTGATGTATAACGCCTATATGGACATGGAAATTAAATCCTTAAAGTGCACACTATGTATCTTTGCATCTTATCCTCCATCTCATCCTCCATATCTGCTTAATCTGCTTCACTCTGATTTTTGCTACATAGGATTCTTAAAGATAATCCTCCTTGTTGAACTCTTCTATCCCATATACTACAATCTCTTACTAAACTGCAGACCCAGGTGATGAAGGTCGATGTATATTTGCATTGATGTTTCGGTGAGTCGATTTTTCATCTTAATTTTATGTGTTTCCTCCGGAAGAGGGTTCCGAATCACCTATATTCTGTGAGAGATTTGAATACCTTGTTCTTTGCAAACCATTGTGAAAGCACTGATAGAGGACTAATTCCAAAATGCAATAGTACCTGGTAGAAGATTGAAACGGGCTAGGGCTAGGGCTGTTGGTATGTATATATGATTTGTGTATTTTTTTATCATTCTCTATTGGTCTACATATTTTGTGAGTGATTTTAATATTTGTAACAACATTCTTCGATTGTTCTTGTAGAGAGAAATCCATTGAAAAAATCCACAAAGGGCCATGACTTATCATCACCTCAATGCAGAAAATTTAGTTATGATAAGGTCAAGGAAATAACTGGTGGCTTTGGAAGGCAAATCGGTAGAGGAGGATTTGGGCCATCTGCAAATATTAATTATTATTTTCAATGACCATTTACATCCATTATAGTCTACTATTTGTAATTTTATTATTGAAACTTAACAAACATCTTAGAAGATCAAGAGCCCATCTTTGTTACAAGTATTATACTATCTATAAGTTTCAAATAATGTAAGTCATTTAGCTTCATCTTCCACCTTTGCATGCAATTTTCTTTATTAATTCTTATTTTCAATGACCATTTATTTTATGCCTTACGGCGTTTCCTTTGTAACATCTGGTGCAAATGCTAGTATATAACATTTTTACAACAAAAGGGGGTTTCCACGCCCCTATCATCTTAACGCCCTTGGACCAAGGGGCGTTAAAAGTCTTATAATTCATGGTCCTACATAAAACTTTGAACATCACATATATTTTGGAAAAAAATATAATTTTAAAACATTTATGAAAAAAAAAAATCATATCAATGTCATTTTTAATCACATTCAAATAAGCTATTGAAATTTTGAAATAAATAATTGCATCGAGCTCATCCATAACTAAATATAAAAGAGTTGTTCACGATATATCGTGTTAGTTATATAAAAAAACCAATTTAATCAAAGAAATTACTTAGGAATCTACGGAAGGGAGGATTTTCAGAGTAAATTAGTGAATCTAGCATTTTCTGTTATGAATTTCTTTTTCCGGTAATAGTTTAAGTATTAAATTTAATTATTTATATTAAATAGTTTTGAGATTGAGAGAAATAGCCCAGCGTTCGTCTTTCTGTTTATTAAGTAAGTACTGAGTCCAACATCTTTCTTTATTGGTATCAGCGCCTCTTACTCATTTTTTGATCTGTGAGAAGTAATATAAACTATAAACAGAGTCTGAAGCAAGCCAGGAAGCCTTCGAACCGCTTTTGTTCTACAATTGCGAATTAGATAAAAGCTACTTCAGTCCATCTCTGGTTTAGTTTATATTCCAAGTTTCTTCTGTGTGTTTCAAATGGATCGTATGATAAAAGCATTTTCTTTGGTAAATAGAACAAGGATTGACGAAGTAAATAGTAGAGAAGCTGAAGATGATATAGAGGAACAAGCCATAATAGATCCTTCTAAATGGAATCCTCCCGAGTTAACCAACTCTCAGGGATATAAGGACGCTACTATGCAAGTACTTACCAAGAAAATCATACTCAAACAAGTAGAATTAAAAATACGAATCTTAGGAGAAGCAACTCAAATAGTTGGCCTAAAATTATTTCAAGAAAAAGAGTTACAAAAATTTCAAGAATATGCAAGGCCAAAAGATATGCCTATATACATTTTGGTGGCATCAGATTAGGTTTAGTACCTTTATTTAGAAATGGGATAAATGCTCCAGTCTTAGTAGAATTGTTTGACTCCAGACATTTAGATTATGAACAAGCTAGAATCGGGTCAATCACAGGCAATTTAATTGCAGGATGTCAATATGGAACCATTTACCCAAACTATACAATGAGCTTATCTGATAAGCATCTTAAGGATGCATGGAAGTTAATGATAGGGGTGCAACATCTGAAAATGTTGCCAGAATCCGAATATCTGTCAATAATTATGCAAGCCTCTTTTCAGTTAACCAATACAGCTCATCCTAAGATGAAACAACCCATTCTTAAAGATTGTGTTACAACAGGACTAGCAATAATAGAAGCCCAAGGAGTAACCTACGAAGAAGTAGGTTTACCAGAAAGTTGGTATTTTGAATATCAACAAGCAACCAAGGTAGTAAAGAAAAATAAACATCCCCAGAGGATAGCTTATTTAGAAGGAAAAATCCAAATAATTCCTTCTCATATAGATCAGATAGAAAGGCCTATCTTTAGACCTCCAAGGTTATCTGTAGATAATCCAAGAAATATGATAGAAACAGATAAACCAAACCAACCAAGCAGCAACAGGTCATATAAGTCAGAAAATAGTAATCGATTGATTATACCAGAAGAAAAGCCATTCATGCTAAAAGCATTTCAGTTCAGAGGAGTGATGTTTCAAACATCTGAAGAGCCAAAGGTACCTAAGGGATATAGATCATTATATGAATCTGATAGTCAAATGTGTTTACCAAAAGGATACCAAGCTTTGAATCAAAAGACGTTTAGAACATCCTCATCTTCTATCCCTCAAGTAGAAGGATGGAAATTTCAAGGGAAAGATTTCATAGAGGTGGAAAATGGCCACCTAAGACAAAATATTGTACTACCTGTGACAATAAGTCACAACAGTAAGAAGCAAGAGCCGATTTTGATCCTTTGTTAGAACATGTAGCTACATCTCCAAAAGATCTAGACGAATCTTATCAGATCTCAAATCATCTGTCAAACTGCTGCAATCATGCTTCTGAAGCAATAGATGATTTAGGATGTTAGGCTAAAGAGATATTGCAAAATTTAAGGCTAGTTCAAGATAATCTAACTTTAGACAGGCAAGCAAAGGAAGAACGCAAAAAGAAAAGGGAACTTAAGAAAAAGAAGAAATATGAATCTAATCAATTTCAAAATTTGGGCTCATGGCAATATTTTAAGCAGGATGATTCAGAAGTCTCTAGTTCTCAGTCCATCCCCGAACCAAAAAAAACTGAAGTATTTTCCTTTTTTGAGGGGGAAGGAATAAAAAAGACATCAAAAGAAATACCAAAAATATATGACTTCAAAAAAGGAAACTTAAAACTAGAAGAAGCAGCAAAGAAATTTTCTAGTTTTATAAGATCCAGTCTCAATAAAGCTCATATTTTCCATTCAGTACCAAAGTATCCAAAGATAGAACAAGATCTAATGGCATAAAATAACAATGGCTACATTCTAGATCTAGATAATTCATAAAATCCTGAAGACTCAATAAGAGTCTGGATTGGTGCTTTATGGCAAATGCAGTTAACAACTAAGTTGGATAATGCTTCAATATTTAGTTTGGCAGAAAAAGCATAACTGGTATAGTCTATATTTGGTGGCAAGGACCATCACAGGCTAAATGAGAAGAAGTCATAAAAGCAGGACTCTCAATATTTGAGCAATTACTGAGAACCCAGTTCTGTATAGAGCCAGAGAACTCAAAGAAACAAGCTATGGTTGATTTAGCAAGAATGGAACTAAAAGATGCCAAACATCTGGATGAGTACTCAAGAGAATATTTCAGGTTGGTAATGTCTACAGAATTGAGCAATGATTTAATGACTAGGGTCACATATTTATCAAAACTCCCAAATAATATAGGTGACTTAGTGTTAAAATATCTAGAAGAAAAAGGTAAATCTTTGCAAACAATCTATTGGGTAGATCTTATAAATCATTGTAAGCAGAAATTGAAATATCTATGTTGGCAAAATTATGCTCAAGAAATTGCTACAAAACCTTCACAGGAATGTTGCAAAGAACTTCTCCCATGGACGCCTATTAGAAAGAAGCATCATAAAAAGAGAAGGTATGGGAAATACAAAGTAAGAAGGGTAGAAAATCCAAAAAGGTCGTTTCCAAAATATAGATATTTTAAAAGAAGAAATGCTCTAGTAAAATCTAGATGTTGTTTTATCTGCAAAAACAAAGGGCATTTTGCTACTAAATGTCCAAAAAATAAATCGTCAAAACTAAAGAAATGTTTGGAAATTGATGAATTTATAGATGATTGGTCTATTGTAGATAGCGATGATGATTGCTCTGAAGTTTTTATGTTATCTGAAATTATATCTGAAGCAGATGATACAAAAGAAGAAAATGATATAAATACAAAACAAAAAATGAATATTTGTATCAGTTCAGATTGTGAACTAGAATCAGAATCAGAAGAATTAGAAGACTTAAGCATTTCAGACTTCAGTGAAACAGAGGATGAATCAGAAGAATCAGAAGACAAAGAATTAGAAACAGAGGATGAAGTAGAAATCAATATAATATCAGTCAAAGGTAAAGAAATAGTAAGTGATATCTATTCAAAAGCTCCAAGCCTTTGCCCTGTTCCAAAAAACATTGGTCATTCAACTTATTTTGATTCTTCTAATCAGTATGATGTAAAGGCTGAAAGTAATTTGATGAAGAAAATTGTTAGAGCTAATGACCTCTTGTACATAATAGTAGAATTACAATCAGGTAATAGTTGGATTGAAGTTGATGCTTTCATTGATTCTGGAGGATCTAATAATCTTGCAAGACCAAGTCTATTCAAATCCTCTTGGAAGCCATTAAAAAATCTCATCAATTCAGAGACAATTGGAGGCAATATTACCTTAACACATTATGTAGATAATATTCCAATGAGAGTAGGAGGGAGTATTATAAAAATTTCATCCATCCAGTATTATGATCAGTTAAGCAGTCTGATATTGGGTATGCCGTTCATAACATTTGTTCTCCCAATGACAATCGCCAGAGACAAAATAATCTGCAATATTAAGAAAAATGTAGTATGTGTAAGTAGGATATCTCTAGCAAATTCAGAAGTAAAAAATAAAAAGATGAACAAGAAACCCAAAATGAGAAAGCAAGAAAATGATAGCAATGACTGGCAAAAAGTGTTGCAGAACTATGAAATAAAGGAAAAACACCAACATCTTAACAAAGCTATCAGAGAAGACAGTTGGTCAGAAGAACAAAAAGAAATCCAAAAGAAGCTACTTAAATTCTATTCCAGCAATCCTCAAGAATTCTGGGATAGAGAAAGTCCAATGCAAGACATAGAGACACTCCATGACAATGGAGTTCAAGGAGGTATAATTCCCTGCACACCTCAGGACGAACAAGAAATGAAAGCACATGTACGAGAACTACTTGCACTTAAACTTATTGAAGAATCAAGTTCTCAATATTCATGCTCAGCTTTCATTGTAAGGAATCATGCAGAAGTGGTTAGAGGAAATGCCAGAATGGTTATCAATTATAAACCACTTAATGCTATTACAAGAGATTTCAAATATCTGCTCCCGAGACAAGAAGTTATAATGCAAAAGATTCAGAAGTCCAAGATATTCTCTAAATTTGACATGAAGAGTGGATATTATCAAATTCAGATCAGACCAGAAGACAGGCATAAAACAACATTCTCATGTCCAACGGGATTCTTTCAGTGGAACGTGATTCCCTTTGGTCTAAAAAATGCACCTACTTTCTTTCAAAGAAGAATGGATAGTATTTTTGGTAGGTATGATTTTATAATTGTGTATATAGATGATATTCTGATACATAGTGAAAATATAGAAGAACATATTCTACATCTATATATTTTCATGAAAGAAATAGAAGCCCATGGAATTGTATTATCAGATAAGAAGATAGAGTTGTTCAAAGAGACTATTGAGTTTCTTGGGATTATTATAATCGACGGACAAATCCAAATGCAACCTCATATTGTACAAAAAATTTCCAGTTTTCCAGATGAGTTGGGAGACAAAAATCAGATTCAAAGATTTTTAGGAATACTAAACTATGTACATAAATATATTCCTTTGTTATCAGAAAAGACAAAAAATATCAGAAAACACTTAAATGGTGGATGGAGCAGCGCTGCAACTACAGTAGTTCAACAAATCAAGAAAGAAGCTCAGAGCTTGCCAAAGCTCAAACCTCCAGGTAACGGACAACTCATTTTACAAACAGATGCATCAGATGAATTTTGGGGGGCAGTTCTCATCGAAAAAGGAGAAAATAATGAAGAACAAATCTGTGCCTACAAATCAGGAGAATTCTCAGCAAGTCAAAAGAATTATTTTACAGCAGAAAAAGAGACTTTGGCCATATTCAATGGAGTGAAAAAATTTGAATTATATCTTGCACCAGTACATTTTATTATCAGAACTGATTGTAAAAACTTTTAGTATTTTTTAAATGCAAAAATTGGGCGACAAATGGCTAGAGGAAGACTCTTATCTTGGCAGATCTGGTTTCAACAATATGATTTTGAAATACAATGGATACCAGGGAACTCCAACTGGTTAGTAGATGTGCTAACTAGAGAAATGAATAAGATGTTTAGGGTTGACATCAAAGATGACTGCCAATATACATTGGCAAAAAGACTTCACAGGCTTGAACAACATTTACCAGAGCTCACAACAGAAATTAAAAAAGTGGTAGGATTAAGGCTCAGAAGAAATGAATGGATAAATCAAATCAAAGGTTATCACACCAAAAATATTGGTCCGCAGCTGGGCATAAATGTAGAACTCTGTAAAATATATCCATGTGAAGGTATGAAGATCAAAATCCTTTTTCGAGCTCTGACAAACATGTGGTCCATTCCTTGGACTCCACATATGATAAATATTTTGAAAACACTTAACTACTATCAATTAGTAGGATGTGTTGATTTTGGCTTAGGAATTTATAATTCTGCAAGATTTTTAGATGAACATAAAATTCCCATTTAGAACGAAATCGCCAGATGGCTACTTTCTCTTAGAATCCCAAATCTATGGGATCAACTGCATCAAACCTTTCAGCAAAGTTGGGGGGAAGATTATAAAGGAGATGACAAATTTCCAATGTTCAATCTAATAGAAGAACATGCAGATTGGATTATCAAAGAAGGCAGATGTATAAAGAAGACAAACAAAAGAATATCTCAGTGTATAGAAAGATCTCTAAAATATTTGAGATTACAGTCTACACCATGGGAAACAATTGGATTAACAAAAGAATTAAGTTTAAATCCTTTTGATCAGCTATGGGCAGAATCAGAATCCAGACCAAAGGCTTTCAAGTTAATCAACAATAAAAAGTTAATTCAGGAATTTTACAATTGTTTTTCGCACTTTGGTGCTGCTCTGCCTTTCAGCTCATTTTCAAGCTTTTGCTGTAAACATTTTTGTGACATGGTTATTTTTTTAGTAATGGAGATAAATTTCACTTTGCACCAGCTCTGAGCTTTTCTTAGGAGGTTGTAGCTCTTGGGGTTGGGCCCAACCCAAGTGCCAGTACCTCCTTTGTGTACTATTATGTGTTTTCTTTGCATTCATAGAATAATTTCTGCTATTTAGGTTAAGATCTTGATTTTTTACTTAGGTTGTTTTTGATGATTAAAATAGCTTTCCATGCTTCAGGTTGATTCGATAGTTTGATAACATAAAATATCTACAAAGAGGCCACCAAGCAATCCTTGATCTCATCTCTCCCTCCTTGGGACCATGAGCTGAGACCAAGGCATACTTGCTGCCACAAAAGCATTGTTTTGCCTTTCAGTGCAATTGCTAGTGTTAGATTTTTAGTTGGAAAAGTTGATACCAGTTGTGCTTGCATATTTAGATCTATTCTTTCTTAGGTTTCCATAGTTATCTTCATAATTTCCTGTTCATAACTTGTTGTTCATCATGTTTCTGTTTTTTAGGTCAGATTAGGTCAAAGTAGATAGATCTCTGATTTTTCTAGTCTTTCTTTGATCAGTTTTGAGAAATAGTGTGCAGATCACCTGTAATACATCCCTGCCTATCCTTCCTTCATCACACAACCTGCTCCAGCCCCAAATTCCAGATTCCTTCCCTTCATTTGCCACACTTTTCCAATTTGACCTAATTTCTACATTTTTGTGCAACATTGCTCCCTCCATCCTTGAACAAATCCAACCATCTTCATCACTCCTTAGCCTCATTTACCAAATCCTAGACCTCTTCACATCCTCATCCATCCTCCATTTCCACTTTCCCACCGGTTTTCCTCCATCAACCCTCAAAAATCCTCTCTCGACTCTTCTTGTAGAACATCCTGTAGAACCCTGCAGACTTCCTGTAGAAGATCACGTGAGAAGTTTCTCGAGATTTGATCACTGTGAAACTCTATGGAAGGGTGCTAAGGACCCCTTAGGCCCTCTTCTCACCTTCCCAACCTCCTACAAGTGCCCGCTCCATTTCCTTTCGCCAATCAATCTCTGCACATCCAAAAAGAGTTAAAGCATATGCATAATAATTTTGCCAGATTACTCAAAAATACAAAAAGATGTTTTTTCTAGATTTTACTTCAAATTTAGCTTAGTCACATGAATTTCACCTTTCCAAGAGTCAATGGCATCCCTTTTGGCAGTTTTTATCTCTTTTCTTGCACCAGTGGGGTTAGTCGGTAAAGCTAGGGTTTGCTAGGGTTTACATTTCTTTTCAGCTTTCAGCTTCATTCTGCAAGTAGATTAGCCTCCTTTGAATTAGCTTTCGTCCATCACAGTTAAAAGCTTCTTCTAAGAGCTCATAGAAGTTGGCTTAAGCTCCTAGTGGACTTGTGCTAGCTGATCAAGTGACAGCCAGTGGCAAGAGCTAGTACTTGTGCATACAGCATCGTCGCTTCCAAGTTTGTTACGAACTACCGGGTTGATAAAAGTAAAGAAGGGAGTCCCAGGAGTTGCATCATCATTGTTGCAATACTGGAGCCCACCAAAGATCTATTTTGAAATGCTTAATCCTTTCTCGACAATCCTCTCCTAGAAATTTTGGTGCCATGTTGAATGTCTCTACATCTTCAACTTGAGCCTTTGACCGGATCTCTGCAAATGGTTCATCATGCATACTATTTTTATCATGTTTCCCCTCATGATCATGCTCATCATGTCAATTCACTACTACTAGCTACTCATTTAGGTCTTCCTGGATGTCTTCCCCATAGCCTTTGCCACCTGTGGAGACAATCTATTGTTCATCTTCGCCGGCTATTGAACATGGATGCAGTGGTGTGTGACAGGTACATTGCTTGATTGTTCATATTCTTTGTGGATGTCCCTCTGGAAATATATGGACATCGTTGTATAATAGTTTACCTCACCATGCACTTTTGAATGCTTATCATCTTGTAAGTTTCCCATAATAACATTTATTTTCATCATCGTTACTTAACTGCTCATACTATTCATGGGTGCTCTCCTTAAAGTCAATGGACCCAACTATAGAAGACCCCCCATGATTTAAAGGAATCCCCTCCTATTTTGTCCTTGTTGCCTCCATTCTATCACCTTGGCATGAATGGTTAGGTGCCCATGGTCCCTTGCAGATAAAGCATAGTCCTCCTCTTAGTTCATTTTTGTTGCAGAATTTACTTCCTTTGTTCTTGCTTCCTCCATAAATCCTTGTCAGCTCCTTCTTGGTCAACACCCTTCTAAGCAATTTTATGTTTTTCTTAACCAACTTCTCAACTAGATCATAGGTGGCTGGTGATACCATTGGTTCCTTCCTCCAAATGGTCAACAATTTGGATCTTAGTATCTTGTAGATGTCAGCATCTCCTTCTAAGAATAGGGACACAATATTTTGCATGCTTTTTTTGACATGGTCTGGATGAGTTGATGTAATGCTAGTGTAAAATTTTTGGAGCAATTGAAAGATCAAGTCGTCACATTCCAAATTCAACATGAATGTGCCAAAGATGAACTCTGCCATGAGTTCTAGAATTTTGTGTCACTTTTGAAAGGTAGGAAGCATGATGTTGTTCAACCCTTGAAGGGTTTCTACTATCAGTTGTAATATCTCCCTCATTATATCATTATTGTAAGGTGGTAGTGGGGATGTTAAAGTTATGATCCTACTGAGACAAGATGCAATTGTGATGACATTATGGCTTGGCATCAATCGATTTACTCCTATTGATTTATGTTAGCAATATGCTAAAAAATAAAAACCCAATGGAATAAATTCTTCTGCAATAATAATTGGGAAGACACTTTCTATAAAGATGATCCCTACAATAGTTGAAAATATGTTACCTCCAATGGTCATTCACTCCACCATTCTTTCCACAACCAAAAGTGTAAAGTCAAACTTGGTATTTGAAAATTTGTGGTTGAAATTCACTATTCCATCGTGATACGTGTGTCCAATAATCAAATATGTGTGGCTCTCGCTTAGATCTTGGTGATATAAGTTAGATCTACAGCCTGTATGGCCCTCAGCACTGAGGAGTATAACCTCCATGTGACAGAAATATGGCCACTCGTCCCTCTCCAATCCACAGTGTTTATGTGATCTTTTTCAGCCTCGATGCTGATGAGTATGGCCACTCGTCCCTTTTACAGTGTTGTTGTGTTCATTTTCAACCTCACAACCAACTGTACGACGCATACGACTAAGGCCTCTCGGCCTTAATCTATTGTTCAATATTCTTTTGTCTCCCACCCGAGAAATATAAATATATGACAGTGCATCTGCTATATAACTTCTCATTTCTCACAACATGGAAGGTGAAACTCACACCTGGAGGAATACAATAGATCAACGCCTTATCTGTCGATCTTTATTCCCTCAAATAACCTAATCCAGATGGATTCAATGAAAAATGGTCGAAATCTCGATGATCTGCAGCCCTCTGCAAATACAATATGTTTGTTTCTTTTCCAAAATTGATATTTCTCCAGCTTTTGCGCCCTTAACAAAAGTTTGTATGAGTTAACAGAGGTTCCCACACTTCACTTCTTGACAGACTTGCAGCCCTACAATGATCTTTTGCATCTGATCCACGATAGTGGCAACTTACATCTACGATCTCTGTGGACTATGCGGTTGATCTGCAAATTATACTCATTCCTCGACTCCATGATGGCCCACAACCAGAGCATGGTTTGTCGGCCTTGGAATTTTGGTGTCAATGGTTGTGGCTACCCGTCGGCCTTACCATCAATAATATATAACTCTTCTGTCAACCTTGATTCCCTTCAAACGCTATCTACTTTAGCGTTACGATTTATACCAAAAACTGTAGGGGTAAACAACTATGGTGGGTGCCTGAATAAACCATCCAGACTTCTACTTGACTTAACTAACACGCCTAGAATAATAGTATGTCTTAGCCTGCTAGTGTACATTAGTTTCCAGACGTTTCGACCTACTAAGAGCATATACCCACATCCAAAGAGAGATGACCTCGACGATGGTTTAGTAGAAATAATTTGCCATAAATAATTTTGATCCCTTGGGTACATGACCAAATCAATTTCTCTCCACTAGTAATTCGACTGTGGATTGGCCTTGAGATGATACCTGGAGATGTTCAATCTCTTTTCAAAGATTTGGAGGTACGTGGCCCCTCAAAAAAGCTTTAAACCCTTGGATAACAAACCTTTGAATAAAAGTAATAATATTTTCCTCTCTATGAAAAATTTAAATCTCAGGCTCCCATTTAAATCAATGGCTCAATATTTTATTCTATGCTCACACCCATTTCAAATAATACACCATGCCTTCATATAATGTAATGGTTGGTTTTTCAACTTTAACATAATTGTTATATGGTTGTTCAGCCCATGTACCTCGCCATGGTTTTCCAATACCTGTGTTCCCTTATATGGTTGTTCAGCCCATGTACCTCGCCATGGTTTTCCAATACCTGTGTTCCCTTCGTGCGAGGCTCCACAATCCTGGAACTTGTTGTGACTAGTTTCTTGGCCTCCTAATGATGTAGATCTCGATTTATAGCTGGGCCTTTGGATAGTGACAACATCTGAGCTATAGATTCAACCTGCAAGGAGTGACCATTCGACCTCTTGGATTTGAAAAAAAAAAAAAACATAATGGATTCTCGGCTTCCATTAGAGGAAGGCTCACCATAATGAACTCAGCCTCCTTCGAGACTAAACTTTGGCCTCAAACAATTTTTGAATTATAGCCTTCAAATATAAATTAATCCTTTCAATGATAAATGATTTGACCTTGTAAACAAAATTTATTTCGCAGGCTTACAAAGTTAGAATCTGCCTTCTTATATGGGTGGGGGAGGATTGGAAGACCAACCAGGTTGAGGAAGGTATCCTGAACAGGTTAAATCTTAAGTTTGAGATGGTCCATCACAAACAAACCCCCAGACAGGATATGCGGACTCAAAGCCCTGATAAATTCAGCTATCCCAGAGGAAATTTCATAAAATTAAACTTCGACGGGGCCTCAAAGGGGAACCCGGGCGAAGCTGGCTTTGGAGGTATTTTCCGAGACAGCAGCAATCAGGTTCGGTGGATTTTCGCAGACTGGGGAGGAGAAATGACCAATAACGAGGCCGAGTTCTGGGCTCTTCATCAGGGTCTGAGGATTGCGGTAAGAAATGGTTACACTAATTTAGAAATTACGGGAGATTCTCAGATTGCGGTGGAGATGCTGAAGAAACTCAGCAACGGCCAAAGCTGGGAGAAGGTTACAAACAGTTGGCGTACAGCAAGAATTGTCCAGGAAATCGCTGACCTTCTGAAAAGAATTGAATATAGGATTATAAATCATGTTAGAAGAAAAGGAAATCAGGCGGCTGATTTCTTAGCAAATTGGGGATGCAGAAACCACGGAAACAAGGTGGATACCCAATGGAGAGCGGTGTGTGGAAACAGGGAGTGGACGGACCTGGCAGTGATAATCAATGCAGACCATGACCAAGCCACAAACGGAGATGCGAGGGTGGATGAGCTGGAACAATAAGAGGACGTGGAGGCTCCGAACAATGAACCTTATTCATTCGGGGCAGAGATGGGATATGATCGCAGGTAGCAGAGCAGTACAGGGGCGGCACGCGTGGGGGACGGCCCTAGATCAAAACCCAGGTGAAGAAATAAATGATCGCAATCTTAGAGGAGGTGGGAACGGTCTGTCAGACCTCCTAAGGACGGGCATTAATCGCGAAATGATGGCCGAATGCAACGTCACCTTGGCAAATAACCGGCGGCAAATGAATTCCGACCTGAAGACGTACGCGGTGGATAAAAATCTAATATATGCTCACAAGGGGGAGGAGAAACAGTCATTTCGCTGTTTCCAAATTGGGATAGGTGCGGATAGTTCTGCTAAAAGATGTCAATCTAAGAGAAAGATGCCCGAGTATCAAAGACTTCCCTGCAACGGAACGGTGGGCAATATGGAAACAAGGCAGAAATCCAGAGAGGCAGCGGAGAAGCAGGATTATGCTGTGGAGGATAAGAACTGGAAAGGGAAAGGAATTATGGAGGAAGACCAACGAACTGAGATATGGGAAATTGAAGATGAATCCGAGGAGGAGCTGCCCTGCGGGGAAGGGAAGGTGAGATCCTCTTATCAAGACAGGTCTGCGGGCGAGGAGGGTCAGCATACGGGAAACGACAACCCTGCTCCGAAGGAAACGACAGTGCGTCGCTACGGCATGAGAAATCGAGTGAAGAACCCGAACAAAGGTGCGGACCAGGGCAGGAAGAGGGGCCGTGGACAGGGAAGGAGTATGAAGGAGAAAGGGGAGAATTCGGGGCAAGACTCGAATCCCGCTCGACAGCCAAGGAGGACGGTGAATCATAGAGTTAGGAGAGCTGAAAGAGCCTACCAGCGAAGCACGAACC
Organism: Pinus tabuliformis; assembly: GCA_031772625.1. NCBI lineage: Eukaryota > Viridiplantae > Streptophyta > Pinopsida > Pinales > Pinaceae > Pinus > Pinus tabuliformis. The sequence continues at coordinate 792,461,524 of CM062814.1, forward strand.
CGGCAGTCAGAAGAGTCATGCAGCTCCTGGAGGAAGAGTCCCTCCAAGATCAGTCTGAGGATGAAATGGAGGATTGGGAGTTTCTGCTTCACGATCCAGGCCATACCAGGGGACGAATGTCCTTATTCAAGCAATCCTTGCACATATATTGGGTCATGAAGGGACTGATGGCAAAAGCCCTTGAACAAGTAGCCAAGGAGATGGTCGCTTTAGCTAAGGGTGATCCGGATCTTCGCAGAGAATTGAGCTACATTCGCATAAGGATGGCAAATCAAGAGGCAAAGATGAACACTATTCTTCAGCTGCTGAAGGGAAATCAACAGGACACAGAGCAAGAAGCAAGCCCGCCTCCAGCTATGGACAACGCTTGACTTAAGATATGTTTAGGAAATCCCATAATTATCATAGTATCAGTTTTTTGTCTGATTTAGATAGGGACATATACTTTTTGCAGAGTAGTAGTATGAGAAAATCTCAGGATTGTCTGGTTTATCTAGCTAAGATTTTCAGATTATGGGCCTATTTTTTTTGGGCAGCTATCAAAAACTATAGACGGTTGAAGTACCCGGTTTCCCCGTGTGGGCGGGTCTATAACATTTTTGCTACTATGTAATGGTTTAATTTCTACTCAGTAATAGAAAAGGTTCCACCTCAGCTTACAAAAAAAAAAGAATCTGCCTTCTTATGAATTTTTCAAATTTAATTCGTTGCCCCTCTAAATAATTTAACTTTGGAAAGATAATTATTTGGCCTTTTTTTTTAAATAGCCCAACAATAATGTTGGGTTGAATATATACTTGGCCAAACTCTTCTTACTAAAATATTTCTTGTGCAACTACAATGTGGAATTTTCAACTGCAAAATGATGAACTCCATAAGAATGATAAACTAATTATGGTGGCTATAGAAAATCACCGAAATTTTCAAGATTCTAGCCTGGGTGATTAGGGAGATCACCGAATACTAGTTTCTCATAAAACCCTCAATTTCCTCGAAGTTAATCTGTAATAAACCTTGGGTGATTATGGTTAATCTGTAATAAACCTTGCATGATTATGGAGGATCACAGAATACTAGTTTCTCATAAAACTCTCAATTTCTCCGAAGTTAATCTATAATAAACCCTCAGGCAACACGAAAGCCAACTCGCATACCATTGTAAGATTCCAAATGTTAAAAAAATTAACAAATCTGGCACACTTTAGTGTTCTAATTAAAAATGATCACAATAGAAAACGCTAAACAAAAAGGGATTTGAAAATGCAACCTCTTATTTATATTAATAGCTCAATACAAAGATACATGTCCATACCAATAAGATTGGAGCCCCTGCAAATGGCATGCACTACTGCTCATCAAAAGAGAATAAAGACACTTAAGCACAATCGTGGACCCTGGATGGATCCACCAGACAATTTACACCCATGGGTTTTCGTCCTCCGGATCAAACTAGAGATAGACAACTCAAGATGATCCAAATGTTTAGCTCCTATCCTCTTTAATAGGCTTGATGGACTCTCTAGAAACCTAAACCTTTTTTTATTTTCCCTCGAAAAACCAAGGCAAGTATTATGGGAAAATCCCATGGGAAATACCATGGTAAATACCTAGCTCATATCCCCTTTAATAGGCTTGATGGACTCTCTAGAAACCTTTTTTATTATTTTCCTTCGAAGAAGGCAAATACTATGGGAAAATCCCATGGGAAAATACCATTGTAAATACCATGGGTAGATTATGTCCATTTTGACCATATCAAGAAAAGAGAAACAAGTTCTCAACAAAAACAAATAGATAGAAAACTCATGATCCAAATGTCTAGTTCCTATCCCCTTTAATAAGCTTGATGGACTTTCTAGAATTTTTTTTTTTTTATTTTCCCTCAAAAACGAATGGAAATACCATGGGTAGATTTAGTCCATTTTTACCATATCAAGAAATGGGAATATTACATTGCAGAAATGATAATTAAACAATAGTCAATTTAGATGTACATTTCATAATTATTAAAAATTACTATTTAGTTATTGACAGAATTTATTTTTTATTTTTATGTATTAAATATTTAACAATTTATAATTTTTATAGCTCCCACATCTATGTTTCCCCAAAATTTCTCTAAATTTTAAAATTGCTTATATACATCCCATTGTGCATATCCCCTCTCTTTCCCTTCCCATCCCGACTAAGTGGAACATTGTAAAAAATAAAATATTAAAAACACATAATCTCATTATTATCCCTGTAGTAGGCATGGGATATTGCATTCAATTTATGGTCAAATCTATATTAGTGTAGGGTTGACTAAAAAAATTTGTAAATTTTCCATAGTTTTACTCTACACATTGAAATTTAATATTTTTGACAATATTTTAATTTAATTTTCTGCAATCTTATTGGCCATTAGATTGAACATGTTATTGGTCAATGCATAAATTAATGAGCATAGGGATACAAAGGTCATATCAATTAATAAGTCAGAGAGATACAAAGGTCTTATCATAAATTTGTGTTTAACGTCTTATCAATTAATAAGCCAAAGAGATACAAAGTTCTTATCATAGAATAATAAGTGGAGAGTAAAAGATCATTGCCTGAACAACTTAGACTTATTGCTTTTTTGTCAATTAAAAATTTTGGAGACATGGTTAGCACTAGCAAATTATAATATGTTAAGAATGGATTCATTTGGGAAATTGGGCTCCCACTTTTTTCCGGGGAAAAAAGCAACTTTTTATTAGTGAAATAAAAGTTTTGTTCCAGTAGTTCATAGCCGCACAGGGCTTAATGTGCAGATACAGCTCAACCCGCGGGGAGCTATTTTCGAGTTTGATAACTGATACATTCATCCTCCAAGAGGAGGATATAAAAACAAATTTATACAGGAAATTTCAAAAAAATTTGGAGTCTCCAACATGGAAAGACATAAATCCTGTGAAAGCAGTGAGAAATAGTCCTCCATCACTGTGTTACATATACAAAATTTGATAATCAAAAGTGGAGAAAACTGAAATATGTTCCGAGAGTAAATGCCGAGTGAGATAGCCGAGAGTATATGCCGAGAGATCAGAGCTGACCCCGAGAAATATTTGCCGAGAGACAGTATATAAGAAAAAAGTACATGAGTGTGAACAGCAAAAATTTAGTAAAACTGGAGAAATGCCGACAAAAAAGGGCGGAAAAAGCTGACTGTTGATAGAGCTACTGAACATATGGAGGCTGGTTTGATCTGACAGACTGCCCCTGTAAAATTTCTTCTATCTCCCAGCTGTCCTGATCCTGTAGTAAACCTGCCTTAGATAGCTGATCGGCTTCTTCGTTTCTTTCCCTGTAAATATGACATAGTGAGAACCTGTTAAAGAGAGTCTTCAGGTGTAATATCTCTTCAACAATAGTCATTAAAATTTGATTCTGGCAAGCAGCTAAACCATTGATCCAATTAATAACATTTAGAGAGTCTCCAAATAACTGAATTGAATTGATATGTTTGTGAAGGAGCCAACAGAGAAGGAGGCGCAAAGAGGAGAGTTCTGCATAATTGTTTGTTCCCGATCCAAGCCCAACAGAGGCTTTTAGAATGTTTTCTGAGTTGATGTGAATGCTTATGCCTGCACCAGCCCGATTATTTTGAGAGGCTCCATCAAAAAAACCACATGGAATATCCTCCTGGATTATGAGATTGTTTTGAGCAGATCTGGGTTTTCTTAGTTTCGGGGGAGGTAGAGAAAGATAGATGGCTGCGATGTTAGAGGCTATAGCTGAGGGCAGAGTCATAAGGTCTTGGAACAAACTTTTATTTCTCGCAAGCCATACTCCCCAGCAAAAAATGATAGGCAGGTTCCTTAAATTCCCTTCTGTGTATGTGTGCCACCATTTCCTCCATGACTCGGCGAGCGGCTCATTTCCCCATTGTGCAGTAATCTTGAGAAGCCCCGAGACCTCCCCCCAAATCTGCCGAGAGAAAAGGCAGGAGATGAAGAGATGATTTGAGGTTTCCTCATCATCCTTGCACAGGGGGCAACGTCCTGGACCAAAGAGAAACCTGGATTGAAGGATTTCCATGTTGGAGCCTTCTTTTTAAGAATACACCATATGAAGAGCTTTGCTTTAGCTGGGCTCTTAAGTTTCCATAGTGCTTTGGACCACCAATCCGGCTCTCCCCATCCTTTTTTGCCCAAGAGAAAAGAGTAGCCCTCCTTTGGTGTATAACCCCCCGATTTACTGTGAGCCCACATTAGCCTGTCAGGTTCCTCCCTTATCCTAACATTGGATCGTTTAAGTTCTTTTGTGAAACCTGTCCATTCGTTCTTCCATCTAATATTTATCCCTAATTCTTCATCATCCTTCCATACCTGACCCCAAATGGAGAACTGTCCATCTCTTGCCACCTGATTTAGTGTTGTAATATTTTTGGACTCAAGATGGCGAATAAACCCGGGCGATAAGGTGAAGGCTTCATTGCATCCAATCCAAGGATCTCTGCCAATCTTGATTTGTCTGCCATCTCCACTTTCCATGCTAATCCTTGTTCAATCACTGAGAAGGCATCCACTGTGGCCTTCCAAATGACAGAAGAGTTTTTTGTCTTCTTATTCTGGCTCCGAATCCAATCTTCCAAAGGCATAGGGTCGATATATTTTCTTTTAATCACCCTTGTCCATAGATTTTCTATGGTGATGAGCCTCCAGCCCGACTTTGCAGCCAAGGAAGTGCTGAAATCAGGAAGCCTTTTGATCCCCCAGCCTCCCATTCTTTTGATCTGGCCACTTTATCCCATGCCACCCATGGTAACACCGTGAGATCCTTTGAACCAGCCCAAAGAAATCTGCAGCAGATTCTTCTGATTTTTTCCATTACACCTTTGGGGATCCAGGTGAGAGCTGCCCAATAGACCAGGAATAGATAGCAAGACCGACTTAATGAGAGTTAGTCTGCCC